>VDFB02358134.1:9095244-9428506 GCA_007258455.2 Sequoia sempervirens | reverse complement strand
CATCCTACAAAGGAAGAAGAGGCTATGAGGCAATATGCCCAGCTTAGAAATTTGGTCATGTACAAAAATGTTACTATATCAAATGCATTGATGGAGGTAGAAAAACATGAGAAAATTAACATTTCCCCATCCACTTTGGAAGAAGGAGAAGAATTCCTAGTGGAAATAAAATATTTGCATAAAACACATTCTAGGGAAAAGGAGTCTGGGATGATGGAAAACCTGCCTTGGAAGTGATTCTCAAAGAGTTACAAGGTGCCCCCAGTTCCTAAATTTGAAATGTTTCCTCATCCTTTTTCCTTGATGTTAAAGGGGGAGAGGAGATGAGGAGATAAAATATGTTATGTTTGTTTATGTACATATGTTAGGGGGAGTTGAGCATAATTTTTGTTTTGGAGCAAGTCTCATTTATAGCACATGTTCCCATCAATGACAAAGGGGGAGATTGTTGGAAGAATGAAGAAGGTTCCCTCTAGATTTATTGCATTGATTCCAACATTGGTTAGTAACTGACTATGTAATCAGTGCGTCCATATTGATCTGGTATCTTGATCTGAAAATCTTTGCAGTAAAAGAGAATTCGATGATTCTTTGATATGTTGATCATGAATGTTAGTTACAAGTATAAATGAGTTTTCAACATGTTTTTTGTTATCTAGTGCAACTATCTTGATGACAAAACCTCGATGTTCTTTTGGTAGACAAGGTTTATCTTTTGTGTGTTCCTCTTTAGGTCTGAGTTGACCTAACGCTTGGATAACATGTTTTGTTATGTGTGTCAAAAGGAATTTTGTGTTAAGCCGACAAGACTTTTTTATTTTGAGTATTCAATCAATTAGGATGATCTAATTGATGGAGGAAGTTATGCCTACGTATAAATTTATGATTTCCAAAGTGATCAAGGTGTGAAGAGATAATATGCAAGTAATGCAGAAAGTGTAATAGTGTGAAGTTATTGATAGTGTTTTTATACTAGCAACTAGAGCAGAATTTTGATATTACTAGAGCATAACCGGAACCACTTTCAACACTTTGAAGGTGCAATTCTTTAGTTCATTTTGGTAGTGAGCCACATCTTTTGTATTTTGGCAATAAGCCACATTTTGTATTCAGGTTGTGAGCCTTTTCAAGGATAGTGAGTCTTGGTAGTGAGCCCTATAATATCTTATAACTAGTTATAATATATTGTGAGCTAATCCTCACCGCAGTTTTTCCCATTTTGGGTTTTCCATGTAAAATCCTGGTGTCAATGTGTTATGATCTCTTTTATGTTTTGGTTCACCATTGCATTGAGATTTGGATTGATAATTGGATGGTTGATAATTAATTTGGCCAGCAAAATACTGATTCACCCTCTCTCCTCTCAGTATTCAGTATATTCAACATAGGACCCACTATCCAAAAAGGCTCATAGCTAGGGCTCACTGCCATAGTAAGAATACAAGAAAATAGAAGAAGAATTCTACATATAGAAAAAACTTCTCAATGCAACAAGGAATCCACCACAACTTCTCACATAGTTTCACAATCTCACATGAAAGATATCAGATGCCTTCAGCTCACTACCTTTAGGAACCCTAACATGAAATTTGCACTAATCTACTCAATTTCCCATCACACACATCACTCACATAAATATTGCATCTATCTTTTTTCTTACTCTTTTGCTCACTTCTCTTGCATAAACAACATACATATTTATATCAAGCTTTACCTTAAAAACTTTCTCCAATGTCGGCCACTAGTTGTTATACTTTCAAATTTGAAATAGATTGAAACCTAAAAATTCTTGTGGTGGATAGAAATGAAAGGCGACCTACATAAATCCTTAATTAGGACCCAAACTAGATCCCAACACACTTCAACATGCCTCTCATATAGTGTTAAACACAAGCTCGGGCAACACCCATGCAAAACATTATAGAAATTAAGTACATGCTTCCTTAAAGTAAGATGAAAGTTTCAAACAACATAATTCACTTGAAATGAGTCTAGAATAATTGACAAACCACTTAAGATTCATCAAACACTTCATTCAAGCTCGCATCTGATAAATACTCTAACTCAGGACAACTGATAACCCTTAATTGCATACTGATAAATGAAACTCACACTATACTACACCAAATCAAGTAAAATATTGAACATAGAAGTATAAAAGCATTATAAGGAACTTCCCAAATCTGCACAATTTGAATCCAAACAATAGAGAAATGTGGAGCAAATGCATTTCTCCTAGACCATAAAAGACATCACTAAATAGTTGGTTCACACACTAGTGAAAGTATCTTGCCCTATACATCAATCCAAAAACCTAAATTTTAAATATAGAAACTGTTGTCACCTTTGAATAACCTATAAGATTCACATAGGCATAGCATTAACACAAAAAAAAATGTGGGGCACAATAATAGAGCACACTATGAACATTTGCACAACATAGTTTACTTTGTTTATTAAATTTTCTCAAAAGCACTTGGAAACCAAGTACCAAAGACATCATCTCAGCTCATTACTTCATTCTAGCTCATCTTCAAAAAATGTGACAAAAAATAGCTCCATGTACTCACAACACTTCCTCAAGATCTCAAATACACATGCACAACCTATTTTACTTTTTTCAACAATTTTCTCAATATCCTCAACACCTTCATCCCATAGTTGACATCAATGACAACACTAGTCAATAAACTTTCTATATTGACATCAATGAAAACACCTTCATACTTGCAACAATCTCCCCCTTTTTCATTGATGGCAACACAAGATGTGAAAAGCCACCAAAGACCACACAATAGCTCTGAACAACTTTCTCTCTTTTTCACATGATTCTCTTTCCCTGAGTAGATAAGATCTTTTTTTTCATGATTATCTCTCACCCTTTGACATCAATGGAAAAGGATATAATATTTTGAATTGTTCTCCATTTTTTATAATGAACCAAAATTACCTGCTTTGAATACTCCCCCTTAGGAGTACACTCAAACTAAATCAGAAACACAATGACAACACATGACATTATCTACTCCCCCTGAGAGGTAGCCACCAAAATAAGTCCAAAAAAGAGATAGATTCATAGATCCACTAGGCTAATTCACCTTTATATGCATGTAGTACAAGAAAGGAGGGGTAATAACCCCCAACTTCTCTCAAAGATACTCAAAAGTATCCTTAGGAAGAGCCTTAGTAAATATATCAACAATATGATGCTTTATAGGAACATACTCAGGTTTCACTTCATTATCCATAACCTTCTCTCTCAAAAAGTGATACCTAATATCTATATATGCTTTGTCCTTGAATGCATCACTGGATTCTTTGAAATTTTTATTGAACTTGAATTATCATAGAAGATAGTTATAGGCTCATCAAATGAAACTCTAATATCCTTCAATGTTTGTCTCATCCATAATACTTGTGTACAACATGATGTTATTGTATTATACTCAACCTCAATAGTGGATAATGAAACTGAATCCTATTTCTTACTCAACCATTATACCAATCTACATCCAAGAAAGAATTCACCACCACTTATAATTTTCCTATCATCAACACAACCAGCCCAATCTACATCTATATAAGCATTTAATGTGAAATCAATATCCTTAGGATACCAAAAACCATAATTTGGTGTGCCTCTTAAATATCTAAATATTCTCTTCCCTACTACATTTGTTTCTTTAAGATCTTCTTGAATTCTAGCCACAATACAAGTTGCATGCATGATATCCATTCTAGTAGAATTCAAATACAGTAGTCCACTAATCATAGATCTATACTTGCTTTGATCACCCTTAGGTGAATCATCATCTTTGCTCAATTTACAACCAATCACCATAGGAGTACATACTGGTTTGGATTCATCCATTCCAAACTTCTTCAACATCTCTTTGACATACTTAGACTTTGAAAAGAAAATCCCTTTATCAGTTTGATTGATCTGTAGCCCAAGAAAGAAATTCATCTCCCCAAATATTGACATATCAAATTCTTTTTGCATTTCTTCAGTAAATTTATTACACATAGCATCATTTCCATCAAAGATAATGTCATCCACACATACAACTACTATCAATATTTTGTCTTCCTCAATTTTAAAGTAAAGATTACTATCTACAGAGCCCTTACTGAATCCTTTTTGTATCAAGTACTTGTCGAATCTTGCATACCAAGCTCTAGGAGCTTGCTTCAAACCATATAGTTCCTTCTTCAACTTACATACCATGTTCAGTTGATCTGATAACCGAAAACCTTATGGTTATTCCATGTATACCTCTTTCTCCATTTCACCATTCAGAAAAGAAGACTTCACATCCATCTAATAGACCTTAAAATATTTGTGTTCTACAAGTGTCAAAAACATTTGGATAGCCTCCATCCTAGCCATAGAAGAATAAGTCTCCTCAAAATCTATACCTTCTACTTGTGAGTAACCTTTACAAACAAGTCTTTCCTTGTTTATTACTACTTCTCCATTCTCATCGAGCTTGTTCCTCAATACCCATTTAGTTCCAATTATGTTTTTGTTTGTCAGTCTAGGGACCAATTCCCAAGTTTGATTTTTCTCTATCTATTCAAGTTCTTCTTTCATTGTCTTCATCCAATTATCATCCTTATACAATTCACTCACCGATTTAGGTTCAACTTTAGAAAGTAAACACAAATTTACCTCAACTTCAGTAGCTTTACTTCTTGTCAACACACCTTTCTTCTTATCTCCAATGATCTTATCTTTGGAATGATTCTTTTGTACATACTTAGGGGTTTTAGGGGTCTTCTCTGGAGCTTCTTCCTCTTCATTTTGCACTTCTTGTTCATCAACTATTTCTTCTACTTCTCTGCAATTAGGTTCATATGACACATATCCATCTACTACAATAGAATTCTACAAGTTTTCATCAACTTTAACATTTTCACTTTTAACTATCTTTCTCAAAATTTTGTTGTAACATCTGTAATATTTTCTTCTAATAGAATATCCAAGATACCTTCATCAGACCTTGCATAAAATTTTCCTATGTCTTCTTCTTCTCTTTTGATATAACATTTTCTTCCAAACAATATACAGTACTTCATAGTAGGAATCTTTCCATACCATAGCTCATAAGGAGTCTTTGTACTATTAGCTTTAGCTTGAACTCTATTAAGTATGTAAACAATAGTATGAATAGCTTCTCTCCAATAGACTTATGGTTGATTTTCCTCTTTCATCATAGTCCTTGTAGCTTCTTGAATAGTTCTATTTTTCCTTTCAACAACTCCATTTTGCTGAGGAGTTCAAGGGGTAGACAAATGCATCTTTATTCCATCAACTTCACAAAACATGTTTAACTCATTAGAGGCGAATTCACCACCTATTTCAAACCTCAATAATTTTATTTTCAAATCCATTTCATTCTCAACCATAGCTTTAAATCCCTTGAATTTATCTAATGCATCATATTTCTCTCTAAGAAAAGTAACCCTTGTCATTCTAGAATAATCATCAATCAAAAGCATAAAGTACCTATCACCTTGTATACTTCTCACCCTTATAGGACCACATATTTGTATACATTAATTCTAGCATTCTGATAGTAGATTGTTCCTTTCCCTTAAAGCTACTCCTTTTTTTTCCCAAATTGACAACTCTCACAAACATCATTGATAGGTTTTGTGATTTTAGGTAAATATCTCATAGCATGAACCGAACAAATTCTTGCCAAACTATCAAAATTCATGTGACACATCCTCTGGTGCCATAACCAACTATCATTAATCTGTGACATAAAGCAATGACCTTCAATACCGTTAAACTGATAGATGTTTCCATTTGTTCTCTTACCAACAATAATCATAGTTTCAAACCCTTTTTGGATCTCACATGCTTAATCCTTAAACACAAGATTATACCCTTTGCTACACATTTGTCTAACACTAAAGAGGTTATGTCTTAATCCCTTAACATAGTAAATATTTTCAATATTATGCTTGCCATCAAAACCTATTCCACAAATCTTTTCTCCTAAATCATCTCCAAATTCAACTAAACCTCCATCATACTTTTCAAGTTTAACAAAGTTACTTTTGTCTCCAGTCATATGATTATAGCAGCGACTGTCAACAACCCAGTAATTCTTATCTTCTTTGACATGAAAATTAGATACCTTGAAAGTACATTTAACCTTATCCTTCATCTCTAGAATAATTTCCTTCACACAACTTTGAGGGTTAACAGAACTAGATTCTTCTTTCATAGCAAAAAATGGACATTAATTATCATCAAAATCTTCGTAATCAAATTCATCATCAGAAATACCAACATTTTTTTTCACATAGTAATATTTCTTAATCATCTTTCCTTTATTTTCCTTGTTCTTATTGTTTGATTCTCTTTTTAGACATCTAGAAGCATAATGAACTATACCACCATAGTTGAAACATTTGAAAGGTAATTTACCTTGATACTTATTGGTGCCCTTTTTCATCCTTCTCACAAATTTAGCTTCCAAATCATCAAGATCTTCATCACGTGAATCTTCAATCCTCTCTAGTTTACTAGCCTTAAAAGAAATCTCTACTTTTGTACTTTTCTTTAGTTGTTTCATCTCAAATGCAAATAGAGTGCCAATCAACTGATCTTTGGAATAATTATCAAAATCAATTATTTCCTCAATCGCAGATACCTTTTCACTGTAGTAATCTGGAAGAGATATGATAACTTGCTTCACCACTTTAGATTCTTTAATAGTTGCACCAAGTCCTCTCATATTACTTACCAATTCATCAACTCTTTGTATGTAGCCCTTTATTGTTTCATCTTCAATAATATGTATCATTTCAAATTGTGCCTTCAATTTCTACAAATTTTCTTGCTTGACTTTCAAATCTCCTTCATATATGCTTTCTAACTTATCCAAAAATTCTTTAGAAGTTTTCAAACTCATAACTTTAACTAATTCAGTATTTGAAAGACTATTCACAATAATGTACCTTGCTCTATCATTGATCTCATGCACCTTGATTTCTACACTTGTACTCAAACCATTCGAAGGTGGAGAGTATGTATTCTGATAAGCCTTCTCAATCTCATATCCCTAAGCACACAAATATCCTTCCATCTTTATTTTCTAGAATGCATAATCTAAGCCATTAAATCTAGTATATTCCAAAGAAATTTTGTTCACCATCCGAGATCTACCTCAAGTGGCTAAACTCTTCTTCAAGGAACCTAACTCTGATACCAATTTTTGAAATGAACAAGACAACTAAGATTGGGGGTGAATCAATTGTAGAAAATTAAACCTTCAAAACCCTCAACAGTAAATAGATCCACAAACATTCATTAAACTCTTATTCTATTAAATTGATTAAACATGAAATGTGGATAATATAAATTAAAATCACAACACCATACACATGAGAACACCAAATTTACATGGAAAAACCAATGAGGGAAAAACCATGGTGAGGATTAGCTCACAATATAAGTAATAGCAAAACCAGTACAAAGGGGCTCACTACCAAAATAAGAAACACTATCAAAAAAGGCTCACAACCAGGGATCACTACCACAGAAAGAATACAAGAAGATAGAAGAAGAATGCACATAGAGAAAACAATTCTCAATGCAACAATAAGTCCACAACAATTGCTCACACTTTCATAGTCTCACATGAAATATATTAGATGCCTTCAGATCACTTCCTTTAGGAACCCTAACATGAAATTCACGCTAGTCTGCTCAATTTCCCATCACACACATCAATCTCACATCTATCTTTCTTGTTACTCTTTTTATCATTTCTCTTGCATCAGCACCATACATATTTATATCAAGCTTTACCATAAAAACTTTCTCCAATGTTTTCCACTAGTCATTATATTCAAATTTGAAATAGGTTAGCACCTAAACATTCCCATGGTGGATAGGAATGAAAGGGTATCTACATAAATCCTTAAATAGGATGCAAAATAGATCCCAACATAGTTCAACATTCCTTCCATATAGTGTTAAACACAAGGTCAGCTAACACCCATGCAAAACACCATAGACATTAAGTACATACTTCCTTAAACCAAGCCAAAAGTTTTGAACAACATAACTCACTTGAAATTAGTCTAGAATAATCCACGAACCACTTAAGATTCATCAAACACTTCATTCAAGCTCACACTAATAAATACTCTAACTTAGGAAAATTGATAACCCTTTATTGCATACTGATAAATGAAACTCGCACTGTACTGCACCAAATCAAGTAAAACCTTGAACATAGAAGTATAAAAGAATTGTAAGAAAATTCCCAAATCTAAAAAGCATGAATACAAATAGTGAAGAAATGTAGAGAAAATACATTTCTCCTAGACCATAGAAGACATCACTAAACAGCTGGTTCACACACTAGTGAAAGTATCTCACATTGTATATTGACCCAGAAACCTAAATTCTAAATATAAAAACTTTTGACACCCTTGAATAACTTGTAAGATCCACACAGGAATAGCATCAACATAGAAATAATGCATAATGCAATAACAAAGCTCACTATGAACATTTGCATAACATAGTTTACTCTATTTATTATTTTTTCTCAAAATCACTTGGAAACCAAGTACTAGAGACATCATCTTAGCTCATTCTTCATTCCAACTCATTTTCAGACTCTACAACAAAATAATAGCTCCATGTACTCAAAGAACTTCCTCAAGGTCTCAACACATGCACAACCTAGTTTCCTATTTTCCATGATTTTCTCAATATCCTCAACACCTTCATCCCATAGTTGACATCAATAAAAACACCTGTCATTAGACTTTCTGTTGACATCAATGACAACACCTTCATACTTGCAACAAGATACCTAGAAGTGGATCAATGGAATTTTCTCCATTTTCATCTTAGCTTTTTCCTTTGCTAGACTACTATTTTTGTGGATATAATGTCATGGCTTAACTATGTTTCTAGAGTTTAGAATTTTATCAATGCCTCTATTTCATTTTCATCTCTAAAATGCTAGAATTTGTACAACTTTTATTGTAGATATTGATTTTTATTTATATATTTTTGATAAATTTAGTATTATTACCTCCACCTTCTTACAATCCCTTAGGCTCAAGAGAAAAAAAATATTATAAAGTTTCAATACTTACCTCCAACACCATTAGGGGAATGCTCCTTACACTTTGAGTAGGGCCATGCCTAATGGAAATGTGTAGATAACTTCACCACTTACTACCTACTAATAGATTCACTCCCACAATCAATGTTGCTTCTCACTACCTCTTCAATAGTAGAGTTTATTTATATCTCCCTAAGGCAAGGCATCTCACCAAATGCTTAGTATTTTTGAAGCAATCAGATCATTGCTCTATCACTACAATGGGGGGTCACTATCCCAATAGCCATGAAGACTCACAAGGTATTGGGAGGTTCTTGATCCTCTTTCTGATGAGCCTTCGTAGTAGATGGTTCCTTAACACAATAGTCCTCCAATGATTTGTTTTACTATTAACTTCTTACTTAACACTATAATTACTGATAGTGTAATAAATCTTACATAATAACTAACTAGTTTGTATTATAAATTTTTAATTTTATACTTCAAATATTTTTCATAAATTAATATGTGATACTCATTAAAATATTTATAATAAAAAATGATACTTTTAAAATAAAAACTAAACTATTAAATAAAATTGAATAACCATATATCATTATTTTTTTAAAGAACAAAAACATTAAATAACAAACACTATAATTCAAAAATGGAATAAGTCATCATTTGGTCATATCTTCCAAGAAAAGACTTTGATTAAGGAAGAGCTTAACTCTTTGTGGTAGAGGATTCAAAATTTTGGATACAATCATGTTGTTCTTCATTAGAGGAGTATTCTCTTATATAGGATGCATAACATTGTTGCTAGGGAAGAAGAATTTTGGAAATAAAGATCTACGGCTATTTGGCTCCTCAATTGGGATAGAAACACTCAGTCTTTCCATCTTTTAACTTTGAAGCATAGATCCTCTAACTTGGTTAGTAAGATTGTTTAGAATGGTCAGGTGTTAGAAGTGGAAGATGGGATTAGGAATGTTGCTTGCTCCTTCTTTACTAAATTATTATATGATGATCATCCTTTGGATCCTATTTGTCAAGAAAGATTTTTGAATGTTATACCTAATATTGTTTCAATTGATCTGAACAAGAATTTTTCTTGTATTCCTTCTAAAGAGGAAGTTAAGAAGGTTTTCTTCTCTTTTGAAGGTAATAAGGCTATTGGGCTTGATGGATGCCCTATGTTTTTCTTTCAAACTTTCTAGGATATTGTTTCTAGGGATGTCACTAATGCGACCAAAGAGTCCTTTAGAAGTAGGCATGTGTTGAAGGAGTTAATTTCTACTTTAATTGTTCTTATTCCTATGAAATCAGGGGCTTCTTCCTTCAATGAGTTATGACCAATCATCTTATGTAATTTAATTTGTAAAATTTTGTCTAAAATGTTGGCTTTCAGGTTGCAGCAGGTTCTCCCTTTGATTATTTCTCCTCAGCGGAATGGTTTTGTTATGGGTTGATAAATTTTGGACTCCATTATCACTATCCATGAGAACATTCACTCTCTTATGGTTAATAAGAAGGTTGTGTTGGGAATTAAGGTGTCTCAACCTTTGGAATTTCCTAGTATTAAAATATTAATTTATTAATGCTTATGTTGTAATTTCTTGCTCATATTAATTTGTCATCTAATATGACTTGGCATAGTGAGTTGTCAGCACATTGGGAGGTGACATGGGAAGTGACATGGATGTTGTGGTCTCCACATGACAATGTAGGCATCCCACTTTGGGAAGAGATACCTTGACATGTGTCAGCATCTTTGAGGGATTCTATGACAAAGTATGATAGATTATTATGACGATCTTATGACACGTAAGAGCTAGATTCTATGATAGGTTGAACATGTGTTGGAAGGCATCTTTGCATGAGGAAAGTAGGCACCCAAGTTTGACCTATGATAGTTTGTAAGAGAATGTAAGAGGCATTTTCTATATTTAGTCAATTATGATAGATTCTCTTACAGTTGTAAGAGTTGTCATATATGATAGATTGTATGACATTGTAAGGCACTATTCATACCTATTAGGGGAAAATTTGGGGTACCCAAGTATGGTGGCATGTAAGGGGGGATAGGAATCATGTGAAAAGTGTCACAGGAGTCAAATATATGTTTGAAAAATGTGCCACATGGGTTTGGACGCCCATCTCTTGTAGCTTGTTCTAGAAGCTACCCTCATGCTTGTCTTTTCTATATCTTGGATTTCTTGGAATGGGTTTTGTATGTTGACTATTACAAGTATCAAAATGTTGTCAGATTTCCTCTAGAAGAGCAAGACGTAGTCTCCATGTTAAGGGACCACAAGCCTGTAAGTGTATTCTATCTATTTTGCTGCAGATTAATACATTGGTTTGATGCTTTGGAGTGTGGGATTTTTTACCCAAAAGGGTTTTCCCCACATATATCATGTCTTCTTCTCTTATGTCTATATTTCTTCTATTCTTTGTGTTTCTCATTCTTGAAATTTTAATTTGCATGCCATTATGCTATTGAAATTTTCTTAGATTTGAAATTGCATCAACTTTCCTCTAAGGGTTAATGCATGGGAAATTAAACTGTGTCTGTTTCCACTTTAAGGCATAGTAGTATGTGCTTGTATCAAGTGATTGAAATCTAATTTTTTTAAAAGAAACATAAGATACTAAAGGTGCATACTGGTTCTTGGAAGGCTTTTCGAGTTTTCCATTTCCCTTTCATTTGATATTAGATCTCAGTTCCAGATTTGCATGTGCTTGCATGTGTATGTATGTAAGTTGCATGCACTTGCATGGACTTACATGTCACTTGCATGTGCTCGCATGGTGATGCATGTGGTGTTTTGGGTTCTAGGTATTTCTTTTGTTTTGATTTATTAGCCTGGAAAGCTTAAGGGAATCTATTTTGAAGGAACTGGTTGTTTATTAATCCTTGTTTGAGTGGAAGTTTTGTAGTTGATCTTGTTTTCTAGAAATAGTAGGCATTGTGAAAGATGGATAAGATAGATTTTTATGGAGTTGATCATGTGGTTACATTTGATATTTATTGATTTGAAGCTCCTATTTGACAATTGAATAACCTTGAATGCATGTAAGGCTATGGAGTTGATCATTGGATGATCTCAAAGCTTTTGGAATCTAGCCTAATTCTCTCTCAGATGCATGTACATTTTGGTGGTGGATTTGGCCTACAAATGGGCCTAGAATTTCTTGGACCTCTACTTTCTTGATAGATGTTTGTACTTGCATAGCTTAGATTCATGTTCTTTGGATCTGAGGGTTTTATGGATTTTTCGTTAAAATTCTATGGTTATGCATTTTCATGATATTCCATTGTTTTGGTTTAACTATTATGGTTGTATACAGACTTGAGGGTCTTCCAAATGATAAGTGGATATAAATTTGAATGTGAGTTACAAACACAGTGGTTTTGTATGTTTTACATGGTTAATCAAAAATTGTGGTTTTGTAGATTTTCAGATGGGCTATTTTTCAGATTATGTTTTCTAGATGTAAGATAGTTTTAGGTTTGCAAGCATGCTCCATGTGTGTTTTTTGAGAAGGTTTTACAGTTTTCCTAAAAATTTGTGGGTTCCTATATCTCTTGATTATTCACTTGTTTAGATGAAATATGTGATCTATTATTCTAGATGTATAAGTGATTTCAAGTTTACACGGAGATTTTTTTACATGTTTTACATGTTAATAAAAAATATGTGGTTTGTAGATCTATTGAAAATATTGTTTTCAGACTCTTAGTGTTTTTTGGATGAAAGAAATTGCAAATTTGTTGGAATGCTTGTTTAGTTCCTTGACTATGACACTTAGTAGTGGATTTGTTTTGAAATTGGGTCTTTTGGTGATCTAGTGTTTGATTCTTGAAATCTACATGTTGTCTTCTTTGATATCTCAATTTTGCATGTTACTAATGTGATGATGAGTTTGCATGCTTCAATGTATGGAATCTACAAGTTATACAATTTGTGGATTAGCTACCCATTCGTTGCAGTGGGATGAATCGGATGTGGACTATCTATATCCACAAGATTGATTCAGCGTTGATGGAGATTTCAATAGTTGGCCTTGTCTATGGTCATTTGTGCATTGGTATTTTGCTCTGAGATGAGAGGATGGATATTTTTTGAGTACTTGGATATTCAATTATGGGACTTGTATCATGTTTTTTATCTTCTTGGCTTGGAGATTTTGGTTCTACTTATTATCTAGTGTTTTTGTTATTGTATTTTATTGTGTTAGAGCCATGAAGAATAGTCATTAAGGAGATAGTTGTCATGATGCTTGGAGAGCTCAATATCACTATTTAGTGGGAGCCTTAGTAGTGACTATGGATTCATCACTTGGTGATGGATTATCTTCTTTAGTGTTGTAGATGTTACTAGGAGGAGCTCTTAGATCTTGTTGTAGAAGGGTTCTTTCACATTTGTAGGGACATTATTCAGAAATGATTATTTTCATGTGAATGGATATGTTGAAATCTTGGTTTTCCATGCAGGACTTCTCTAGTCTTTGGTTGAGGTGTCATGATTTGTATTATGATATGTGATCCT
The DNA here is from genome assembly GCA_007258455.2 of Sequoia sempervirens. Lineage (NCBI taxonomy): Eukaryota > Viridiplantae > Streptophyta > Pinopsida > Cupressales > Cupressaceae > Sequoia > Sequoia sempervirens. Next base: position 9,414,867 of record VDFB02358134.1, on the reverse strand, counting down.
TGTTTTGATAAGATGGCTATGTTATTATTTCATGGTTCTCTTTATTACCGGTTTAGAGTGTTGACATGATACATGTACTTGATATGTTCTTTGGATCATATGATATTCCTTTGAGGAAGTGTGAGATCATGATGTCATGGTTATGTTCCTGATTCATGATTGGATATAAGAATTTGATCTTGGTTGGTTCTCTTGGTATTGGGTACATTGATCATTTGCTTGATTACTTCATGATGGTGCTATGTTGCATTTGGAGTTTGGCATGGATTGGTTGGTTACGGGTACTCATGGATATTTGGAGAAATAGGTGAGGCTATCTAGATCTCTTGTGGTTAGAGACAATTTTTGAGATGGTTACTCTTGATGAGATTTTAGCAAGAAGTTTGAGGAGCCTACACCTTGGTTGGACATGAATTCAACATGGACCTATGAGGAGAGTGTTCTTGGATGAGTCATGATGACTTGGATATCTTGGAGGAACATTCTCATTCCCCACTCTTGGTCCTCTTGGCAGTTTACTTGAGAGGTATTTCCCATTGTTTCTTTCAAGTTATTATGTTATGCTTTTTCTTCTCATGCATATGGATCTTGAGCTATGGATATATGGTTTTGGAGGATTCATTTGAGGAGTGTTGACATGTTTATCTCCTTATGCATTGTGATTACATTCATTGATGCTGAGTTTGGGAGATGTATTGGACTTATTTCCTTCATTGGGAAAGGATTTAGTTTGATCTTCTTTGGTTATGAGAGGCTTACATCCATGTTGGTTACATGATATATATGTTATGTTTTATCTTGGTGATTGAATGGTTGGGTGTTGTTATGGATTTTCTTTTGGGGTTTCGTGGAGAAGATCATACTTGACACAGTTGGCATTTAGAGGTGTATGTAGAAGGATTTTCTATAGGTATGTGATGTGTAGAGTTTCTCTCTTTGGTCTTGATTATCTTCTTGTATGTTTGGTTTCACATTACAATGGTTTGAGGTTTGGTTGGAGCTATTGTGATCACTAGTTTGTGGTCATGTATTTTCGCTTATGTTCTTGGGTGTTGACATAGAGGATCCTTTATCTCTTTCCTTTGTTAGGTGTGGAGAACTTGGGAGAGCAATGGAGCTTGTGGTGAGAGTTGTTCTTACAGGTTATTGGTTTATAGGTTTTTCATATCATTGTGGATGATTCCTTGGCACTAAATGATGTTATTTACACTTTCTATATGATGCTATTGGTAGAATTGTTATGCCTTGATAATTTTTAGATTTGCATTACCCATGCAGTGGGAGTTCCTGGATGTGTATGTTCTTCATTGACAAGTTTGACACATGGAGCTTGTGATTGCATTTTATGGATTAGATATGTTGTTTGCATAAGTTATACTAATGTTTTGGGTACCTTTGAGGTATGGCGGATTGGATGGGTTAGTATTTTCTATGGGTTCTATTTCTAATCTCATGGGATTATCAGTTAGATAAGGGCAACCTAGTTTGGTTGTTGTTCTAGTTCATGGATTATCTTGTTCTCTAGAGGATTCTTCATCTTCAGAATTGTGTTCTGGTTATAGGCTTGGAGTTGGTTGAGCTTCTATTTAGCTCGAGAGCACATTAGAGTTGTGGCAGTAGCCTATAGCCTTTGTTATCACTTGGATTTGATGCTTGTGTTATTTGGATTAATGCATGTACAACTTGGCATGTTCATTTTCTTCCATAGGTGGCATGATTGGAGGATGACATGAGTTTTTTGCTTGATATGGTGGATAAATTCTTGCATGTTGTTGTAGGTATCTTGTTAGTATACAAGAGCATGTTGGAGATTCATATGGTTTCATGGATGGCTATGATGATGTTGTTTTTCCCCTAGCAGTTGATTACCTAATTAGACTGGCTCTTTAAAGGTGTTTGACAAGTGGGATAATGTTGGGAATTAAGGTGTCTCAATCTTTGTAATTTTTGAGCATTAAAATATTAATTTATTAATGCTTATGTTGTAATTTCTTGCTCATATTAATTTTTCATCTAATATGACTTGGAATAGTGAGTTGTTAGCATATTGGGAGGTAACATGGGATGTGACATGGTTTTTCTTGGTCTCCACATGACAATGTAGGTGTCCCACTTTGGGAAGAGATTCCTTGACATGTGTCGACATCTTTGAGGGATTCTATGACAAAGTGTGACAAATTCTTATGATGATCTTATGACGTATAAGAGCTAGATTCTATGATAGGTTGGACATGTGTTGGAAGGAATATTTGCATGAGGAAAGTAGGAACCCAAGTTTGACCTATCATAGGTTGTAAGAGAATGTAAGAGGCATCTTCTATATTTATTCAGTTATGATAGATTCTCTTATAGTTGTAAGAGTTGTCATATATGATAGATTCTATGACATTGTAAGGCATCTATCATACCTATTAGGGGAAAATTTAGGGCGCCCAAATATGGAGGCATGTAAGGAGGGTTAGGAGTCATGTGAAAAGTGTCACAAGAGTCAAATATGTGTTTGAAAAATGTGCCACATGGATTTGGACGCCCATCTCTTGTAACCTATTCTAGACGCTACCTCCATGCTGGTATTCTCTATATATTGGATATCTTGGAGTGGGTTTTGTATGTTGAATATTACAAGTATTGAAGTGATGTTAGATTTCCTTTAAACGAGCAAGATGTAGTCTCCATGTTAAGGCTACGAGCCTGCAAGTGTATTGTAACTATTTTTTTGTATATTAATGCATTGGTTTGATGCTTTGGAGTGTGGGGTTTTTTACCCTAAAGGGTTTTATCCACGTATATTGTGTCTTCTTCTCTTCTATCTATCTTTATTCTATTCTTTGTGTTTCTCATTCTTGAAATGTTAATTTACATGTCATTATGCTGCTGAAATTTTCTTAGATTTGACAGTACATCAACTTTCCTCTAAGAGTTAATGCATGGGAAATTAAATTGTCTATTTCTGCTTTAAGGAATAACAGTATGTGCTTGTATCAAGTGATTGAAATCTGATTTGTTTAAAAGAAACATAAGATACTGAAGGTGCATATTAATTCTTGGAAGGATTTTTGGGTTTTCCATTTCCCTTTCAAGTTGGTTTTATCCTGTAGTTGGATCTTGTGAAGGCTTATGATCATGTGAACTGGTCATTTTAATTTAAAATCTTAAAGCATTTTGGTTTCTCTAAGCATGTGGTGTAGCTGGTTGGGTAGTTATTTCTTCTCCATGTTTTTTTGTGTTGGTACATGGTTCTCCCTCAACTTTTTTAGAAGATCTCATGGGTTAAGAAAAGGTGATCCTATCTCTCCTTTCCTTTTTATTATTATGGTTGAGTCTCTAGGAAGATTTGTTCTTAAAGCTATCTCTAAAGGTGCTTTTATGGGGCTCCATTTGTGCTCCTCTAATAAAACTTGCTCTCACCAACAATTTGTGGATGATATTATCATCCTTGCAGAGGAGTTTTTTGTTGCACGTCCAAGTCTATTTATCTGATCTTATAACAATATGAATATGCCTCTACTCAGTAGGTTAGTTTGCCTAAAATATAGTTTTCCTCCTGAGTACTCTTGAGTGAAGAAGATAAAGGATTTCTCAGATTTTGCAATGTGGTGTTGGGGAGTTCCCTTCCACTTATTTGGGGCTCCCTCTTTGTTCAAATGATGTTCTTGAATCCATTTGGAAAAGTTTGATTGATAAATTCAATTCTAAATTAGCTAGTTGGAAAGGTGCTCTTCTTAGTCAGGCTGGAAAGATTCAATTTATTAAATCTAGCTTGCAAAATATGCCAATGCACACCATGATTCTTTTCTAGATGCCTTGGAAAATTTTTGAAAATATTGAGACTATTAAAAAAAAATTCCTTTGGTCTCGAGTGGATGAAAAAAATAGAATGCATCTTGTTTCATAGGATGAAGTGTGTAGATCCAAAAATTAAGGTGGTTTGCGATTGAGAAAATTAAAGGGGTTTAATATGGCCCTCCTTGCTAAGCAGTTATGGAATCTTCTTTTATGTGGTAAGGAATGGTCTATGATAATTTTTTGCAAGTATCTACATGGTATCTAGATAAGTTTAGATATTTTTTGGGAGAAGGTTTCATCCCCCCCTCAAGGTCGGCCTTATAGAATTTCATGATTAAAGATCATTCTATTATGGCATTGTTATGCCTTGCATAACCACCCCATTTTATTCTGGAACAAAATGGGTCCCCATTTTTCTTTGGTTTTCTTCACCTTTGGTTGTTTGGTTTGGTCCTAGGAGTTCTTTTGTTTTCCTCCTAGCTCTGTCTTTTTTTGTCTGATTTTGGTTCTGCCTCAGCTAGAGTTGGGTTTCTTTTTGCTTAAAATTGAGAGAAATAATAAAAAAAAAGATGTATTTAATATGCTTTTGGGACTAATGGAGGCATTGTTTTGCAGGGTTAAATCATACCTCTAATGCATTTCTCAAGAAATTCTGTTGGAAAGCATGCCTCAATCAGATTTGGCATAAAAATCTTCAAAGAATAAAGTCACTAAGACTAGCTGGATGTCTTGCTAACTAGCTATTGTGTTATATTCATTTGAAATCCTCGAGTCACCGAGACATTTTGGTCGCCATCAAGTTTTCTATCTCTCTCTGATCGAGGACCTCTCACCAAAAAGATTTGTCATCGGGGAGAAGTCTTGTCGACAAGGTGGAGTCTCCCTGAAATGGTCTGCACTCAATGAAAGAAAGGAGTTTGGTGTGATGTCTCACCAACAGATAGAGGTCTCACCAAAGGATTTTGAGTTTGGCATAAAGTCTTGCCAATCAGGTGAGGTATCATTGAAGGAAGTTGCACTCGCCAAAGGAAGTCTCGTTCGGTGTAATGTCTCACCGACCGAAGGTGGTCTCGCCAAAAAGGGTGTGGCTTCGAGGTAATGTCCTCCTGAATGATCGTGGTCTCACCGAAGGTTTGTACCTTCGGTGTGATGTCTTCCCGACTGGGGGGAGTCTTGCCAAAACAAAATGGTCTAAGCTCACCGAAAGGAGGTGTCATCGATATAACTCCTGGTCGAGGGGTTTGAGTTCGGCATGAGGTCTTGCTGACTGACAGAGGTCTTGCCGAAATGGAATGGTGCCTTCGGTGTAATGTTTTGCACTGGGTGTAATGTCTCACCGATGGGGTGAGGTCTCGCCAAAAGAATAGTGGCTCGGGGAGAAGTCTGGCCGATTGTTGGAACTCTCACCGACATGGAATGGTCTCAGTGTGATGTCTCACCGACCGAAGGTGGTTTCATTGACAGTGGTGCACAAGAATATATGACTTCAATAAGACTCCTGGCCGAGTGGTTTGTCTTTGATATGAGGTCTTGCCGATTGAAGATTCTCGTCTCCTATCGACTGAACAATGTCTTGTTGAATGTGGATGTCTAACCAAGCTGGAACACAGCGGTATAACTCTTAAGGGCTCACTATGATGTCTAGCTGATAGCAATAGTCTGGGCGACAATTTTGGGCATCGATATAACTTTTGGAGCTCGATATGACCTCTTGCCGATAGTTGTAAGCTATGTCAATCGCTGCTATGGAGTATAATCACATTAGGGAGACACGACTAGTGTCTCACTGACATGCAATTTTGTTTGAATAAATTTTGACTGCCTAGAAAGTTTATGTGGTATGTGTTCCACCAATCAGAGGAGGCTGAAGGTGAACCCTTGGTAGTTTGACTGATTGACTATTCTTGTGAGGAAAATCAACAGAGCATAAACAACATGGACTTACTCTGAGATCAAAAGCGATGGATCAGCTTAGTGAACAATGGTGTGGGGATCTAACAAGAGAGTCAGATGTTGTTTCCAAAGGGGGTCAACTTGTAGAAAGATCTATAGTAGGAAGAAAGCTGAAAGGAAGAAGAGGTCGCGAGTCTCATGGATAGCTATGGTGTCTACTGGTAAAAGTAGATTGACATTAATGATAGTGCTTTAGAACATTCAAAGCAGCTCCGTAAGGAAGTTCGAGGGTGGACACAGAGGCCAAAATTTAATGCGATGGTTGTAAAATATCTAAAAGGCCATCCTTGGGGCGACCCTTCACCGACATGGACAGGGGATGCCCATTGAATGTAACATTAACTTTATTCCAAAATATCTGAGGGTCGACCCTTCTATAACCGACTGATTTTGTAAACCCTAAAACAGGGGCCAGCACATTCTTTTTGGCACGTTCTGTATATATGGCACTTTTTCCTCTTTTTAGAGAGAGGGATAGAGATTTCAGGGATAGACGTAGAGAGATTTTCTTTTGTTAGCAAGTTAGGAATTTTTAGAAAGTAGAAAAGCTTAAGAGTAGAATAGAGTAGGAGTTAGATTCAACAAAGGTAGTAATGTATCTTTCAAGTTTTCTTAGTGTAGATGGAGATGATTTGAAGACATGGATTTTCTGTACACTGGTGATTGTGCCAGATTTGTAAATGTTTCCTATCTGTTTCACCAACAGTAGAAGCAACCAGATTTAAATCTACTTCATATTATGCTTTAGAATGGTAGTTATCTTGGGTTTATCATTTGATTTGCAAAGCTTTCAAGGAATGAAATTTTATTTTATGTTTTGTCTAAATGGTGATTTACAATCTATTGCTGAAGTTAGCACTGTGAATGAATGTTCAACTGTGTGTTAGTCACAAGTTAATTTTGTTCCCAAGTTTTAGTTAGGAATTCCTTGAAAGGTAACAAGTCTAGTTAAGTTGGATGAATTATCATTCTCTTCAGTTCCAAAGCTTTGATCTATCTTTTTATGTTTCTTTAAAAACCCCAGTTAAAGTAGGTTTGAATTTATGTTTGATCTTAGAACAATCCAAAAGCTCAACACCAGCAGGCCCCTTGAACATTATAGTTCACATCAACCATTGAGTGAAATCAGCTCAGTTGAGAACTAATTACCAAGACCTTGGGAGTTACATATCCATGCATTATTCTTTCTCTTCCAGGAGAGCAGAATAGTAATATTTTGTTTACTATTGTTGTGCACATCTGACCCATCAATAGGCATCTAGTCTTCGGTGAGCTCTTGGTAATGGTAGGAGCATCCTCTTTTGGGATGATTAGTGGACTAGAAATGGTCCTCTCAAAGATGAGCATTGGGCTTCCCCTTTTTTAGGACTTTTGTATTCACATCTTTGGATTATATATGGTTGATTATTTTTCTCATGGTAAATGGAAAAGGATTAATTTTGTGAATAGGGATCTTGATCCTGTCTACTAGTTCTTATCATTGATTCATATCTCGTCCTCCTCTCCTTCTAATAGAGTGGTTTGGCATCTTTCTTCTAATGGTTTTTTTTTTTGTGGCTTCATCCTATTTGAAGCTTATTCCTAAAGTCAACATTTTTTTGGCTTCTTTGTCAAGATAAAATCTTGACTATAAATAATCTTTGGAAGAGGGGTTTTTCTATACCTAACAATTTTTTTTTGTTGAAGGAGGCTACAAAGGATGTCAATCACTTAATTGTTGGTTGTAGTTTTTACTTGGCTATTTGGGCCCATGTTCTTGGCTTGTGAAATTTATCTTAGGGTTTTCCTTCTTTTGTGGCTGACTTATGGTCTCAACGGTCATCTCCTTCACCCAATCCTTCCCTCTCCCTATTGTGGTCTCTTATTGTGTCACATTTGGTGTGGGGTCTTTGGAAAGAATGGAATAATAGAATTTTTTGTGATGTTGAGCTTCCTCCTTCTAGACTTGCTTTCAAAATCTATGAGGATATAAAAGAAAACTTCGGAGCTCCAAAATGGCTTTGGTGAATTATCCAAGTTCTAATGTCTCTGTCTCTAATTATGATTTGATGGTGGTTGGTAGGTGGAATCTTTCTTATGATATTTCTCAGTCTTTGGAGAAGCCTAAATCTTCAAGGGAGGGTGTGTGTTGGTAAGCGCCTCCATAGGGATGGTACAAAGTTAACTTTGATGGTGTGGCTAAGGGTAATTCAAGACCTGTACATTGTGGGGGAGTGTTATGTGATCATCTTGGTAGGCTTGTCTCTATGGTGGTGCTCTCTTTGGGAACCTAGAAAAACCACTTTGCAAAAGCATTAGCTGCCCACCGTGGCCTTCATCTTTCCAAAGAGAAAGGAGTTATGAAAATTTGGTTGGAATGTGATTCTCTAAATATAGTTAATTGTCTGAATAAGAAGAATTCTTCCTCTTGGTCTATTTTGTGTATTATTGAGGATAATTTATCCCTTTTAAGCTCATTTGATGAGGTCCTTGTGTCACATGTGTTTCGTGAAACTAATTCCTTAGCTGATTACTTTGCAAATTTGGTGGTTTCTTTTCATAAGTGTTGGGATTCTCAAGAAACCATCCCAATTGAAATTCAAAGCATCATTAATCATGACCAAACCTTATGTCATGCTAGTGGCTGCCTTGGGATCTAGTGTAAATCATTTCCTCCCTAGTTGGTTTAGACATGGGAAGTCCTACATTTGGTTATTTAATTATTATAATTCATTTGAAAAAGTGTCGAAGGGTGCAGACTTGTTATCTAGTAGTTCTTGCATTGTTAGTTTAGCACAAATTATGGGTGTTTTTCTCTATTTTTTGGATCTTTCTTCTCCATTTTCCTGTTTCTCAATTTTGGGTGGAAGTTGTAGTGAGTAGTTCTCTACCTATCATGGGGGGAAATTGTTGTAGACAAGAACCTATTTCTTGCAACGAGGTCAAAGATAATGGTTTGGTGTGGGAGATCTTGGAGAGGGGGGAAGTGTGTCCTTATATTTTGAAGCTTCATGATTTTGATTCTCAAGTCTCTCAAGAATTTTTCAATGGTTGGAATAATAGGGTGTTGTATGTCTTTGGTGTGGAGGTTAACATTACAGAGGACTTTATTGTTGAAGTTACGGGCTTACCATCTAAGGAGATAAAATTTTATAGAGATTATTTGGCTTCAAAGTTTTCTCTAGCCAATCTTTTAAAGCGAAGTGAAAGGGAAAAGATAAGGTATTTGGCATGCAGTCGGTATGCTCACCTCTCCATTAAGCCTATCTGGAGGGATGTTTCTATGGCTATCATGAGGTATGTCACCTTAGATGGAAATTTTTTGGCCATCTATGGTTTCTATTTTATGTTGTTAAACCATTTCAGGAATAATAAATTGGTTTCTTTTCCTTATTATTTTTTTCTTTCAATGGAAAATTGGATCCTGGAGAATAGAGAGAACCCCTCTAAGCCCTTTTTGCATGTAGGTCTTATGCTTACATGATTATAAAACATATTAAAACAATTTTTTTTCTAGAAGTTCCTAAGGTTCCTAGAGGTCGCAAGCTAAAGGGTGCCCAACCTGGTTATGACATGAGAGTTTCTGCTAATGAGGAGAAAAGGGATGATGAGGTGGGGTTTTCTTAGGATCTTTCAACCTCTATGGAAGCTTTTGGTAAGCAAACTAAGAAAAAAACTAAGACTAAGGCCCCTCAATCTTCGTCTGGGGGGTCACACTAATATGGCTATTGAGGATTCTCCTTTTTCTTAAATGCTAAGAAATAAACTAAGGGGAAGAAAGGGAGTAAGGGTCCTAAAGAGCAAGTGAAATATAGAAGCCTAGAAAGGGATGGTGATGAAGGGGTTGATGGGAATACTTCTCTTCCCAATCTTTCAGGGGTGGCTACTTTTGTTGGCATGGTTAAAGAGCAGGGTAGTGTTTAAGGTGAGAAGGGTCAGCTAGAGTTCTTGAAAAAAACTATTATTCAAAATAAAAGGGTTGAGATTGAGGTGGTTGATTGGATGGTTCTCCGGGCACTAGTCTTTATTTGTCAAGCAAAGCTAAGTTGTCTAAGGATTAGCTTGAGGTGCCAACTTGTCTTAATGAGGAGCCTTTCAATTGGGAGAAGCTTGATTTGGATGATGTTTTTAGATTGGCTAAGGAAATGAGAAGCCTCTATAATCTATATAAATGGATTCTTTTAGAGGTTAAGGAAATTAACATTAAGATGAATTCATTGGCTAAGTTCAATGTTGAAATGGTCAATACTAGCAAAAAGGAAATGGTAGTGTATAATAGGGTTAAATAAATGAATGTTGTGCTCAATAAGGTGGAAGAGGATGCTGCTAAATTGGGTAGGGAGCATGAGTCTAGACTGGTTTCCTTTGAGGAAAAAGTCACTAAAATTTGTGAGGATTTGAGTATTGTTGTGTAGGTCAGTAGCAAGTTTCTCCATACTAGTACACGGGGGCTGACTGTTCTGAATGAGAAAGATCATAATTGGTTTGGTGAACTGCTTGTAGCTGGGGGGAAGTGTAGGAGGTTAAATAATATTATTAGAAAGTTTTGATGGAGAAGAGAATGGATGTGAGCCTTAGCATCAGAACTAGAAGTAAGACCAAGAGGGGTATTGTCATTCCCACTCGAGAGTTGAAAGATGTGATGGTGATGTAGATAATCATAACAAACACTCATTCATCAGGGTAAATCAAACCCCAATTGAATCAGGAGAATATCAAATTAAACAAACCTCTTTGATTCACATAACTTTACATCAAAATTAGAACTCATTCACCATCTTTACAAAATTCATCAAGTTCTCAAACTCAGCAAACCACATCATTAGTACATCTCTTTATTAGATTCAAGGCTTCTTATTCATCACCAAAACCATTTACTATACCTCTATACATCTCTAATGTCATTATTCCAAACTTCATTAGACTCAAATACAATCTCTGAAAACATTCCACATTACCATTCACCCAACTTACCACTCTTGACAATTTGATTCCAAGGCACAAGACAACCAATCATTCATAAATTCTTTCTTTCAAACTAACATCAAACCTTACATCATTGTAATTCTCATCAATTCAACTGGAACAAATAAGAACATACTCAATTATCACTGATTTATCCAATTCATGGTTTTCTTGCAATCAAATCACCACTTAAGCTCATAAGGTTCTCATTGCCCAATTCCTCAAAACCTTCAAACCTGCCTTCACAACATTATCCAAGCATACATACAACTCCAATACCAATGTGCAAACAAGTTTATCACAAATCTAAACACAATTATCATTGTTACCTCAAGGTTCCACCTATTGTGAATTCAAAGCACTATTTGTCAAATAGGACTCCATACCCTAAAGCGAGTAAATCCCTCAACCCAAATGCAAATACCAAGATCCAAAAATATATTCAAAACCACTTTACTATCCTCTTCAATGTAGAAAAATCTTTCAATAACTTTCCTTAAAGAAAATATCAGTTTCTTACATTGTATGCTAGAAAAGGCTAGTAAATTAGGCCTTATTTGCAAAGGAGACCACTTCAAAACCACTCCAAATCACTGACCAACCTTAAAGAGTCTTTGGAAATGGCATAAAACTCAAGATTCATTCATTTTTAAGGGTGGATAAACTTGAAAACACACTGTTCTATCAAACCCTTGTTTATAGGGTGAAACACCAAAAATACTGAGGGTTTCATGAATATCACCCTTACAAACCTCAAGCACTCTGGCCAATAGTTGAAACATGCTTCAATGTGTCTACAAAAGCTTTAGAAATAATTTCCAAGTCCATGCGTGCATTATTTCTTCAAAACGTTGTTTGTAACCTCAAATTTTGTCTTGAATCAACAACATAACTTCATATTCCTATTACCCTTGCAACCACACACTACACAAGATTGAAAAGACATTAAAAGCAATCCATTCTTCTGACTCACTAACCCTACATTGGTGGAATGGCCATTGGTTCTTTAATGGACTCTCAAAACTACTATGAAAGAACACAGTCTGAGACACATGGAATTGTCTCTTTTTCCTTTGTTTCTTAAAAATCTACCTCCTAACTGCTTTAAAAGGAAACTAACTCCTTTCTAATAGATATCACACAAGACTTGGCCTTTATTGTTGCTAAAATATCAATACAAAGTTAGAAATAAAGGAAAGAATGTTGCAAACTCAGAAACAAGGGTTTTATTTCAAGTTTTTGGTTACAAGAATACAAGAAATCTGCTTTTCCTCGCCTTACAAGGCTTTTTATAGATGTCCCCTCTTAGTAACTATCTTCTCAACTTCCCCATCGGTGTAAACTACCTCATAACCCTTTGCATTCCTAATATTGTGCTCTCTTTTTTGAATTTTTACATCATGACAACCTTTCCCACCTTTTAACAATATTTTGAAAAACTACTTATGCGACCACCTAAGGACCAATTACATGATTTGAATACACTAAAATTGATCATTACATAGCCTTAACGCTTGATTTTATATTTGAACACACACATTTGAGGGTGATCCCACAATAGTGGTTTACAATTTTTGGCAAAACTGGACACTGAACTAATATTTTTTAGCTAAATCTTCACTTTCGGGCACCTATAGCGGCTATACCGTGAGGAATTTGAAGATGATGCAAAGTAGAGTTTCATGACATTTCGTCTGCAAATTCTAAATATATTTTTTTCAAAATTTTTGGAATTAGATTCCACTTCTTTTTCCATCTCCCTCGAAAACTTTTTTTTTCGGAAAACAACATTTTTAAAAAATGACACTCACCGTATAATGCATAAATTTTTTTCCATGAAGCATAAAATTCTAATTCTTTCAAATTTAGATTTGTAACTCTGATATTTAGTGCTTCCACTTGGTTAGATGTATTTTTATTGAATATTTTTTCTTTAATCAAGTTCGAATTCAAACTAATTACAATTCAGACATAGTGCGACCATATAATCTATAACTTTTTTTGTATGTATCAAAATTTAATTTTATATTTTTTGTTGGATCAATGACTTCAATATCTAGTGCACTCATATTTTTCAATTTTTTTTGATAATCTTCTATTTTTCACGTGTAGAACATAGAGCTTGATTTTTGATGAAAAACCTACATTCACAAGAAATAAAAAATAAATATAATAATAAAATTAAATTTAATTAAAATTATACTTTTTTGGAAGCTTATAATAAGGAATACATACTTACAAAAAATAAATTTTAAATGAATTCATTTGATCCCCCAAAAGGTAAATCAAAAGTGGTTTTTTATTAGCATTTTGAAATGTGTAAAGGAGAGTCCGTTATAGGTATGGTTTAAAACTAGTGGGGTTGTATCCAATGGGGCTTGGTCTAAGGTGGTTTGATCAAACCCTCTTCAATTGGAATCCTTTAAATTTAACTTTTAAAGGCTTAAATCATTATTTTTTAAAAAATATGTGATTTCAGCAAAATCGGGATCTCCCAGAAAGTGTAAACCACTATTGTGGTAGCACCCTTGAAAAATTAGCCTTTTGAAGACATTACATGATCTGGGTGCTCCTACACTAGATGGAGATGCATGAGAATGTCATCTCCAGTAATTTAGAAGTAGCTATGATTTTAAAGAATTTATAGTAGTTTCTATTTTTAGCTTCTTTTTTTATGATTGTTTGCTAAAGGTTTGTTGTTGGTTTGGCTTTGTTGATTCTTTAACAACATTTTTTGGTTAGTGGCTTCCTACTTTTCTTGTGCCTTTCTTATGTCGTCTATTCTCGTTGTATAGGGTTTCAAGATCCCTTCAAAATCAATTTTTCTATTAATAAAAAACAAACACTATAACTACTATTTACTTTTAAGTCAATTGCAATCTAAATACTATTCCTACAATAAATCTTAAACCTTCATTTAAACCATAAATACCATAATTAAACTACCCTATAATTCTCAAACCTTAACCACTCTTCAATTCTTAAATCCGAACCTTAAACCCCAAATGTTTAGCTATTTTATATATATATATATATATATATATATATATATATATATATATATATATATATGATAAATACATTATAATAAATCTTACATAACTAACCACTTTTTAGTGTAAATTTTTAACTTTATACTTCAAACATTTTTTATAATTTAATAAATGATACTCATAAAAATATTTATAATAAAAAATTATACTTCTAAAATAAAAATCAATCAATAAAAGAATATGGAAAATCATATAACTTAATTATTTAAAAGAAAAAAAAAATCTTGGTACTATCTCTGGTCAACCAAAAAAAATAAGAAAATGGCAAAAGAAGTTGATAAGGAGAAGGTGAATGATAAGAATATTGATGAGCATAAAGATAATCAGGATGACTACAGTTTGATTAGCTAGTTGAGTATTTGTGGTTTTTGTTCGTACTTGGTCTTGTCTTCTTAGCTTTACTATTTTGTTGGGTCTGCATGCCTTGTTTTTTGTTCTGTTTTATGCTACCTTAAAACTCTAAAACTAGAATCCTTTCCCTTCTCTTTTAATAAAAAAAAATACTATAATTACTAGGGGAGAGGGGCTCATAGTGGAGCATCCTAACTTCACATTTTTCAAAATCATAAATGAAAATTTCAAATCACTCTCAATTTTGTACGTTAGTTTACTTGGTAACTCACCTACTTCTTACTAAAGTTGCAAGGTCTTTTTGTTGAGGTGTCCAAAAAGGCCAAAAAAAAAAGTGGGACCGATATTTGTGCACTAAGTCATGTTTTATTGGTGCACTGATGTGCCATCATATGATTTGTTTTTTTGTGTACTTTATAGATAAAAATTGTTTTACAATTGGATATTAAGGTGCTCCACTATGAGACCCATAGAAGACTACTTTTGTCCCACTATGAGACCCTGCTCCACTATGGACCCCTCTTCCCTATTTACTTTTAAGCCAATTGTAATCTAAGTACTATTCCTCCAATAAATAAATAAAACATAATTCATATTCTACAATAAATCTTAAAACCTGATTTAAACCCTAAATACTATAACTAACCCACCCTATAAAGCTCGAGCCTTAACCACTCTCCAATTCTAAAATCCTCTTAAAACCCTATTAAAACCTTAAACCCCAAATACTATGTTTAACGACAAATTTTGCGCTGCAAAATTCCCTGTCGAAAACTCCGCTGCCAGTTTTGTCCGTTTGAAGGCCCCGGTCAATGTTGGAAAAGCGCTCCAGATATTTCGACGGCCGTACAGTTGCGATGCGAAATGAGATCCGGGCAGGCAGGCAAAGTCTGCATGCATGTGTACACTCCCTATCAACCCTCGTCATGCGTTAAACCCTAAAAACATATACACATTGAGTATATCACGTGAGAAGGCGATTCTCTTACTTTTCGCATTGACTGGTCCGACTCCCAACTTATTACGATGATGATATCGAGATCTAGAGCCCGCTGTGTCATCACCATCATTGCTGCCATAATCCATTCAATTCTTCTTCGTAACCATTTACACTATTAAAAGATTTGTATATATTATCCTCGAGATCTTGAAGTATTCTTAAACAGTGAGCTCTGAACATTAAGATTATTAATCATCTTAAAAGCTTCATAACTCTGTTGTGGTGTGGAGAGCATAATGAGAGTCCCAGGATTCGATAAAGGGCTGAATCTCAGAGTTCCTGCATATTATCTTCATCTGATCTTCTTTTACCGCTGGTGTTGTTTCTCTCGCATCGTATTGTCCGAGAGATTATCTCAGGTACTGTAGATTCTGTGTTTGACTCGCCCACCATTCAAAGTAAAATCATTAAATTATCTCCACAGTTAAGTACCCACGGGTTCTAAAATCTATCCTGCAAACCATACAAACCTACATAACTAACTCAGGTTTCTCACAGCCCCAAGTGATAAGATCGTCATATATTCTTGGAATATGGAATCCATAGAACTGGAAATTAATCTTGCTCTCGATTGCAGTGAAGTTGTTGTAACCGGTGGTCACATGGTTGGAAGTTGGGATCTACTCCACTCCACTCCCACAAGATGCGGAGAAGTATTTTTTGGGGATCACAAATTCATTCAGCTACTTCTACGGAAGCGGCAAAGAATGTGGCCACTAATGCTGCTGCTTGCTACTCCTATGGCTATGGCTTCAAGCCCCACATTGAAAATGGCTCTATGGCTGGAGGCCCCACATTGAAAATGGCTCTATGCTTTACGACCCACATCAAAAATGTTGGTAGAATCCTTTACAACCTCATCAAATCCAAAAGGTATAAGGTATAAGGTATAAGAAGCTTCTTCTTAGCTCAAAATTTATGTTTGTAGATTACAAATTTTAGGACATTTTTACATGTTTTGGATTCATTTAAGAATAAGTTTGAATGCTGCTTATACTTATCTTCTAGACACTGATTTATCACATAAAATTGAAATTTTAAAGAGTGGTTTTATTTACTATTTTATGTTATAGTTATCTAAATTTAATGTTATAGTCATGTTTTGGGTCCATTTAAAAATATGCTTTGAATGTTGCTTATACTTATTTTCTAGATAGCCATTCATCACATAAAATTGAAATTTTAAACAATGGTTTTATTTATTATTTTATGTTATAGTCATATAGATTTAACGGTGAGAAATAGAATATGACATTTTTTTTTTTTTGATATTTCTTTTAATTTAAAGATTAAGATTAATATATTTCTTGTATGGGTGAAAAGTACATCCTACGAATATTTTTACATATGTTTTAGACTTACTTTTATATTTTTATCCTAATACTATGAACTAGTAGCCAAGTGGTGTATCTATATACAAGAGTTGGCATCCATCATATTCACTATCTAAATTTGAACATTTTTTCTCTACTTGTTCAACCTAACCCTCATATCTAAATTTCTTTTTAAATACTTAGCTCAAGACCATTGTGAAACATGCCTAGTCTAGAAATGGAAATGGAAATGGATCCTTTTATAGTCCACAATACCAAGAAATCTATTTTTTGGTCTACAAATGGCTTATAGTTATATGGGACTACCATTTACTCCATGCAGGAGGCACCTAACTATGCTATAAATGAGGCATGCATACCCTACCCCCTCAATATTTGAACTTGTGACCTCTCTTTCAAGAGTAAAATTTCTACACCATTAGACCAACTGAGGATTACACCATATATATGATTAAATTCTAAATTACTAATATTAAATTTAATCATGGTCCAAAGATAATTTACTTTCAATTAGCAGTTGACTAACAACTCAAGCACAAAAATATTTAAAATATGGTGCTAGGGTGGTGTATAAATATCGAAGTCCTAGTTCATTTTAGACATCCATTATCTCTTATCATATAATCCCATTATCACTTAAAGAGCATTGTATCAACACTTCAATAATAAGGTTAGGGATAAGAATTTGCATTTCTATTTGGTGTGTCTTTACATTTGTTAAAAATCATTAAATCAATAAACTAAGGAAAATGGTGGAAAATTAGTTACCTTCCTCTCCTAGCACAACAAGCTATAACAATTCTTATAAGCAAAACCATTTTCAAATAGTATAGACAAACATATTTCTAATGAATCAAAGTGTAAAGGTCAAGGTCAATATGTAGGTTCAAAATTATAGATTAGGGATCGAAGCTATAAGTGCATAGATTATATCAAGTCTAACATTGAATGCGAATTATGCACATGTCATTCCTCACTCTATAAGAGCTTCATATTCTTCCAAGGACACCATAGAAAATTATTTATATCCCACATTATTGATCATTAGCTTCAAAACCATACAAGATCTCTTACTTATAGCTCTGCATTCCGTTCCTTACTCCTAAGTGATCTCTTCTAGCTAATTCTAGTTCCTTTATGAGTAGAAGCACTAGTTAGCTTTGTTTTCTCTAAACTATATTTGTTTAAGAATATATAGAAACCAAGTAACTTAGGGTGGGTTAGCCACAATATTCAAGTATAGAATCCAATATTAAGGAACAACTATTTTCCCTACTATAACCACTAACTAGCTATTAATGGGTGAGAGATAAAATCAAAGCTCAAATTATTCTCTTGATCCTTTTAATAGCTATTGATAGTATAGATTTCATTTGGATCACCAAGTATGCATTATAGTTGATCATTATCTTATAACATTCAAAGCTAAGTACCATAATTCTTCTTTTCCAATTAAATAAGTGTATTATTTCAAAACTCAATTATATTATTTAGGATACATTATGATCATTATTGCATTAATATTTTTATTTGCTTTCGATAATAAAAATTAATCTTTTTATTTCCCTTCATTTTGGTTAACTCATTTCGTATTGCATTCCTACTCTTATTGAGGATTTTATTTTCTAATTTTAGATCATTAAATATGACTATTTTTATTTTTTATTTTAAAATCAAATCTAAATTTTATATTGTTCCTTATTGTCTTATAGGATTTATCTTTTTTGTATGCCAAGGCCATCTCATCCTTCTAATTTCCAACAAAAAATAGTCATAGATTCAATTGTATAATAGAGTTGATTGACAATTAGGATGGTTACATTAAGTATTTAACTATTGTAGAGCATACCTTTTATTACAATTCTCATTTGAGTAAAATGGTTAGCAAGATATAGGTTTAACTACACATATTCTTTCTTTAGATATTATAAATTTTGTTAGTGATGTTAATCCTTATAGAATTTGGTCAAGATGTCCTTCATAAAATTTCAATTAAATTTAACTTAACAATCCTCACGTTTGTATATAAATACATTAAATATATAGTTATTGAAGTAAGAATTTTTTTAAATAGTAGTCAACAATCCCTTAATAAATATTTATTGAAGCTTATCATTGGGAATTCGATAATGCATCTTATCACACAAGGATTATGATATAATAGCATATTCATATATGTGTGTATTGGATTATTTTTCACAATTGAACAAATATTAAAAGATAAGCTTCAAAATAATATTCACACTAAATTCTCCCATGAAAGAATAGGCTAATTTTTTAAAAAAGTAATATTTACACCCTTTAGGAAGTAAATATAACTACATAATATTTAAAAGTGTATGCAAAGAGATTAACCAATAAATTATCATCACTATAAAATTCAACATTTGCCCGTTAAGGGGCCAAGTTGGGCTAAACCAACCAAAAAGCTATCAGTGGTGGTTGCATGGGAAAAGCCAAGGGAAGGCTAGTGGAAAGTTAACTTTGATGGAGCATCAAAAGGAATCTTGGACCATCAAGTGCGGGATTCATCATCCGAGACTAGGAGGGGAATGCAGTAGCTTTGGGAGTGAAGAATTTGATGGAAGGCACAAATAACATAGTTGAAGCCTCAACAACATTGTTGGTGATTAAACTTGGTAAGAAGCTGGGAGCATCAAGAATACATTTAGAAGGTGATTCAATCAGCATTGTGCAAACAATAATGAAAGGGGAAATAGATGCATGGTACATTCAAAATACAATTGCAAAAATTAGAGAAGAATCAAACATGTGATGATTTTGTTGTTAGTCACATAAGGAGAGTAGGTAATTCAGAGGTCAACATTTTGTCGAATTGGGCTATTACTTTTAGAGAGGTTGGTGAATTAGGAATTGAAGATTTAAGAAATGTGGTTTTAATAGAATAAGATAGGAAAGGTGGCAAGGACAATGCATTTATGAAGTGAAGATCGTGAGCAGATTGAAGTAAGTGGACATGACTAGAGGATCGATGAGGAAGGGAACGGTGGCATCCTTAGTATGAGGGGTAATTAAGATTGGTATGTATGGAGTTAAGAAATTTACTACCTCTCAACCCTTGATTAGTGAAGATAATAATAGAGTTTGGCGTGGAGAAGAAGGCACACATAAAGAGTGGGGGTGGTGGTGATGTAGCTGCAACAATTTTCAAATGGAGGCCAACTTCACTCTTTGTTTGAGGAGGAAATTAAACCCGTTTTATGGTGATGCTTTTGACCAAAGATTAATGGGGATGTTTTTATTCACTGATGGGAGGTTGGTGCAAAGTGTGTGGATAATTTTGGAGAAATCATTTGGAAACCTGAGGCATAGGTATAAGACTAACATGGATGTATACTCCTTGATTAGAGTATGGGGTTTGGAATTGGGAGAATCAACAAGCACAGTGAGAGAAGTGATGGAGATGATTGTGCATAGAGATTTCTTCGAAGGATTAGAATCTATACTCAAATGGGTAGTTCCACGTGAAGGTTTGGACATTCCAGAAGGCTTTGAAAATGTGGAATTGGAAGGGGCAGAAGGATGCATCCCTTTCGTGTGTTGGCTGGAGGATGAATTTAAAAATTGATGTAGGGAAGAAGCAAGGCTAGAATGGCAAGCATTGAAGCTCTTTGTAGAGCTTATGAAGGTGGAAGACATTATAGCACAGGTGAAAGTGGAGGTAAAGTGTATGGAAGCATAGGCGAAAGTGGAGGTAGAGTGCATGGAAGCAAAAGGACAGAATGTGAGGAAGCGGAAGATGAAAGCAATAAGGAAATTTGGTTATGAAACGAGTAGCACTAGTTGAATTTGTAGCTTTTTTATGCTTTTTGTAGAATTAACACAAGACTAGTACTATTTTTTTGGCTTGCTAGGGGTTGAACCCTATTAAGGTTGTATAGTGTTAATAATAGGAAGGGTAAAATACTAATTGAAAATCTTGCTGAAGCGTGTAAGGTAGCTACAAATAGTCGTGGAACTAGTTTTAGTTGGGTAGGGTTTCTTTTTCTATTATGAAGCATGTTAAGATGCGTTTTTGCAAAAACTGTCATAGATGAAGGAGTTTTTTGGATGGTTGATGAAAACAATGAGGCAAATGATGTAAACTTTATTTTCATGCAATACAAAATCCTATTACCGACAAAAAAATAAATAAATAAATTCAACATTTGTAACATTTAAATCTATTAAATGTTTCATAGGATCTCTTTTACCCTTATACATCTCAAAACTAAGATCCACAATTCTAAGTAGAAATAGATAATAAAAAATATCAAAAGTAAGTGGATTTTGTTTGATTAAACTAGATATGTCTTTTTTTCTCACTAGTGATGATAGAACATCTTAAGGGCCAAGAAATCTGACATCACATAAAAATTATTTATTATTTATCTTTTTAAAGTTTTATTTTTCTTATCATAGATTTTTTCTCCTAATTATTCACAAACTATTGTATTCAATAATTATTTGGAACAATCTTATATTTTACTCTTAATATTTTGAAAATGTAATTGAAGCATCTTGAGGGTACAAAGAACATATTCACATGTATTAAAAAAGTATTTTTATTCTTTCTTTTTAGCTATGGGATATTCTCTTTATAAAATATGACTAATTAGTATTATGCACATATCTATTAAAATTTTGTGCCAATTCTAAGTCCATATAATTACATATTGAACCTAGGGAGGTTCATATGGCATAGTACCATGTTTATGGTCCTTGGCACCATAAACCAATTATAGCATCAATGGTACACCAAAATTTCAACACAAAGTCATTATAAGTACTTAAACACTATAAGTTGACCTACTATCTAAAAATCTAGACATTATTTTAAGGTATTTTTTGTTCACTAGATCACCTTACCAATTGGTATAGGTAAATTATTTGAACTAAATATCATAATGATCCCTATGGCTAAAATTAAAATAAATTAATGTGTGTACATACACACTTTCTACAACATGCGCAAAATAATGGAAATTGTCACGAAATAAATAAAAACTCAACATGGAGGAATATTGAATCAACCATAAATGAAAGACACTTCATACATGCACATTGAATAAATTAAACTTAATATTTATTTTCTTCATTACATTGCTAGGATATAAAAATTATTGTAAGTAGAGCATCAAGACAAATATAGAAATAGAGATTTTGAAACCTTGTTTATTTACAATATTGATTTCCCATTATTTTCTCAATGAGTGGCACCATTTGGGACTTGTAATATCCTCTTTATTTCCAAAATAGCATATGTCTCCCTTCTAAAGGAATCCTTATTTTTATCTTTCTCAACTAGGGATGAAAACCTCTCCTCTCTTTTGTTCTCTTATTCTTCTATTCTTGTTGGCAATCCTTCCTAGCTCTACTCCCACATGCTCTTCTTGTTGTTCAAAACCTGACAACATAAAATGAAAACTCCAAAAGTATTGGTAATTAACACCTCTACTCCCTAATCTCCTCTATCTTCTTCACATTCTTTTAGCACACTCACTCTCTATATTTTCTACTCTTTCTTAAATACGCATTACTCTCTTTATTTTTTCACTTCACTACTTTGGAACTATCTTCACATCTATCTTTTTTCCTCTCTATTATTCTATTCTTCCTCATTTTCTCTCCATAAATTTTTTAAAAATATTTATTTTATCATACACCATTCCTACCTTATCTCATAACTTCCCTACTATTGCACACTATGACCTACACTAGTCCTTATCTAGAATACCTTTTCTATTTACTTTTCTATAACATCATGGCCTTGTATCTTCCTCTCCATACATGCATTATACCTCTCTTTATTACTTCTATTATTTCTTTTTTATATTCTACTTTATCTTCTAACATGTATCTCCCATGAAAACTTTATAAATCCTCACAAATTACCTACCTAATCTTCTTTTAAGTTTTAAAAGATAGGTTCCTTAAATTCTATAACAAGTCAAGGATGACCTAAGTTCACCTATGTAATGAAATGATAATTTATAATTAAATAATATAATAGGAAATATGCTAAAAATACTTGACAATAAAATTCCACTTCAATGAGTAAATATCCTAACTCACATCAAGGGGGATACCTCCAATAGTCCTCAATAAGAAATAATACTCAATATGATATTAGTAAAGTAACTAGCTTCTATATATATGTAATTATGCCTAGGCTATCACCTAGAATGACTTAAATAATTAACTATAACTCTTAGGATAACCTAACTACCTATATATGATTATAATAGTGATTATACAACTTAACCAATCTAATTACTCATAACCTAATATACATTAAAATATTATGGTTGTAGCATGCCCCCTCTTTAAAAAAAATCATTACCCTTAATGCTAATCAATTATGGATGCTTTTACTTAAAATATATATCTTCCCATGGGGTAACTTTGACTAGTAAATATTTAAAATTAATAAGGTATTTTGTGATTTTCCTAATCCTATGCTTCATCATGAGTATTTAAAAAAATAACTTAGGATCTAAGTGGGTCTTCCCTTTGAATCTAGCTTAGGTAATTTTTCCATTTTATAATTTTCTATTGACTCACTTGACTCTTCATTTTGTGTAATACCCCAAGCCAAAATTATCATAATAAAACCTAATGGAACAACCTTTTTTGAAACAAAGACAAAAATGCCAATAATGCAACAATGGCATGCTGCACTTGCACACGAATGTGCACACAGGTGTCACATGAACACAACAAAACAATGACAAGGATAAAAAGATAACATCACCATTGCATATGCAAGGTGGAAAAAATGGAAGAATAACCACTGATGGGATAAATCCATCATGAAAAAAAAATGAGAGAAAGAGAGAGAGAGAAAGTACAACAACTACAAAACAATTAGTTACTAAAGAATGATAGTGTTCTCTTGTAATCCCACACCAAGATATTGTTAGACACACAAGGAAACTGAGAGTGGGGGTGAGTCAGTTGTACATTAAAACATTCAAACCCTCATTAATCTTCAAACCCTTATTAAGAATTAGCATGAATTGAAACAAGGCATAAACACATTCACAACCATACACCATAAAAGACCAAATTTACGTGAATAAAAACACCGAATACAATAGGCTCACTTCTGGAAGGCCTCATTTCCCAAAAGAGAAGAATGGATCACTACCAAGGGCTCACTAACTAAAGGAATCACTATCCAGAATAGAAGAGAATAGAAGAAGAATATTACAAGGAGGTTCACTACCTCAAAGCAATGAGAAGATCCACCACAACAACTCTACACCATTTGCAACCTTTAGCTCACTACCTCCAACAACTTCAAGTACACTAAAAATGTAGACACCTTCTTCTCACTACTTTTGGTAGCCTTAGGCATTTAATCTCACACTTAGATCACAATACTTGATCACACTTACATCTTTTTGAACCAAAAAACACAAAACTAACATCTCTAATAATCAATCTTGCTTATATATATCAATCGCGACCTCAAACAACCTTGTTTAGTTCAACCTCAATGAAACGTATGCACCTCAAATGTGCAACCAAAAAATAGGTCAGTACCAAACACTTTTGTGGTGGAAAGAAGTGAAGGAAAACCACACCAAGGGTTAACCAAGAGCAAAATCTACTCTAACATGCTACACCATGCTTCCACAAACCATGAAGCACATCTACAAGTAATGCTAACATGCCAGGTAGGCCAAACCTATATTAACACTACCAAACAATCAATTCACTCTTCTCCAATTTTGAAAATGTCCTATAGACCATGAAGAAACATTACACAACATCCACACAACATCCCAAAATATTCCAACACCATCAACATATTCAACAACACTAATGCGCAACCACCTAAAACTAAGAACACAATCATCTTGTGCAACCAACAACATTGCCACACACATAAAACTCGCTAACCAACCTTGTAGAACACTTGAACACACAAAACTCCAAGGGAAGGTAGGTATAGGTAATATTAGCATATTCCTAAATCCACAAGACAAGAAACCTCAACATAGAGAAATACAGAGCAATTCCATTTCTCCCAGACAACCTTCTTCACAGGCAATATACTATCAAACACATCTTCTACTACCACATGATCTATAACATGAGACTCTAGATATAACACCTCTAAACACCTCTAATCATCTCATCCAAATTGCAGAAGCACATCTTCAACCATGAAGAAATGCGGAGCACAATGCAAAACACAAATCTACCACCTTATACACTCTCTATTCAAATTTTCTTAAAATCACTTGGAAACCAAGTGAACCAGTTGCAACAACAACATCAAAAACAACGTCTCATCAACACCACACTAGAGATTACAACAATCTCTCCATCTACAATACCAATAATCTCCCTATCTACAACACCTACTCAACACCACACTAGAAGTTGAAATAGGTTGAAATCAATGACAACACTGTTAGAGTAAAGGTTTTAACTTAATTATGTTAATTAAATTACCTTTATTCCTCTCTTAAGATTTCACTTTAGTTTGCATATTGTGACATTTAATTATTAAATGTCTACCTATTAGGGTTTCTTTAGGGTTGCACAATCTCCTTGTATAAGGATTGTTCATTGTATTTTATTCTCTCTCTAATTAATACATTTTTAGCTTTCAGAGCACCTTTGCCTTTTGTTTGGACCTTTTCCTTTTGTTTGGAATGTCTTCTTTCTGTGACAGGTTATTTGCATGCAAGTGATCTTCAGGGTCTATGAAGTTGGATTTATCAACTTCTACAAACACTGCAACAATATCTAATAGATATGATGGGAGAATCATCAACCTCCAATCCACATCCAAAAACACTAAAAGTATCTAAGAGAAGGAAAAATCTTCACATGAGGTTTACTAAAAAAGAGGCACAACTCTCCACTAACTAGAATGATAATGAGTGACTTCTAAACAACCAAATGCTTCCCAAGACATCTCGTTGCACTGTGAAATCACACAAGCAAAAAAAATACTACTTCACAATACCCCATAACCTGTGAAGAATATTTAAGACAAATAAGATAAAACAAACATTATTACAACCTTCCCAATTCTTCACAAGACTAAGTGCAGAATCTCCCTAACCCTAGGTTTGACAATCAGGCAAATTTAAAAGAAGGAAAACATAACAACGAAATAAATGCCACAAGTTCTAAATGAAAAAAATAAAAGAACATGCAAAAAAAACAAATAGACCCTTAGGACCATGAGGAAAATCTTTATTTTACATTATTTTCCTATACTAGGCCTAGAAAACAAAGAAGGATCAAGTCTTGAAATAGAGATATTTGACTAAGTTTTTGAGGATTCTGATGACTAAAATGATCAAAACAAGAAAAATACAAGGCATGAAAATTATTAGTTAGTGTTATTAGGCTTAGGAAACAATTGAATAGCCATCGCTATGAGGGTTAAAATTCTATTTTTGTATGGGAATGGGGCCATCAAAACAAAAGACTAGGCTACCCAAATAGACTCAAGAAAAAGTTTGAGTTTTTAGCTTGTGAATCTACCCCACCCCACCAAAGGCCAAGTCACCCAAACATGAAACCTAGTTTCCCAAACATGTAACTAGGCCACCCAACTAGACTTAGCCACATTTTTTTCAGTCTGGGTTAATTCTAATAAATACAGTGCCACCTAGATATAGTGCCAAACTCCTCAACTATGAAATGTGATCACAAAATTTATTTTAAGCACCAATTGAAATATACATATCTTTTTTTATTTAAGTTGCACATAATATTATTAAAATAAATTAATTAATTATGCTTGGTACCAACACCAAGACACATAAATAAGCCAATACTCTTCTTTATTATCAATTTTACATTTTTCTCAAAGAGTGGTCCTTTGTCATCAATATTAAAATTTGAATGAAATGAAAACATCTAAGTACATGAATTAAAATTGGTAGAACTATTGAACACTCGGAATACTAAGAGGGGGGTGAATCAATATTCTTTGAAACCACTTAAGAATTTAAACATTCATACCACACATAATATTCAAATTGCAGTAAGGAAAGAAATCATTAAAGCAATCATCAAAGAACATAACACATGAACACTATATTTTTACATGGAAAACACAAAAAGGGAAAAGCCATGTTGAGGATTAGCTCACAATATATTATAACTAGTCATAACATATAATACAAAAGGCTCATTGCTAGGTGGAATCATTGTCCAATGGAATCACTATCCATAGAATGAAAGAAATATAGAAGGGGTGACACACTACCAAGATTTGAACTGCTACAAATGCATCTATAATATGATGAAGATACAGTTCCGTTGAAGCTCAAAACATTGAATTAACACATTTAATGCTACACTGTTCTTACACTCTACTTTTCTTTACATTTGTATCACACTCACACAATTGTATTCAAAATTTGAAACCATGACATTAATTTCACTCTACAACACCAAAATGATCTTGTATTTATACCCATTACATCTTTAAATGCCTACATCAATTAGGTTGGCCTAATAAGATGTATCGTGCAAAACAATAACTGTTCAACTCAAGATCAAACTATAAACACTTTTAGGACAATAAAAAAACTTGTAACATATCCTTAGCATGGACCTATAATAGCTCCCACATAACCAATCAAAACTTATTTTAACTCCAAACAATCCCAAAATTATTAGGTTGGTATTGTTGGTAAGACAACACTAAAATACACCAATTGATTATACACAACTTGACATGAAGACCTCCAAAACACATGCTACTTGGACTACACACCATTTTCACACCTATAAACACTCATAAATCCGTATAACCAAATATCCTTCCATGACGAAATGTAGACCAATCCAAACATGCACTCTGTCCTAATTAGACTATTAATGGAAAACTTGATATTGTATCAACCATAACATTTGCACTAGAGGACATTGTTGGTGTTTTTTCTAGTAGAACCTTGAAATTCTCTAAAGGGTATCCATCCCTTCTACTCAAGAAATTTTTGAGCTAGTGGCCAACACAACTTGTAAAGGATTTTGAGGTCTTTACTCCTACACTTCAAGCTCTGTGAGACCTAGGCGGATGTTCCTCATTGTGTTCAAGTACTGTTTGTCTAATTGAGAACACATTGATACACAGATTGATTCCTATTAATTCCAAATAAACATAATTCACTGAAGATTTGGAAGACCTTTGAGTAAATGAAATTATCTATTTTCTAGGAATCAATGGATACTTCAAACTCATAAATCACAATTGAGAGATGTTTTAATGAATTTTCATCTCATTTTAAATTCATAGTTAGGTGTATCACTAGTTCATTTACTTGCAAGATTTCCTAACAAATAGACCAGTGCTTTATCAATTGGGACAATGGAGTCAAATACACAACAACCAGTAATATATCAACCATTTAATTCAGACATTGATGGACTATTGTCATACTACTTTGTAATATGACAACTCATTGTATCTAGAGCACTACTTCTTAACAAATCATGTATTCATCACTCACAAATTTGTGACTTTATCTAAGCATTTTAACCAACTCTTTGAATTGAATCCAAATCAAATTCACACATCCAATTAAAACAACTAGAGACAAAAAAAATATCATTGATCATTTTCATTTATAATCTGCAAGGGAATTACATAGGAGAGTACATGCTCAAGAACTGAAATTTTATTTTATATCTGTGGCTTCTATAAAACTAATTTAAAATTCTTACATACATGACTTATATCCAAGATAATTTACTGTTCTATTCATTAATATTTTCTACAGAATACCTTTTCTGAACTTAGCTTCTCACCTAGCCCATTTTGAGACCTAAAATTCTAACCCCTGTAATGAGCCCTGAAATCCCTTTTATATAACAAGGGAACAACAAGCATCAAGCTCAATTACAACTACATTTCATTTCATTTGAAGATCATTTGAACCAGAATTTGAGACATTCATGTTGATGGGTGTTTTTGCACCTTCTCAACACAAGCAACACACAAGTATGCTACCTCTCTTGAAAGGTAGAAATCTGCAAACAAGTTACAAATTACTACCCCAAGGTCTCTCAGGTGTCAGGTCATGAAAATGCTTGGAATAGTTCAGTTGGTTGATGCGTTTTGCTGGTAATCACATGGTGGCCTTTATGGTTTACAAAGCATGGAAAGTTAGGTCTGCAAATGGAGTTTTAGAGTGCTGGAAGTAAATGAATAGTGGCTGCCCACTCAAAATAGCAAGTTGAAACTCACCATGTTCATCAGATTTAGCACTATGGTGATGCTTGATATCCTACTCTAATAAAAGACTAAAAGAAATAGCAAAAGAGGAAGGGTTAAGAGAACTGTCCTAAATCCTAAGCTACAAATGAACGGTAACAATGGAGGCTGCTACAGTAGACAAACTTTCCCAAACTGAGTTTTTCTTGGCCAAGAGGAACCTATAGTTACACAAAATTAGTGCAATCTTCTAAGGTTTGCTGATTTTCAGATTGCACATGCACATCATGGACATGCAATTGAACAAAGTTGTAGCAATTAAATAGAGATTCCCAAGCTAACTTTGCACAACAATTTTTCATCAATAAGTGTCAAAAGTATGGGCTGAAAGCTCATCAAATACCATAACAACAATGTCCATTATCACAGCCATTCAAGAAACTACAAGCTAAACTAACTTGGAAGTTGAACCATGCATACATAATGAAAAAACTCAAAAGAAACATCCATAAAATCATGCAATGCTCCTCTCTATTGCTGCTAAATTCCTTTACGCCCATTCTCCAACCATTTGCAAATGAAGGGGAGACCCATATTTATAGTTTTCCAAAGCCCAAATGAATGGCCAAGAATAATTTACAATGTGTGGCCTAGATTCATTACAAGCTAGGGTTTCACCTACCCCCAAATTTTTCACAATTTAAAATGCATTCTTGTATTTTCCCTATTTTGTCATCTAGTGACCCTAGCACTATAGCAATTTTTTCCTGTAGTGACAGCCTTCTTTGTTGTAGCTGAAACTGCCAAAGGCTGCCCTCTATATTATGTGTTTGTTGCATCCTTTGACTAATCAAATGAGCTTCATCTATGATTTGTATTATTGTGAAATACATTAGCTACCCCCCTAATCCTATAGAACAAATCTTGATGGATCACGATCGTTTAATGAAAAGAAAGACAGCTTTCCCAATGGGCCTCCCCAATGGACACACAACAAGCTCCATAAATCCTGTATACATGAAACATAGTAAGTGCTTTCACATATAAATCTAGGTGAATATTAATCACATCCTACAAATTGAGCATTAGATCCATTTTAATACATTACCAAAAGATCATAAAATTCATGTTTGGAGCTCATTTGGGCCATAAACATAAATGTGGGTTCAAGGGTGCGGGCTTCCCCTAGGGTGGAAGGAAACCAGACAACAAACAGGGGACAAATGGTGGATAGAAGGTGGATGGCGGATGGTGGATGGCGGACAGCCTTTCGTAGGGGTAGACCCACAAGTGGTGGAAGGACGATGAATGATAGGTGGACGGTGGATGGTGGATAGATGGGGGACAACAAACAATGTAAACTTTCCATAGGGGTAGACCTACAAGCAGCGGAAGGATGACAAATGAATGGTGGACAAAAGGTGAAAGGAAGATGGCGGATAGATGACAAACAATGTACAGTGGACAACCTTCCGCAGGGGCAGACTTGCAAGCAGTGGAAGGATGACGGATGACATGCATATGGATTACAGATGGAAGACATATGGAAGGTGGAAGGCAGATGGTGGATGACAAGAGGATGGATGATAGATGGAAAACAAACAAAAGGCGGAAGGTGGACGCCGGACAAACTACGGATGGCAGATGGCGGACAACCTTCCGCAGGGGCAGACCTGCAAGCACTTGACTTGGTGGTTTTACCATCTTGAACCTCAAGTCTAGGATCACTGATAACATATGTGAAATGCACAACTCGAGACGGTTGTGAAGGCTTCATCATTGATTAACAGCGAAAGGGGTGCAACGGGTGTGGAGTCTGCAATGTAGGGGGAAGTTAATGGTTAGCCACCCTTAAAAATGGCCTTGAGCACATGGCAACCTGCACACAATGAATCACAAAGGAATTCCCACAAACGATGATAGAGGGACAACGACCCACAAAGGAATTCCCACAGACAGCGATGGAGGGACGACAACCCACAAGGAAAGTTCTAAAACAACAATGGAGGGATGGTGGCCCGCAAGGAAAGTTCTAAGACAACAATGGAGGGACGATGGCCAATAAGGAAAGTTCTGAAACGACAATGGAGGGATGGTGGCCCGCAAGGAAAGTTCCAAAATGGCAATGGAGGGATGGCGGCCCGCAAGGAAAGTTCTGAAATGGTGATAGAGGGATGGCGGCCCACAAAGAAAGTTCTAAAATGGTGTGACAAAGGGATGACGACCCGCAATGAAATTTTTGCAACTTCACAAAACTTAGTAAATTTGAGATTTTTCAATTCTAGCATGTGGGAAATTTTTGCAATGTCTAAACAGATGACAAATTTCTACAATGTCTAAACACATGACAAATTTGATGCAAACCCCTTTAGGCATGTGAAGACATTCATATGATGGTCCCTAGATGATGAAACTTGAATTTTGCACCCTTTTTGAAAATGTAGAGATTTGGAAGGGGGAAGCTGGAGGGTCCACCACCCTTTTAAAAACAGCAATGGAGGGACAACGACCCACAAGGAAAGTTCTGAAACAACAATGGAGGGATGATGACCCAAAAGGAAAGTTCCAAAATGGAAATGGAGTTACAACGGCCTGCAAGGAAAGTTCCCAAATGGCGACAAAGGGACGACAACCCACAAGGAAAGTTCTAAAATGGTGACAGAGGGATGACAACCCGCAAGGAAAGTTTCAAAATGGCAATGGAGGGACAATGACCCGCAATGAAATTTCTACAACTTCCCAAAACTTAACGAAACCTTGGCAGTTCACTTAGGCATCACAAAAACATCCCAAATCCATAGGCAACTTGTCCCCAAAGTCAAAAAATGAAGGAAAAAGGTAAAGCAAGTGAGTGGGGACCAAGTTAGCAGGAGAAAGTAAAAAGTGAAAAGAAAGGGGGTCCCTCCCTTCGGTAGGGCGTGTGTGCAAAATATGCACAACAGTTCCCCAGTTAGTTACATGTAATCATTGTAGAATATGGAAGAGTAAAAAACAAAACTCCACATCCTTTGAATGAATACCTGCCCTTCCTTCAAAAGGCATAGTTTGTTACTATAGTAGCATTGAATCACCTTGTCCTTGTTGACCAAAGAAGATTCTCCATTCATATCTCGAGCAAAATTTTGTATGTACCACCTAGAAAAAGAATACTTTCCATCAAAGTTAGGAAGTCTGGCACTTCTCCAACACACTAGCCTGAAATATTTCCACATCAAAACTAAAAACATAAAAGCAGAAACATGCTAAAGAGGATGATCCTAATACAGTGGCTATGGTGTCATAAAAAAAAAATGGGGTGAAGACATCACTTTGAGTTATCAACATCAAAGTATGCTTGCCAATGTCTTGTTTGTGATAGAACTGGAGGAACTGTCACCACTTCCTCATCAGAATCTTCAAAAGGCACCAGGGAAAGGAGATAATGGCCATACTCTGGATCGGTGTTGCCTCCACTATCTAAAGGGCTATCAGAAACCTCAATGGGAGAATTATGTCTCCCTAGATAAGCCTTACGATACTTGCACCTTTTCTTTTCCTTCTTTTCATACTCAACCAGTTCCTTCCCCTTAAACATGACCAATTCTTCTGAAACTATCTGGCTTCTCAGGTGGTAATTACTCCTTACACCATATTTCTTGAATTTCTTGTGTGCCCTTCTACCCTTTGGTGTTTCAGGAGCTCCCTATGTTTCAATTTCATCTTCAGGAGCATTGTCCTTGGATTCAAGTAAATTGAGTCTCCTAGACCTTTGGACTAGCTTAACAGAATTGCTTGACTTACTCATTTTCACAATAACCAGAACAAGAACAAGAAGATTCCTAACTAGCAGAAAACCCTCACCATTAACCTGCTCTCAAACTTAATTTAATTTTCAATCTTTGAATGCAAATTCTAAATGAAAAATATGTCCATCAATCCTCATTATATCAAGCCATGCAAGCGTGCCAACCATTAATACTCAATAAAAGATTATGTGTGCTATCTAACAACAATCTGCTTTGACTTTTAAATCTCAATCGTTGATCACACTTTAAGATAAATCAATGGATAGTTATCATCAGTATAATTAATCATGAAAAATCTTAATTGTATGTTATTAATGCCTTTTCCTAATTAGAAAATCCTCAAGTAGATATACATCCACTCTATATACACATTTAACCACATACTTAGCATTACGTAAAGCCTGTCATGTCATAGTTACCCGCTCACCTGTGGGAATTAATACACTTGGATTTCACCACAACAAGACAACGAGGAGTGATCTTGATTTAATTTCAAAGTATTGGCCCATACCCTGCCTTGCTTTATTTTCACCTTCCCATATATACCAACATCTGACAAAATTGACTACCACAATCCAGAACATGTTCCAAAAGAATAGGTTAAAATATGGCATCATTCTTATCATAGTGCCATCTTGGTTAAATTTAGTAGCATTCCATCTCCACTAGAGTCCACTGAAGCCTTCAGAATATTTTCATGTGGTAGTCACCCACTTGCCCACTAAGAAACTAGAGATACAAGTGGGCCCCTCATGGGATGGCAGGGAGCAGTTAGGATTGACCCACGTCATCCGCCATCAACCATCGATCTCTTTTCTTATGAAGTGTTCATCATCTCCAAAGCCTAGTGGGTCCCTCCATGGGGTGACAAATGTATTCTTGCCCGCTAGCCCGTGTGATCACTTCACCTTAATGTATAAGACAGACGAGCACGTGAGGAATGATCCTGATGAAAACATGTGTTCTCCCACCGTTGATCTTTCCCAAAGCTACAACTGCTGGCCTTTTGGAAGCACTAGTCCCACTTCTTGACATGACACATGGCAATCACCTGCTAGCCTATTTGAATATTTTAATGAATAACAAAATAAAACGGGTGCACGGGGAACGGTTGAGATTCATTTGCGATGATCGAATGGTCATCTGAAAATTGAAATAAGTACATTCCACAAATGTTAATTTTAAAAGGGGGCCACTACTAGGCCAACAAGAACTTGACCCTTAGGAATGAAAACTTAAAACTTAAGTCATTAAGTATGAAAATCAAGCCCACCCATAGGAAAAATTGAGCATTGAAAAAGGAATCAGGTAACTGACAAACCTAAACCCAGGGGGTTGGTGAAAAAAATGATTCAAATGGCATAAGTGGCGACTTAGACAACTAGAGACTGGGAGCATCAGGTCAAATGAAAAAATAGAATGTCCAAGGGTTTTTAGACTCATAGGTCAATTTTGAGGGTTTTTTTCAATACAAACCCTAAAACAGTGATGAGGAAAACAACCTTAAGCCAAAAATGAGGGTCCAAGCCAAATATTTGCAAAATTTAAAATGGAACCAAAATAATTTTTAGAGGGTTTCCATCAATGGCTCCAGTTGGGGACACATGCCTCTCGTAGGCATGGTGAGATCCCAGAATCACGGGTGAAGCATACCAAGCACATAAAACAAAACTAGGACAACCAACATATGTACAATTTTTACATAGGCTACAAAGACCTAAACCAAGAGATCCTATCTCCATCTTGTTTAAAGCCTTCCCTCAAGGTGCAAGTTATCAATATGCACCCTGCAATCTAACCAGGCTTCAATTCTATTTGGTGGCACCAGGCCACTAAACTTAGGGATAATTCTTGCCCCTGTCAAAGACCAATATATTGAAAGAACTAATTTCCTTCAATCCACCTTTACCTTTTCCATACCACTACAACAAGTATAACCCTGCTCTTACAAGTAGAAATATGTGGTTACCACTGAAATCTTCCTGATTACAAACAATGCAATTAACATCTTTCACAATTTTTTTGAGCATACCATTGCTAATGTAATCTTTGTCATTCTATATTGTATAATCAGGCATAAACTAAAAAATTTCATCATCATATGACACATATTCATATTGAAAATAACATTCCTTGATTCTCATCTTGTTGTCATGCTCCATCAAAATACCTTCCAATTGAACTAGGAACTGAAAGTATTCATACTCTTCCAAGTATCTGGCATCATGACACTCAACCTTGTCTAAATATTTCATACCATTATCATTATAATCACTAGAAGAGCATACAGATAGGTTTTCAACTTCATTCTCACCATCAATAGTTAACATCTCTGACTCATATTTTGAAAACTCTTCATAGGAAGAGAGTTGTTCCTCCTCAACCAGACATGTGTTTCCATCATTATCATCATATTTCTGATTTGCAATAAAGGATTCAATCTCTTCTTTATGAGGATAATCATGATCAACTGAGAAATGATCATACTCAATGCCATCATTATTATTACAACAAGAGGATTCATCAATACTGAAACTATACATTCAAAGTCTTCAAATTGGTTGCATATTGTTATGTCTTCCATAGGAGTACAAGCACTAAAATCCTCAAATGAGCTAAAACCACACATTTCATTTGCTTCACTAAGGTGTATATTTTCAACCTTTTCTTTACTCCCTTCTTCCTCATATGATACTTCACTGCTTGACTCATATGGGATAGCAACATTATTATCATTACAGATTGAAAACATAATAGCCTTTTGATGATCATCTCTAATCTTTTCAAAATAAGAAATGCATTCACACAATTGGTCAAACCTAATAGGCTTCAATTCCTTTGGAAGAGCACTCAAACCCAACTCATAAGATTCATAAAATAAATCAATGCATACTGATTTTTTACATTTGTGACACTCAGGAATTGCAGACAGAGTATCCATAAATCTTGCATAGAGATCATAAGATGATTCTCTTTCATGTTTCCTTATGCAAGAGAGGGATTGAATAGGGAGCATAAGATCACAAATGCATGCAGTTTCTTTACAATTTGTTTGGGGCTCTATGTGATCCACGTTATGGAATGATGTGCAAGCTGAAACAATAGGGGTATAAGTGCTTTGACATTCATCTTTAATTTCTGCCTTGTACACCTTTCATCAACATTTGGTGCCTTAGGGTAGAAAACACTTGTAGACAAGTAACTCCTTTGCATTCCATATTTTTGGTTGTTTTCAATGTTCATGGCTATACCATAGGCTTGATGCAAGGTTTTGGGATCCTTATCTCTTAGTAGATAGCTCATCTCATTATCAAAAGCTCCCAAATAAACCACCAAACACACTGAATCACTTAGTCTCAAAACCTCATGAATATCCCTTAATGTTTTAGCAAATCTTTGGTTAAATGTTGGAACTAGCTCATCCTCTTCTTTCTCAATGGTCATAAAATTATTGATCATAGAACTAGCATTGATTCTTTCACCAAGTTTCTCCATGAACACTACTTTGAACTCACTCCAAGAATAGATAGAGCATGCTACTAAATCAAAGAACCAATCTCTTGAATCTACCTTTAGAGATTGAACCAATAGTCTCATTATCACATCCCTAGGGTCAACTTCATAATCATCCATTAGATTATTGAATTCTTAAAGATGCTTACTTGCTGACTCACTCTTTGTACCACTGAATTTTGGTAGCTTATTTCTGATTTCAGGTGGAATAGCATTTGGGTAACCATTAATTCCACTGAAATTGATGGCTCTATATCTTTCAGAGTTAAAACTTCTTTGACAACCTAATTGGAGTTGATTATAAACCATGGTTGCACTATGAACCATCAAGGATGCATATATTTGATGATACAATTTCTTACTCCCTTATAAGCCTTTTCATATCAACATTGCAGTTACAAAGGGTACTTCAAACTTCTTTTACAGCCTAATCTTAAGCTTTTATAATGCAAATTTATATCTCAACTTGCTTAGGATCCTCTAAATTATTTTCTTCAAAGATATTTCATACTTCACTTCATAGTAGATGTTACAATCTAGTAATACAAAAGTATGCAGAACAATCACTACTATTCCCTTTCTTGTTGCTTAGTTTCACTCAATAGGGAAATAGAACTTCTCATGACTTTCAAATATGGTTTTCATATACAGATGTATCCTTTATGATCTAACCAAAATGAAAAATAACTGGGTATGTTGCAGTTACTATAGATTTTTTCTTCCTGACTGGAAATACTTGTAGATCTAAGATTTTCTTCAAATATTCATCAGATTCTTTAGACATAGTAACCACCTCTCTTCACACAGGATTGAACTTCAAGTAGTATGAAGCTCCTTAAAAGATGAATTTCATTCTAGGTCTTCTCCAACAACAAAGTCATAAATAAATTCATTGAAATTGCTACACCAAAATCACTTCCAGGTCTGAAAACTTCTTAATATCTAAACCAGATGTTCAGATTCACCAAATTCTTGACTCTTAAGGCTAGATGATCTTCTATGAAATATTTGTCAAATTCTCCCCATCAGAGTCGCCATTTCTGTTGGTTTTTTTTCAGCAAAACCTTGAAATTCTCTAAAGGGTAGCTAGCCCTTATGCTCAAGAAATTTCTAGGCTAGTGGCCAACATGAGTAAAGGATTCTAAGGTCTTTACTCCTACACTTTAGGCTCTGTGGGACCTAGGAGGGTGTTCCTCATTGTGTTCAAGTACTGTTTGTCTAATTGAGAACACATTGATACACAAATTGATTCCTATTAATTGCAAATAAACGTAATTCACTGAAGATTTGGTAGACCTTTGAGTAAATGATTATCGATTTACTAGGAATCAAGGGATACTTCAAACACATAATTCACAATTGAGAAAGGTTTTAATGAATTTTTTTCTCATTTTAAACCCATAGTTATGTGTATCACTATTTCATTTACTTGCAAGATTTCCTAACAAATAGACCAGTGCTTTATCAATTGGGACAATGGAGTCAAATATGCAACAACCAGTAATATATCATCCATTTAATTTAGAAATTGATGGACTATTGTCATACTACTTTGTAATATGACAACTCAATGTATCTAGAGCACTACTTCTTAACAAATCTTGTATTCATCACTCACAGACTTGTGACTTTATCTAAGCATTTTAACCAACTATTTGAATTGAAGCCAAAACAAATTCACACATCCAATTAAAACAACTAGAGACAAACAAAAATATCATTGATCATTTTCATTTATAATCTACAAGGGAATTACACAGGAGAGTACATGCTCGAGAACTAAGAATTTCTTTTATATTTGTGGCTTTTATAAAACTAATTTAAGATTCTTACATACATGACTTATATCCAAGACAATTTACTATTTTACTCATTAATATTTTCTACAGAATGCCTTTTCTGAACTTAGCCTCTCACCTAGACCATTTTGAGACCTAAAATTCCAACCCCTGGAATGAGCCCTAAAATCCCTTTTATATAACAAGGGAGCAACAAGCATCAGGCTCAATTATAGTTACATTTCATTTCATTTGTAGATCATTAGCACCATAATTTGAGACATTCCCTAGTTAG
The DNA here is from genome assembly GCA_007258455.2 of Sequoia sempervirens. Classification (NCBI taxonomy): domain Eukaryota; kingdom Viridiplantae; phylum Streptophyta; class Pinopsida; order Cupressales; family Cupressaceae; genus Sequoia; species Sequoia sempervirens. The sequence continues at coordinate 9,376,879 of VDFB02358134.1, read as the reverse complement.
TTACATGTAATCATTGCAGAATATGGAAGAGTAAAAGACAAAACTTGACATCCTTTGAATGAAGACCTGCCAGCCCTTCAAAAGGCATAGTTTTTTACTGCAGTAGCATCGAATCACCTTGTCCTTGTTGACCAAAGAAGATTTTCCATTCATACCCCGAGCAAAATTTTGTATACTGCCTAGAAAAAGCATACCTATCATCAAAGTTAGGAAGTCTGGCACTTCTCCAACACACCATCCCAAAAGATTTCCACGTCAGTACTAAAAACATAAAACTACAAACATGTTGAAGAGGACGATCCTGATACGGTGGCTATGGTTTCATCAAAAATAAAAATGGGGAAAAGACATCACTCTGAGTTATTAGCATCAGAGTATGCTCACCAATGTCTTGTTCATGATGGAACTGGAGGAACTGTCACCACTTCCTTGTCAGAATCTTCAGAAGGGACTAGGGAAAGGGGATAATGCCCATACTTTGGATCAATGTCACCTCCACTATCTGAAGGGCTATCAAAAACCTCAATGGGAGAATTATGTCTCCCTAGATAAGCCTTACAATACTTGCACCTTTTCTTTGCCTTCTTTTCATACTCAACCAACTCCTTCCCCTTAAACTTGACCAGTTTTTCTAAAACTGTTCGGCTTCTTAGGTGGTAATTACTCCAAGTTACACCATATTTCTTGAATTTCCTACGTGCCCTTCTACCCTTTGGCTTTTTTAGGAGCTCCCTATGTTTCAATTTAATCTTTATGAGTATTGTCCTTGGATTCAAGAAAATTCAATCTCCTGGACCTTCAGACTGGATTAATAGACTTGCCTGACTTACTCATTTTCGCAATAACCAAAATAAGAACAAGAAGGTTCCTAACTAGCAGAAAACCCTCACCAACCTACTTTCAAACTTAATTTAATTTTTAATCTTTGAATGCAAATTATGAATGAAAAATATGGCCATCAATCCTCATTATATTGAGCCATGCAAGCATGCCAACCATTAATACTCAATAAAATCTTATATGCATGAGCTAACAATAGTCTGCTTTGATTTTTAAATCTCATCCGTTGATCACACTTTAAGATAAATCAACGAATAGTTATCATCAGTGTAATTAATCATGAAAAATATTGATTGTATGCTATTAATTCCTTTCCCTAATTATAAATTCCCCAAGTAGATATACATCCACTCTATATACACATTTAACCACATACTTAACATTAAGTAAAGCCTGTCGTTTGATAGTTACCCGCTCACCTGTGGAAATTAATACACTTGCATTTCATCATAGCAGGACACTGGGGAGTGATCTTGATTCAATATCAGAGTATTGGAGCATACCCTATGTTCATTTATTTTCACCTTCCCATATATACCATCTAACAAAATTGACGGTCGTAATCCTAAACACATGCCAAAAGAATAAGTTTAAATATGGCATTGTTCTTATCACAGTACCATCTTGCCTAAATTTAGCAGCATTCCATCCCCACTAGAGTCCACTAGAGCCTTCAGAATATTTCCACGTGGAAACTGTCACCCACTTGCTCACTAAGAAAATGGAGATACAAGTGGGCCCCGCATGAGATGGTTGGGAGTGGTCAGGATTGACCCACATCATCTGACATCAACCATCGATCTCTTTTCTTATGAAGTGTTCACCATCTCCAAATTCTAGTGGGTCCCTCCATGGGGTGATAATGTTGTCTCACCTGCTAGCCCATGTGATCACTTCACCTTAATGGATAAGATGGACGAGCGTGTGGGGAATGGTGCCGATGAAAACATGTGTTGCGATGCCCACCATTGATGTTTCTCAAAGCTATGCTTGCTGACATTTTGGAAGCACTGGTCCCACTACTTGACATGAAACATGGAAACCACCCACCAGCCCATTTGAATATTTTAATGAATAACAAAATGAAATAGGTGCATAGGGAATGGTCGAGATTCGTCTATCATGATCAAAAAATCATCTCAAAACTAAAATCTACACATGCCACAAATGTTAATTTTAAAAGGGGGCCACTACTAGGTTGATGAGAACTTGACTCTTAGGAATGAAAACTTAAGATAATTCATTAAGTATGAAATTTAAGCCCACCCATAGGAAAAATTAATCGTTAAAAGGGAATTAGGTAACAGACAAACCTAAATCCAGGGGACTAGTGAAAATAATGATTCAAATGGCATAAGTGGTGACTTAGACAACCAAAGACTGAGAGTATTAGGTCAAATGCAAAAATAGAATTTCCAAGGGTTTTTAGACTCATAGGTTAATTTTGAGGGGTTTTGGAAATACAAACCCTAAACCAGTGATGAGGAACACAACCTTAAGCCAAAAATGAGGGTCCAAGCCAAATATTTGAAATTTTTAAAATGAAACTGAAAGAATTTTTAAAGGGGTTCCATCAGACATAAAGACATGTGAAACTTTGGATTTAATGTCCTCAAACATGTACCAAAATTCACATAGAACCATAGACAAAAACACCTCAAGGAAAACCAATGTGGATCAAAAAACTGATGCTATGTACACTAAAAATTGTGTTCTAGACTTAGTCAAATATTCAACATACCTATTTTTCACTGGAGCAAAAACTCTACATATCTATGCTATAATTGTACCTCAACATAGACTTCCATTCAAACCACAATGTTGACATCAATGACAACACTATATAATCTCATGCTCATGCTGGAAAAAAACATATCAATGAAAATCTCTTCAAACTTCCAACAATCTCCCCATTTGTCATTGATGGAAACATGCCCAAAACACTTCTCCAAAATATTCTCCAATCAACTAATTTCTCAACTATTCCCCCCTTAGCTACTCTTCCCCTTTGACATCAATGCAAAAGGGCTCACACACATTTTATATTCTTTTCTACCCCATTGACATCATTCACATATACTTGTTTTTCTTTTTCCTTGTCCCCCTTTCATATATGGATGATAGTAACAAACTTCTTCAAAAATAAAAACAACTCCCCCTAATAGTGCTATCTATCTAAACTGATCAAAATTTGTATTGGTATACTACTAACTTCTGCATATATACAATGAAATCTGAAATGCATAAATAGAAAATGATATACACCAATCAACTAGAAGAATTATATGACACCTAAAATTTTGTAAGGTGTGCCTACTACTGGTTTTTTTTAGAACCAAACTTAATATCACCAGATTCCTATGAATTTTCCATAAATAATTAGAAAATGTAAGGATTTGCCAACAAACAAGTAAAGGATTGCTAGGCCTTTAATTCTACTCTTCGGCCTCTGTGAAACCTAAGAGGGTGATCCTAACAATGTTTAGATGATACTCTTGTGCCATTTTATGATGAACATTGTGATAAATAGATGCATTTCTTTCAACCGCAAATAGAAATAATTCTTGAAGAATTTGGAAAATCCTTTACCAAATTATTATCTAAAATCTAGGAATAGGTAAATCTCATACAACTTTGCAACAATTTATGGTGTGTAAGTGATTTTTAATATGAATATGTTCTCTGATAGGTAAGACTGGCTTAATTGATTCCAAAGATGACCAAATTAATAGAACAATTCTTTATCCTTGGGTGATGGACTCATATTTGCAACAAACTGTAATACATTAGCAAATAAAATTAGCATTTAAAGACTATTGTTATATTGCTTTGTAATAAAACAACTCAAGATAACCAGAACATAAACTACTTAGTAATCCTAATACTCCATCACACATATCTATAACTTCATTGGAGCATTTAATAAGTTCTTTGAACCAAAGCAGAAATGAAACCACACATTCAACCGAAGAGATTGAAGACAAATAAAATATCCTTGATCATTTTATTCATAATTTGTGCAACACAATACATGGGAGATAAAATGTTCTAGAATTTATGATTTCTATTCATATGCTATTGCTATTGTAAAATGATTATGCCTATTACAAGCTAGAATCTATACCTAGGACTCAAAACTATTATATTTCTTTGTGCTTGAATATACAAAATCACTCTTCACATGAGCTCAAATGCTTAACCATCAAAAGACCCATGTAATTGGCCTTGAATTCCTATTTATAGAAACATGAGAGCAACAAGCTTCAGGCCAAATTACAATTAAAGTTATATTTTACATTTGACATGCATTTACATTTGAATTTAAAAATTCCTCAAGCAGTTATATTTTCAACTTTGAAAAAGGGGGAAAGCATATAAGACAAAATTCATTTCCATTTTCTAAAGAAGATATACCCACCTTCCAAAGGAATTTTTCATTCATTGTAACATCACCAACTATCTTCTTCATGATCCAAAAAGTTCTCCACATGCATATCTAGTTAACAAAACTTTAAAATAAGAAAAGAAACTAAAAGGATAAAAGAAAACCATGTCCATGTCAGCATTTGTGTCATCAATATTCATATTGGGGAGAGAACAATATTTTTCAATAATTTAGAAAAAATCCTAATATGTACTAGTTCCAGGCTATGCATTGTTTCCTCCCATGAGTTATTCATCATCTCTATCATCATCTTTCATACACAGGCTTACTCTGTAAACTTCATCAACCATGTATTATATTCATCCCCAATTGTCCATTTCATGTCCAATAGGTTCTACACTTTTGCACTGTGTTGATCATATCTTGCATCAATTAATGCCCTAGCCTATTTAATGAAAGTATCCATCCTTATTTCAACTCCAATCATGTTGTCAATGTTGGGATTCAACATGGAGTAATCAAAAATGATTAGCATCATGTTAGCCTATGGGAGAAACTCTCCCAACTCATTCTTCCACTTTGCAAACTCCTTTAACTCACCCTTATCATCCAATATTTTAGGCATACCATGACCTTCCATATCTCTAAAAATTCTTAATTTATTTTGGAGTTTCATTCCTAACTTTCAATGGAAAGTTGTTATTTCATTAACCAAATCAATGGCCTATAGTATTTCAAGGAAATTAGTGGGAGATTCTTGGTCTTCTTGCATTTTGGACATCATCTCCTTCAATGTTCCTACCCTAGTGCTCCATTTCCTCCACTCAGTTTGGAAAGCCTTTTGAAATTGAAAATGTTTGATGTTGGCCTCATGGATATTCCTATAAGCATCAAACCCATCATCAACTCTAATCATTAAATTTGTTACTTTGTGCTTTAGCACATCATCAAAAATATAATTTTCCACTTGAACTATCTCCATTTTAGCTTTCTTGACATTCTCCTTCTCTATCTACAATTGATTATTCAAATTTTGAATCCTTAGAGACAAAGTCTCTCTATCTTGTGTAGGCAAATCTAAAGAAGAGGATGGTGAAGAAACTTCCCTTATTGAATGGGTTGCTTGAGCTATGACTCTCAACTTATTGCACTCATCCAAAGCTTTATTATAATCCTTTATTAGTACATCATATTTTTGTTGAGAGATTTGAGCAATATCAGCACTGAGCATTGCAATATGCACAACTAGTTTTGCTTCATTAACATGAGTTATATCCGCAACTCTCTTTACCACCATTGCACCAATGAATTCTTCTATAGGCCTGAAAACCTCATGTTTTCCATTGTTGGGTTCCATGGACCAAATTGCAAGAGTGTGCAATTTAGGTCTATGGCTAGATCCAAACACCCGGTTATAAAAATTCTCCTCAGCTACAAAATCCTATGGGTCTCTCCTGATAGCATCAAATGCACTAGCTAAAGTGAGGGTGCATCCTGGAAGCAACATGATTCCACTCTCAACAACAATTTTAATAGCTTCATAAGGAGTGATGGATGTTATCTCAAAAATGATTTTCTCTTCCTTTGCTTTCTCCGCCTCCTCTTGCTGAGAGGGGTCCACACCAGCTTTGGCTTGGTCAATTATTTATTTTATATCCTTACTCCTTTGATGAATAATGAATTCTTTAAACTCTTTTATTTGTACAAAGGCCTTGATCCTTGGATCATCATCGACCTTTTCATCATAATAACACTTAACAATTCTATCCTGGGGGTTTTTTGAATTAAGAACATCATTGATTTTTGGAGAAGGGAATCTCCTCTTCACTTCTTCATCATTAGGCACATGCTTTTCCATTTTCTCCTTCCCAGTTACCTCAAAACCTCCTCCCTGAATCTCGACAAGTTGCTCAAGAACATCCATAGCCTGAGGTTGTTGCTCTAGGAGAGCTTGTGCTCTTTTAGCAACTTCCTTGAATTTTACTCTAAACTCTCCACTTTGATAATCACTTATCTTTTTCATAGCCCTCTCCAAAGAGTTCTCAATTTCATCGTATGGGCTTACATAAAAATCATTTTTTTATGACCTCTTCCTCCATGGCACAAATGGTAGTCCACTCCTTTCTTTGAATGACTACTCCATCACTTATTAGATTTCTAAGCACATCATCAGAATACATAAAAACATGAAAGAAACTAGACACACCTTTTCTTCTTCTCTTCCCATTCACAAATCCCTTTGGGTCAAAGCTCCTAACCTCATCAATAGGCATCCTGAGGTTATTTACCATTATTCTAAATTTCTCATACGCCTCTGTAGCAGTGGCTTTGAAGTAACATAAAGCACATTGCGGCACAATTACAAAACCCTTCCTAGTAGTTCTGAACAACTCCTAGTCCATAAAATCAAGCTACCACATTAACTCCATGAATTCCAATCTATCTGAAACATACAAAGGTAGAAAATGAGGGGCCGCCATAGCTCCATAGGCCCTGATTAATGTATACTCTAAGTGTAGGAACCAATCAACCCAATTATGCTTATCTGGTGACCCTTGTACATCCCTGGGGGTGCATGATATCCTTGATGAATTTTGAAAATTTGTAAATGGGTGGAACACCCAAACTCACCAAGATACCATACCTAATGACATTAAAAAACAACAAATAGTTTGAATTGGGACAATTTTGATCCCAAATATGTATCCACATTTGGATAGGCAACAAGTTATTCTCATCATCTAGTTGTCTCAGCTTCATCTTCTTCTTCCATTTGTCTTGTCTAGCATACAAGAGAATTTGCATCAATAAAGAGTAATGATGGGAGACCAATGGGACATTTCCTTTCTTCAAAGCAATGAGCTCCTTATGCATTTCCTCTACAATATAAGCAGTATAATAAAAACCCCTATTAGGTTTCCAATTATGTATGTCAACCATCATAACTAGTAGGTCTGTAGCTATTCTTGCATCAAAATTGCAACCCAGAACCTGATTCAAACAATAGTAGGTGTTCTTGAAATAATTGACAAATTATTCACACTCAAAAGGCTCCAAATCTGTAAGACTAAATCCCTTACCACTTTTTCTATGCCTTGCAAGAAAACTATTCTTGTAAGCATATCTATTTTGCTCAGATCCATGATTCAATTTTGGACACCTGATGTTGACTATATAGTTGGGGTTCAACTTGAACACCCCTATAATTTTATCCCATGTTACCTCAAGGATTAGAGTGCCATTTTAACTTTTGATCTTCCTATCCATGGGATCATAATTCTTTGCTAGTGCCTCCATCACATCTACTTCCACAAATACATTTGGTACAACTAGCCTCCAAAGGTTGAGACCCCACAAGTGTTTGGCCAACCATCTTCTAATAAAAGCATACAAGAATAACTCCCATCCACTCTATGGCTAGGGTAGCTCTCCAATTCCACTAACAAGGTTAATTAGTATATTGGTCACAATAGCATTCCCTATGGGCATATTTCCAATCTATGACTTTCCCTCCTTCACATCCTTGAATGCACCTTCCATGAATCTATCATGCGTTCTCTTCTCAGCTTTGGGATTTGCAGGCACTTTTGGTACCTCTAGCTTAAGTACAGATGTAACATCCTAAGTTTTGGGTCTCTTAACCCTTTTCAGCTTGGGTTTTCTCTTAGGTCTGATGCTAGACTCGCTAGGTTTTGGTTCACTCATTTTCACAATGTAGCAAGGATGGGATTTGCAACTTTGAATGCACATAAAGACTTACTAGGTTTTAATCCTTAAGCAACAAATTGTAGAAAAAAACCCTCCCAAACCTTATGCAATCCTTATTAACCCAATTGAAAATGCACAATGCTCAAACCCTAAGCACTTAAATATTGTAGAATTCTTACCAATTTCTAGACTAGCTTAATTCAATGCAATTGGTTTGAAAATATGGGATAATTTTGAAAATTCACTACTAATGCCTCTGTAATTGTTTATCATAGCTCCTCACACTTTCACCTTGAACTTTAGTTAACTTCCTTACTCTTTGAGCGATTACAAATGTGAGAAAAATGAGCCAACTACCTTTTTTATGGCCAAAAAATGGAGTGTATCACCATTAATGGCTGATAGAAATATTGCATGAGTGAGCTGACACTTAGCCATTTGAGTTTAAACACTTGTCGTTGATCATATTTTTTTTAAACCATATCAGTGTCTCTCCTTTCACCTCACTACTTTCCTTTTTTCTTTAAACGATGCCCTTAGGATGCTACCACGTTTCCTCTTATTTACCTTAGTCACCTCTTATTTGGAGACCATCACTCATTGCTGTTACATTTCTTCTTTCATGAGAGATATGAACGATGCGAACATCTATGTGATAATATATGTATCATTAAATCAAGGTCCTCCTTTGATTCTATTCATCTCCCATCATGCATCGTTGATTCTTGTCTTAACATCTCACTCATATTAACAATGGGAGAGAAATGGTGATGGAACAAGATCAAGCCATGTGTACCTATTTCAAAATAAAAGGCATAGGAAACATCATCCACAAGGGTAATTCAAATAAGTGATGGAACCTTAGAACATAGGACCACATCGCTCATCTCTACTTTGGAACTCAAGTTTATAAGCAATCCACACTGAGTGATAGAAGAAAATGCAAAGACCTCAAAGGCTTATCGTACATCACCAATTCACAACTCAAAACATATAGGAAATTAGTGATAGAGAAATAGCCAATGATAGCAAAGAAAACACTCACATCGTTCATTGCTAATGTAGAATTCAAGGTAAAAAACCTATCTATGATGCATGATACAAAGGAACATTGTTCATTGCACACCACTATTATAAGTCAAGCATTCACAAAACTATCCGCGATGAGAAATAAGCAAAGCGATGAATGGGAACTTAAGTGAACCAATTATGCATGTGCTCAAAAGTATTTTTGAAAAAGGAACTACCTAGAACAACATAAGATAAGGCCTTAAAAGCCAATAACATTTTATGCAAAGGATGTAAAGGCCAAACAAGGTTGAATTTTCAACCTTATAAAATAAAAGAATTTCTTAGACCTAAGCACATGGAAGATTTAAGCAATGGGAAAATGGGAAACCTAACCATAAGGGGCCAGTTACTTCATGAGCTTCAATGACTCAAGTTGTTTCTAACATGACTGAGAACTGAGCATAGCAAGTGAACAAAGGAATAGACCGAAAGACTAAGGGTTTAGATGAAGGAGAAAATATTCAATGTAAAACAATTCACCACATAAAACCTATAAGAGAGGGGGACCACCACATGCAAGGCCCTAGGTCATGGAGGGCCAAGATGTGGAAGGCTTCCATAACTTACCTCAGCTTAATGTGGTGTTAGGAAATGCGGGACGAGAATGATGAGGACTATAAGGTCCTTCAACCACTCTATAAACCTGAAATACAAAACGGGGCTAGGCGAGCCAGTTTTCAAGTTCAACACTATGCCTTAGGAAGCTCTCTGCTCGAGGATGAAAGTGTAGTCCTTGGATGATAGCGCGGTGTGTTGGCATCCATATGGCCAACCAACTGAAGAGAAAAGGTCAAACCTAATAGAACAAGCTAACGACCTAGCTAACTACTACTAAAGGGCCAAAATAACATGATTAAGTAATGGAAATACTCTCTAATATGATAAAGCAAAAATGCAAGGGTTAAGGTGGCAAGAAGGATCTCACAAAGAAACTCATTTTCTAGCTAGCTCCTCAAAAGGCATGTCCACCTACACACAAGGAGGAGAAAAATGTTGGGTGGCTGTATAGGGGCTTGCCTTAGTCAGACCCCCATTTAGGTGTTTCCACCTCCACGAACAACCAAGAAAGTGAGATAAACAAAACAATATAGTAAAGAACACTAAAGCACTACAAAACAATAAATGTGCTTACTCAACCAAAGTGATAAAAGAGAGGAAAGGGGAAGCTTACCACCTCCACCAAGAGCACTCAAGGCTACTTGGGGGAGAAAATGAGAGTACTCAAGCCTCTGCTACAATGGTGTTGTCCCCAACTTTCTCTATAGAAGTGATGGAGTTAATTTGTTGCTGCTATGGAGTGCTTGAAGTGGATGCAAAAGAGTGTAGAAGCTTGTGAAGAGATTGTAGAAGATCAACCAAATGCTTAGAAGATGAAATGTTTATTGAAGGAGTGAATTTGAAGTAGAGATGGAGAAAAATGGCCATATTCGGGTCGGTTGGCCAAAGAGGGCATTACAACTTGACTCCCAATGAGAAGTGTAATTCCTTTGCAGGTTCAGCCACATGAATCTGCCAGGGACGTAAGCGCGTCGCATGAACGTTTGTGCACTATGTGAGCATCCCTAATAGAAACACCTCCACCAACACTCAAAATAGGTGCCAAGTGGGATGTAAGTAGTGGGATTATGTGTAATTAATCCTCTAAAATTGGTTTTCTAAGGTGGATAAAGGAGAAAACAGAATTTGCATAAAGGATGCAAATTCACTCTTATACATTTTTCCCCCACTTTAGTGAGCATGAGTACTGCTGAGTGCTCGGTAAAGTAGATCAAGGAAGGAGTAAGATTAGAAATGTTGGCAAGAGACATTGTAAATTTTTTATGGTGTTGTCATTGATGGAAACCCTAGTCGGTGATTGGATCCACACATCATCATTTTCTCATACTGGCAGACAGATTGAAGATAGTCAAGGAAGAACAAAGCATCCAATAGTTTTGTGTTCATCGATTCACATGCAAATTTTCTGTTGTTATTTTGAGTTGTGGATCTCATGGGAGATTGATCAATGTATGTCTTGTATTATCCAAAAATATTAGTGCTTCGTATCAAGTTGTGTGCAAGTCTAGAGATCCAGTTGGATATCTTTCTCATCATCAATGTTTGGTGGCTGACCTAGTTGACATAACATGTTGTGGATATTTGAGGAGTGCTTACTTAAATTTTTTGGTGTTCAAGCATTTTGATTTGGGTCCAAGATAAGTTGTGGCCGACCATTGTGGATGCGCATTGAATATTATTCATGATTTGAGCTGTCAGTTGTAAATATTTTTAAGTTTTATTGAAGCTGAATTGTTGTGATTAAATTCTTAGTGCGAATATATATAAATGATCAATTATATCATTTTGGTGTGTGAATAAGGTGTGTCTATGTGTGTTGCAAATATCAGAAGGGTGATTGAGCGATTATGCACAGTTTCACTTGTGCATTAAAGATTTTGTGATGCTAGTTAGAGCAGAGTAGAGTAGAAGTGAAAAATCAGTTAGAAGGACAGAAGATCGACTACTAAGCCTAACTGGAACTGTAATCAAGAATTTTTAGATGCTACTCTCTTAGTTCATTCTTTTGGATCTAATCCAAATCTTTGTAAGGTAGTGTGCCTTTCCATTTTGAGTAGTGAGCTCTAGGCAATGCACCTGAATGCAAGTGCATTCCCACATTGTAATCTTCTTTTTGAGTATACTCAGATCATATTGTGGATTGGCCATCCACCGTGGTTTTTCCCCTAACAAGGTTTTCACGTAAAAATCCTAGTGTTATGGTGTTGTGGTTGTTTGCTTTATCTTCATGCATATTTATTTTGATTAAATATTTTAAGTGGGTTAAAGATTAGAATAACAAATTTAAATTTTGCACAACACTGATTCACTCCCCCTCCCCCTCTCAGTGTTGCATGTTTCCAACAATTGGTATCAGAGCTAGTTCCTCGAAAGAAGTCTAACAACTTGGGGAGATCTTGGAAAGTGTTTTCAATGGATACAAGAAATCTTCAACAACAACTTTTGGTGGCCCTGGATGATCTTGATCAATAAAAATATGAGAAACGGGAACTGTAGGAAAGTCTTGAGAATGCAGAGAAATTCATTCTGTCATTAAAATAAAAAATCAATTAATGAAGGGAGAAAAGAAAGGAATTATGTGATCAACTTAAGCAGAAGAATAGAAGCATGGAAGATGAATAGCTGAGTCATGCCTTGAAGAAGAAAATAGAAGAATGTGAAAAGTTCTCCAAATAAAATGCTGCCATGAAGCATGAAATGGAATCTATCATGATGAAAATGACCAAGGAGACTGAAGATAGAAGGAAGAATGAATAAAATCTTGCACATTACTTGAAAGAAAAATTCGAAGAATGCAACCGATTAGACAATGAATTGGAACAATCTAAAAACAATGAGGAAGTGTTTGAAAAATAGCTTGATGATCTCAGAAATGAACTTACTACTACAAATGATTACAAGGAGAAATTCAAAGCTTGCTCAACCAAGAATGATGAACTGATTAAAGGTCAAAGGATTGATGGTGCAAGCGAGGTCTTGGATATGAAGAAGGAGAAAATTTTGGATCTGGACAAAGGAAATCTAGACAAGGGAGATTTAGGCAAGGAAATCAGATGAATGGAGCTAGAAGGAATCTGGTAAGACAACCAAATGCTCAAAGATTCAATGGTTATTGTTTTACTTGCAGTAAATTTGGTCATATGGCTTCTTAATGTAGAAGTAGGATGAATCCAATGGACCATCATTCTCAGTTTAGTGCTTTAATTGCAATAAGTTTCGTCATAAGTCAAATGAATGCAAAAATGTGATGAACAACTTTTATAGATATGTCAGATGCTATGCATGCAATAGACTTGGGTATATTGCTAACCAATGCAGATTAAGGAAAAATTAGTGGAACAGTAGGTTTGGATAGAGAAATGTTGTGTGTTACAACTACAACAAATTTGGCCACACTGCTAGATTTTGTTGGAGCAGATGAGGTCCGATAAAATAAAAAATGCAACATGATGTTAAGGGAAAAGGTAAAGTCACCATAGATGTGATCAAGAGGAAAATGCAAAAGAAATGGGTGAAGAAGAATCCCTCTATTGAAGGAAATGTGCCAACACCAAAATCTATTTCTGCTAATTCCTCCAGAAATTAGTTTTAGACCTTTGGCCTAGGGGGAGCTATCAAGAAAATCTCTTAACCCCCTACTGGTAACTGTCACCAGAATGTGGATAAGTCTAGTAAGTGCATAGATTCTTTTCAGATGTTGTTCAACCAATCGGAGAAAGTATTATACAATTTTGGGGGTCCGCAAAAGGATTGTTTATCACAGTACATGGAAACAGGGTAACCAGATGAGTTAGGGTAAAAGAATTTATTGCAACAAGAAAGGGTTAGGTGTGCGAGTGATAAAAGGTCATTTTTATTCTTCATTTGTCACTTTGCAATTTGGAGAAAAGAACTTTGGAGAGCTCTAGGGAAAACTTTTCTGAATTGTGGTGAGATTCAAGTGTGAAGAAGATTCAGCAACGAAACTCTGATCCGACAAAAAGGTATTTATCGAAAAAACTTATGAATTTGTGAATTTGTAAAAATGGCCACTCCATTGGTAGTTGAAGTCAAGGATAGACCCCATCTGAAGTTCAAGTGGCATCCTTTTAAGTCTATTGAGACCGATCCCCTAGGTGCGTTTTCATTTTTACCATATGGAGTCTTGCATACTGAAGACATTAGGGCTTACATTCATGCCAATATTGAAGAGTTAGGGAGCTCACAAATGATGAATTTGTATTCCAACCATATAATTGGAGAGGACTTCACTATTAAGCTAGAATACAAAACCCTAGAAGAGAAGAAGTTCAAATAGTTTGTGAAATTCCCCATATTTGAGGAAAGCGAATGGGTGCAATATATTTTGAGTCGAGTTCATGTTGAGTTCATGTGGTTGAATATACCTTTTAAGATTACGAAAGAGGCTATAAGTGTTTTCACATGTCTAAATTCCTCTAGTGGATTGCCAATTCTGAAATCTATAAAGAATCAGATGGTTACTAATGCAACAAGTGCAAAATTTGATAGAAGGGCAATGACAATCGAAGACATTGTTGAAGTGGATGTGAAATTTGCATTGATGGTCATTGGCTACAAGGTCTACCACTCTAGCTAGGATAATTCAGTACCCGGTACAACCATTTATGCAGCCTATCAAATGGTAAAAGAAAATGCATATTATGACTTGTGTGAGCTACTTAGAAGTCAGCTGATGGAGAATCTGGGTAAGATTAAGAAAGACAAGAAGAACTCTTTTAAATATGGTAATTTTCTACTATGTCTATTCTTTTATTTCATGAGTGAGGTTCCAGGTGTTGGGAAAGTTCATTGGAAAAGTAATCTGCCTGTAGTTGTTCAAATAAGAGATTTTGTATGGAATTGGTGATAGACATACTAGAATAACTGCCCTCTGGGGGTACTTCAAAAAAATTTAGAGTATGATGCATGCAAGAGAAAGAATTCCTACTTCAATTGTAGAGAAGTACAAAGATACAATCTGTTTCATGGTAGATATTGATCAATGCCTAATGGAAGCCGTTGATCCCAGAACAATATGGATTATGCCTATGGGATATGAAGTCATGAAAAAAATCTTGGAAATGTATGCAAAACATTTGTTGAGCAAGCCTCTAGATCCGGTAGAAGAGAGGTTTTGAAGCTATGCTAAAAAGGATATGCAGGTGTATGAATAGTTGAAGAAGCCTAAGCTTGTTAGAAGAGTAAGAAAATAAGTGGAAGTCATTGTAAAAAGAATAGGTATATCTGCAGAATCATTGAAAGAAGTCAGAAGGATGAGAGATGAAGTTGAAGCATGAAAAGAGCCAACAAGAACTGAATCTGCTAGTTTGGAAACATCCTCTGCCCATACTAGATCAATAAGGAGTTATCCATCCCTATCCACTCTTGTAGCCAAGCTAGTTCCTATGCAAACTCAAGACAAGCATTATGGTAAGAGGAAGGAGAACAAGAGCACAAGAACCTATGAATTCATCTCAAAAGATGAGGAGACTAAGTCAGATGAAGGTGTGAAAGAAATAAAGGCTACCGACACTCAGGATACAAAGGAAACCAAGAGAAAATCTTCTGGTGAAGAAGAAAAGGCAAAGAAGAAGGAAAATTTTGACAAACTAGGTATGACAGTTGAAGAAGTTGAGAATGTTGTTGTCAAGGATGGAAACATCAAGCCTCTCTACAAATGGTATGAAACTTTTGATGAATCGGGACAAAGAATTCTTGAGGAGGCAACAATAAAAAATCTGAATATTTTCAATAAAGTTCTTGTTGAAATTATGTCTTGTTTACCTAAGAGTCTGTATGAGGTTTTGGAGATGAGAAGTGTAAGTGCTAGAATAGAAGAAGAAAATATAAGAAAGAGAATTATTGTAGACTTATGTCTGGAAATGTCTATTAAGGATATGAAGTCACTCCTGAACAAAGACAAGAAGGAATTTAAAAGAAAAACAAGGGTGAACAAACTCATGATCGGTGAAACTAATGTTGTTGCTAATGAAACCAAGAAAATCTTGGAAGCATTTCTATCAAAGAACAAGGTCAAAGTTGAAGAAGTGAATGCTAAAGATGTTGTATTTGATCCGATAAATGAGGAGGTGAATGTAGATACTGAGAATATTCAGATTCCTCCTAATGTGGATAATACAGAAGTACCTATGGAGACTGGAGTTCCTAAGGTTGTTTTAGCTGAAGGAAAGGAAATGCCAAATGAAAAAGTTGAAGCTCCTAAAAGAAATCAAGAAAAAATTACTGAAGAACCAGAAGTTGAAGAAGAAAAGTTTCAAGTTAAGGAAATTTCAGTGTAAGCAAGAGACACTTCTAAGGCAGTGAAGAAATTTTTGGTTTAACAACAGGAAGTATTTGATCCTAAATTGGTTGAAGGCCTGATCGATCTATCCACCTTGTCCCCAATTCAGATAATGAAGGTCTTCATAATTTGCACAAGCTAAGGCTAGTGAGGAGATTCTGAAGTCTCACATTCAGGATAGTGAATTATTAAATCTTGCATCTGGAGTTCTGGAGAAAATTATGCCAACTCATGTTAAGGATCCGTCTAGTTCCTCTTCTGGTGAACTGAAGAACCTCATAAATTTTGTAAGTACTCATTTCGAGTCTCTTGAAAATTCAGCCATGGTTAAAGTGCAGAAGGATTTTAATGGAAAAAGATTTAGTAGGTTGAAAGAAATGATTGCAAATGATAAAACTCTATTAGCCACCTATATGAAGAATATTCAAGATTCTATATCTAAAGGTGGAAAGGCTTATAAGTCATGTTTAGTTTTGTCCAAATTTACTGAAGACA
The DNA here is from genome assembly GCA_007258455.2 of Sequoia sempervirens. Lineage (NCBI taxonomy): Eukaryota > Viridiplantae > Streptophyta > Pinopsida > Cupressales > Cupressaceae > Sequoia > Sequoia sempervirens. The sequence goes on along the minus strand of VDFB02358134.1, from coordinate 9,360,521 downwards.
ATGAGAAGAAGGTTAAGGATCTTGAAAAACAGTTGGCTACCATTTCTAGTGCTTTTTATCAATTACCTGGTGATGTTGGTAAGCAAGAAGGTCAAGTAATATCTCTACTTGAAAAAATAAGGAGCTTGAAGCATGAAAATGATCGGATTGTAGGAAGAGCATGTGAACTCAAAGGACTAATTGGTCCAAAGATTGAAATAATTGTGAGTGCATTAAAGGAAGCCAAAGATGCTATGGCAGTTAGTGACCCAATGAATCTTGAGTCTGCAAAAACACTATCTTATTTAGTCTGTGGTCACATAACAATTTTGGAGAGTCTCAAAAAGGTTTGGGACATAAATTTAAGTGTGTTGAAGAGAGATTTTGTAGATGTTTTCAAATTTGTGCAAGTTACAAGATCATGCTTGTACAGTTTGAAATTTTGATTTTTTCTTTTGGTTTCCCCAGTTTTTCCATTGATGTCAAAGAGGGAGAGTTGCACAATGAAAAATGTATATTCATCTTAGGGGAGTTGCATTTCTAATTGAAGATTATTTTTGAAGTTTTGAAGTGGCAGTGTAATTCATGTTGGTACTGATCCGACACTTAGTCATTTTCACTAAGTGTTGCCATCAATGCCAAAGGGGGAGATTGTTGGAAAGAGACACTACAAATTTTTTCTGGTGTTGTCACTAATGGAAACCCTAGTCGGTGATTGGATCTGCATGTCATCATTTTCTCATAATGACAGATGGATTGAAGACAGTCAAGGAAGAACAGAGCATCTGACAATTTTTTGTTCATCGATTCACATGCAGATTTTATGTGGTTATTTTGAGTTGTGGATCTCATGGGAGGTTAATCAATGTATGTCTTGTGTTATCCAAAAATATCAGTGCTTCATATCAAGTTGTGTGCAAGTCTGGAGATCCAGTTGGATATCTTTCTATTCAACAGAGTTTGGTGGCCGACCTAGTTGATATAACATGTCGCGAATATTTGAGGAGTGTTTACTTAAATGTTTTTTTGTTCAAGAATTTTGATTTGGGTTTGAGCTAAGTTGTGGCTGACCGTTGTGGATGCACATTGAATATTATTCATGATTTGTGCTATCAGATGTAAATATTTTTAAGTTTTATTGAAGCTGACTTGTTGCAATTAAATTCTTAGTCACGGATATATATAAATGATCAATTATATCATTTTGGTGTGTGAATAAGGTGTGTTGATTTGTGTTGCAAATATCAGAAGGGTGATTGAGCGATTATGCACAGTTTCACTTGTGCATTAAAGATTTTGTGATGCAAGTTAGAGCAAAGCAGAGCAAAAGTGCAAAATCAGTCAGAAGGATAGAAGATCAACTACTGAGCCTAACTAGAACTATAATCAAGCATTTGTAGATGCTACTCTCTCAGTTCATTCTTTTGGATCTAATATAAATCTTTGTAAGCTAGTGCACCTTTCTATTTTAAGCAGTGAGCTCTAGGCAGTGTGACTAAATGCAAATGCATTCCCACATTGTAATCTTCTTTTTGAGTATACTCAGATCATATTTTGGATTGTCCATCCACCATGGTTTTTCCCCTAACAGGGTTTCCACATAAAAATCCTGGTGTTATGGTGTTGTGGTTGTTTTCTTTTTGCTCATGCATATTTCTTTTGATTGAATGTTTTAAGTGGGTTAAAAATCAAAATAAAAAATTTAATTTTTGCACAACATTGATTCACCCCCCTCTCAATGTTGCTTGTTTCCAACAAGAAATGTATACCTGAACCATCAAGGAAGCAGACCACAATTTGATGAACTTGAAGGTGTAGGGCAAGTGAAGTGTTGGTGTAATTAATTATTAATTACACTTTGCATAAGTTTACTTAGGATTTATTTAATTCCTAAGTTATAGGTTCTTATCTTTATCTTATTGAGCTATCTTGTTGCTCAAGATAAGATTAGGTTTATGCATCTTTGCTTTTATAAAGAAAATTATCTCTTGTAATTATTTGTAATTCGAATATATCAATTTGCACATCTTTTGCAAATCTCTGCTTTTTCATTTTTCTCTTCTGTGGAAGGTGATTTTTTTGGTTTGCAATTTGATCTTGCTTTCTAACATCGTATTAGAGCCTCGATTTGCAGCCCCTTCTCATCTTTTTTGGAGGAATACATTGCAAAGATCGTTCGGAGTCCCTCGAGGGTTTCATTCCTTGAGCATCTTTATGTAGCGTCTTGGATCAAATCAAGGTTTTCTGTTGGATTCAGAGTGCTGGAAAAAGTAAAAAATGGCTTTATTTCATTCATTTTTGTCACCGTGTGCCAGATCTGTGAGGGTTTCAAGCTCGATGATATTTTTGATAGATCTGGGGGTCGCCTGATTTTCGGAGCACTTTGGGCCCAAACAGACATCGCCATTGAATTTGCAGTGCCCAAAAACCCCTATTTTGATATAAAATTTGTTTGATTTGGACAAAGTCATCTAGAGAGGCAAACAAAAATTTCCCAAGGGTCGTACGGTCCCCAAGCATAGTTTTTGAGGCTCAAAGTACGAAAAAAATTAAAAAAATATTTAAAAAATCAAAATTTCAGTGGAATTTTTGCGCCGCCCGTTGTAAACGGCCTCCACCGCCACCAGGCCTCCTTCTAGCTGCTCCCACTAGCCGTGTTGCCCACTCCCAGCCAGTCCACCACCATGCAAGCTTCCTGTGCCAGCTTCGCCCTTCGACTGGGTCATGTGGGGACTAGAGGCCACACTATTCAGCCCCCGCGAGCCCCTTACACGCCTACGCAGGTTCTATTGGGAACCAGTGGCCCATGCTCCATCCCCCCGCCATCTGCAGCCCTTGCCCCAGTCATGTGGGTGAGTAGGGGCCGTGCACAACACCTAGGCCACTAGCCCCCTAGTCCGCCCAGGTGACCAAGGGCCTTATTTTTTAGCCCCTAAGGGCCTCTAGGGGCCAAATCTAACTTTTTTGTAGCACTTTCACATAAACGAGCGTAACTTGGGCATACAACGTCCTTTTTTTGCAAACGAGATATTGTGAGAAAGCTGTTTTGATGCTCTACACAATGGTGTAGGTTTTATTTTCTATTTTTTAATTTTTTGATGTCTTTTTGAGCCTCGGAAGTCAGATGTTTTTTTTCACTCCGAGAAGCATATCTTTTGACTCACTTATCCATTTTTCACAATTTTCACATCATTGGAAAGCTAGTTTCAGCCTCTATGCAGATATGAGGTCATTTATAGAATATGTGTACCTTATTTTATGCATGCATTCATTTTTTATTCATGCACTAGGTTTTCATTTTTGTGTATGTTTCTGTAGCTTTGCATTATCTCCTTCTGCAATCATTGGGTATTGTAATAACGAATTGATATAAAGTTCCATTACAGGGGTTCTTGCATCCATTCTTCGTATTGGTGAAAAGTTGCATGAGTTTTTCTGGTTTCTTGTTGTTTCCTTTTAGTTTCTTTCTTGCTTAGCTAGACACATCATTGGTTTGCTTCGGTTCACACTTCACATTGGGTTTTTATGGTTCTTGATCCACATTGGTTCAAATATTTCTCAATTTGAAGGCCATGTTTTTATGGTTAATGTTCCAGAATCTTGATGGTACTTGTCTTACATGGGTAGTTTTAGTTTTAGTTTGGCATTGGCTTCGAGAGACACAACTTCCATATTTGTCATCATTATGGGTCCTTTCATCCTTTCATCTACTGTTGCTTACAGATTCCAAGGTTGATCCAATATGTGAGTTTCTAGTGTTCCTTGGCATTGGGTCTGCTACTGCATTTGTGATTCTAATATGGTATTTTACAAACAAAAGTATCTTTCCTTGCTTGTCGGATTTGGGGTTCCAGTGTTTCTTCATCAATGTTCTTCCAGTGCTTCTTTGTAGTAGCTCATCTCATTGAGGGGGGGTTTTTCCCATTGAGTTTTCTCTCTCTTTGCATTTGTAAATGGGTACCTGATTAGGCCTTTGTTTCCAGGACCCATCTCACATCATTTGCATAATAATTTGCTTCTCCCTAAGTTGCACTTGTGGGGGAGTGTTGGTGTAATTAATTATTAATTACACTTTTCATAAGTTTACTTAGGCTTTATTTAATTCCTAAGTTATAGGTTCTTATCTTTATCTTATTGAGCTATCTTGTTGCTCAAGATAAGATTAGGTTTATGCATCTTTTCTTTTATAAAGAAAATTATCTCTTGTAATTATTTGAACTTCGAATATATCAATTTGCACATCTTTTTCAAATCTCTGCTTTTTCATTTTTCTCTTCTGTGGATGGTGATTTTTCTGGTTTGCAATCTGATCTTGGTTTCTAACATGGAGATGGAGATCAAAGTGAAAACTACACTCTAATCATATTTTTCTCTCTTTACATTTGTAAATGGGTACCTGATCAACCCTTTGTTGTCGAGACCCATCTCACATCATTTGCATAATAATTTGCTTCTCCCTAAGTTGCACTTATGGGGTGTGTTGGTGTAATTAATTATTAATTACACTTTGCATAAGTTTACTTAGGCTTTATTTAATTCCTAATTTATAGGTTCTTAAATTTATCTTATTGAGCTATCTTGTTGCTCAATATAAGATTAGGTTTATGCATCTTTGCTTTTATAAAGCAAATTATCTCTTGTAATTATTTGTACTTCGAATATATCAATTTGCACATCTTTTGCAAATCTCTACTTTTTCATTTTTCTCTTCTGTGGAAGGTGATTTTTCTAGTTTGTAATATGATCTTGGTTTCTAACATGAAGGACTCCATAGATTCTTGGAACTATGAAATTGAAGTTCTATGAAAGTGTCTTACAGGTCTGCAGAACTGCAAGGAGGCAACCCCCAAGATCTCTCGCATGAAGGAATCCCCGTGAAGCAAGTTCCTTACAGGCCTGCAGACCTACAAGGAAGGTGTCCCCCAAGAACTCTAGCATGGAGGAAACCCAAAGGAAGTTCCCTACAAGCTCTCATACCTATAGGGAGGTACCCCCAAGATCTCTTGCATGGAGGAAACCTGAGAAAGTGGACTCTGCAAAGTCAGGAAGTGGCCAAGTAGGTGAGTAAGTGGATAGTCATGCAAGCCATCAATAATTCAGAAGACTTTCAAAGGGGTCCCTTGGGAAACCTTCAAAATAAGCGCGGTCCACTCAAGGGACACATTTTTTGAAAAGCGAGGTCTAGTCAGGATGCCCCCAAGCTAGACACAAAGACATTCATTTGAGAAAAATACTTTCAAAGAGAATCCCTCGGGAACCCTTCAAAAGGAAAGAGGTCCAATCAAGGGATGCACAATTCAAGAGAAGATGTTTTCTTTCTCAGATTGATTCATTATCAAGGGATCTTCCTATAAAGGAAGAGAATGCCCCCACATGAGGGGAATATTATAGTTGTTCCACCTCGGGAGAAAAACACTCAAGTTATTTCAAAAGGATCCTTGATTCTGAATGTTGTTTTTGAAAATGAATGTTTGTAATGACTTTCAAGAAAACATTCATTGGAAAAGAATACGTTTTCCAAAAATTGAAATGTTGAAGAAAGGTGTTGTGACACATGAGAGGGACAACTCAATCAAAGAAGAGAGAAAGATAAAGAGAAAGCAAAAGAGAGAAAATAACACAAACACAGGGCACAAAGGGATCTGGTATAGTGGGGCACAAAGGGATCTGGTTTAGTGGGGCCAGATATGTCCAAGATCATATAAATAATAGGTAACCATGGTACAAGGTGAAAAATCATCAATCCCTAACCAGATCAAGAAGAATGCATAGAAAACCAAGTAAAAAAAAAAATTGGGTCAACATGGAAGGGAAGCCTAAATTCCCCCAACACTTTGCATCATCCCTAATTTGTCAAAAATTAAGCACAAACATGGAAGAATGATGATAAAAATAAAAGAAGGTTTACAACACAAAAACCACACCTATATCCAAGCACCAATGATGGTGATGAGGGTTATCTAGGCACACATAGAATGATCATGGGGGAACACATCACAAAAAAAACACACGTGCAAGATCAAGAAGAGGCCTTCTCCTAACATTGATCAACCAAGAGGTCATTTGCTTCCCACTTTAGATCATCATAGGTGGAAGGAGGATGAGCCTACAATGGTGGGATGTTAAGAGGAGGAGCCTCTAGCCCTCCTGCAACAAGGGCTAAGGAAGAGGGCCCCTCAAGGTCCTCTCCACTGAGCTCTTATGGAGATAAGGTTAGCGACTTCGCAAAGATCACTGACAAGGTCGATACTTCATCCACAGAGTTAAACATGCACCCTACAAAAGCATTGTGTTTAACTTTAGTGGATGGGGCAAGCTGCACCTAAGATTCACCGCTAGGCTCGCCGAATGACTCAGGAGTGGTGATGAACTCAAGGGAAGCCAAGATTGGTTACATCACTATTAGAAGGACCACACTCCACCTTTGTCTTCATCAAAGGAGATGAACTCCCCACAAATGAGGCTAGATGTGTGGAGGAAGAGGAGGAAAGAAACACAGTGGATACAATCGAGGTATTAATCATATGCATGAGAATTGGGAAAGGTTGGATATCAGCAAAGGTGGCTCCACCGAAGGAGTGATGAACACCTGTACTCCCTTGGGATTAGGTGCATTCATACTCACAGTAGAAGCCATAAGTAGTGCGAGACTAGACTGAAGAGAAGTAGAAGGATGGGGAAAGGAATATGTTGCAGGAGGCCTTGAAATAGTGGTGATCATTTCTTCCTCCTTCCTTTACAAGGCGAGCTGCTCAACTAAGAGAGCCTTTTGCCGATGCTTGCGCTCACACACAAAGTAGTTTCTATGACTCTTTGAGTTGGAGGCCAAAGGCTATGAAGGAACAAAAGGGTCCTACTCAACCATAGGGATGCCCACTACAACCATTTCTGGCAGAGGGACAGATTCTTGAACTGGAGCAGGAGGAACAAGTTGAGGAGAAGCAAGGGGAGTCGGCTCAAGAGCCTCGACAGCGAGCCTCTTCCCATTCACTACCTTAGGAGCAGGAGTGCTAGGAGGCCATGAAGGTTGAGACAAAGAGGACTCTCCACGAGAGATCTTCCTATTATATTGAATGGGTCTAGCCTCTGTCGGCAGAATAGGAAGTTCAAATGCAGGATGCTTAGGCTTTCACCAAGCGGGCACCATAGAATTCTCCCATAGATGAGGAGCAGAATCTATTGGTACCATAGAAAAGCGAGAAGAAGCATCAAACTGACCAATAGAAGAGGAAGAAGGAGGATCATGAGACTGCTTCTCTTCCTCCTTCCTTCGTTCCTTAGTGGCATTGATGTCAGCCTTTATGCAAGCCCTATGTGAAACAACATAAGGTGAGGGAGGGTACCTCACTTTCAGCCTCAAGCACCCTTTCTTATAATTCTGATATGTTTAGTGTAGAAGGTCTATCCTAGGTAGGAGAGGACCAATGGGCACAAGCCAAGAGTAGTCCAAGGAGTAGCTACCACGAGCAACTGGTGGTTTATAACCAGTGTCATGGATTATGTGTATGGAACTCCCATGGATAAATTTTAAAAATTTATGCACGACCAAGGGTACCGCGTTCATTGCCACCAACCAAGGGATACCCAATTTCACCCTAAAGAGCTCAAACCTAGGGATAATGTCAAACAAAGGGATCATATATTTAGGTCCCACTAGGACTGACAAGACAATACTACCTAAAGGGGGCATGGAAGGCTCATCATGTGTGCGGATGGTACTCACATGTGCATCATACCCATCTTTATGTAAGAATTTGATCAACATAATCTCCTTGGTTATTATGTTTACTTGTGATGTTGGATCAATGAGAACACCTACTATGATGTTTCCATTGATCCGTGCGGGGATATAAAGAGGAGATGGTTCCTTGTTAAAACCCATCGACAGGTCCTGTGAAGTGAAGGTTATACTAGTACCACCATCTATACACTGCGCAGAGGGGATAGGTTGGTGTAGGAAGGAGGCCATTACGCACACTAGATGATACTTCCACAAAGTCCCTAAAGGTTTAAGGATAAGATAGTGACCCAATTAAGGTTTCATTTTGCAACACCTTTAGAACCTTCCAACTACACGAACTAGGGGTTGTAGGTTGTGTTGTAAGGTGACAGCCTTACAACACTTGCACCTACAACACTCCTAGAATATAAGGAAAGGAACTATCAATATTACAAAATGGAACTAAAATGGTTCATGTCAGGTTCACCAAAAATGTAAGAGAGGGGGACCACCACATGCAAGGCCCCAGGTCATGGAGGGCCATGATGTCGAAGGCTACCCTAACTTACCTTGGCTTAACAGGGTGTTAGGAAATGCAGAATGAGAATGATGAGGACTATAAGGTCCTTCAACCACTCTATAGACCCAAAATACAGAACGGGACTAGGTGAGCTAGTTTTTAGGTTCAACACTGTGCCTCAAGAAGCTCTCTACCTGAGGACAAAAGTGCGGTCCTTGGTCGATAGCATGGCGTCCTAGCATCTCTAAAGTGTGCTGGAATTTTTACGACTAAACAACTGAAGAGACAAGGTCAAACCTAATAAAATAGGTTAATGGCCTAGCTAACTACTAATAAAGGGCCAAAATAGCATAATTAAGTGAATAAAATACTCTCTAATGTGATAAAGGAAAAATGCAAGGGTTAAGGTGGCAAGAAGGATCTCACAAAGAAACTTGTTCACCAACTAGCTCCTCAAAAGGCATGTCCACCTACACACGAGGAGAAAAAAGAGTTGGGTGGCTGTATAGGGGCCTACCATAGTTAGACCCTCGTTTAGGTGTTTCCATCTCCACAAATAGCCAAGAACGTGATAAAGAAAACAATATAGTAAAGAACACTAAAGCACTTCAAAATAGTAAATGTGCTTACTCAACCAAGTTATAGAAGAGAGGAAAGGGGAAGCTTACCACCTCCACCAAGAGCACTCAAGGCTGCTTGGGGGAGAAAATGAGAGTACTCAAGCCTCTGTTGCAATGGTGTTGTACCCAACTTGCTATATTGAAGTGGAGTGAAGTTGTTGTTTCTATGGAGTGCTTGAAGTGGATGCAAAAGAGAGTGTAGAAGCTTGTGAAGAGATTGTAGAAGATCAAATGAATGCTTAGAGGATGAAATGCTTGTTGAAGGATGGAATTTGAAGAAGAGATTGAGAAAAAAACCATATTTGGGTTGGTTGGCCGAAGAGGGCGTTACAACTTGACTCCAAATAAGAAGTGTAACACCTCTGTAGGTTCAGTTGTAGGAATCTGCTAGGGATGTAAGTGCACTGCGTGGATGTTTGCACACCATGCAGGCATCCCTGATAGAAATTCCACCACCAACGCTCAAAATAAGTGCCAAGTGCGATGCAAGCAGTGGGCTTATGTGTAATTAAGCCTCCAAACATGGTTTTCTAAGGTGGATAAAGGAAAAAAGGGAATTTGCATAAAGGGTAAAAATTCACTCTTATACATGTTATCTCATAAAGTTGCACCCTTATCAAGTCGTTGGACTTGATACTTCAAAAAAACATGGGATCATTTCAAGGTTGTAGGTCACCTAAAGTTGAAATGAACCTCTGGAGAAGGTCAGATTCCTGTGGTGTCACCTAAAACTACTGATTTAACTAGATAAAGGGATGAGAAAGAGTACATAAATTGAAAAACTACTACTATGGTGATGCACCTAAATGATTATTCAAACTTGTACAGTTGTCTACATACACAATTTTCAATCAATCAACAAAAATCTTCCATGCACAACTTGATACTCATATGCTATTGCATAAATATTTCATCAAAAAGTTATGATACATACAGTCCTAGAAGGATGATAAGTTTTCCTCACAACTAAAATCTATTTGCATCACTAGCATAACCGATAACCTGCAACATACATATCTCCTCTACTTAAAGATGCTATTAATGAGACATATTAACAAGGAATAAGAAAACTCACAAATTCATCAATAATCCAACACACTCAATGAAATAGATAATTGAGAAGGCAGAAATAACTTTCTTTATTGATCTTCAAAGGTGAAACTTTTCCATACAATGTCTGTAAATGAGTTACAAAACTCTGTATTTCCTCCAAGGACTCCAAAATGACTCACTAGACAAAAAATCCTAAGTCAGAACTGACTCAAGAATGAGTTACAAAAGTGAATATATCCATCTCCAACTAAGATCCACCAAAATAGGATCTAGAATCTCTAGAACTCAGATGAAACAATAAGGCCACAAATATAGCATCTGATCTTTCTCCAAAAGGGCTCCAAAAGGTTGAAATGGTCAATTTGACCTTGTCAAATATGATGACACATCAAAAATCCCTCCAAAAGCTATTAGAGCTTCCAAAATACCCTCCACATGTTTGTAATTGAGTCAAAGTTAAGTCGTATAACTTTGGCATATGTTCTCCAACCTCCCTAAATACTCTCAAAAGTCATAAATCCAAACATATCCATATACCTCTCTCCTTGCATACGTTGAAAACTCAAACACCTCCTTTTGAACTATAGCAACTTAATTTTATTTTTCATTCATAAGTAGCCTATATTAGAGTGATTTATATTTCCACCACTTTAATATGGTTATACAAATTTTGAAGTTAAGTGCAAAAATAAAACTCACTTGACTAAGTCTAATATAAAAAGACTTGTAAGTTTCATATGACTAAAAGCCACGGCTTAGATAAAAAGAATAAAATCTTTTTTTTAAAGAAAAAAATGCCTCATCCATCGTGCCTTGAAAAATAGGGTAAAAAACCCTAAGAGCAAAAGAAAATTCAAAATGAAATATCTTTTCATTTGCTCTTAAAGCTTCCTAAAGAAGCTGGCCGCCAACCATGAAGGGGGTTTTCTGAATTTTTTGAATGGTGAATTTAGGTCTTCAATGCCATTTTATTGCTCATTCTAGATATTAAAGAGAGTTAAATCTAACCACTGTCCAAATCTGGAAGTTTTTCTTTCTTTTGAAAAGCTTTTTGAAGCTTTATTGGTCGCAACTTTAAACATTTCTTTCTGTTATTTCTTGTGTTTCATTTGGCCGCCATGAAAATCATGATCTGGAGGCTTTGAAGAAGAATTTTATGTCAGATTTTGATGCTTCAGAGGCATGTATTATGATAGATTTATGGCGTATGAGCCTAGGTGAGTTCCCTGTAGGCACAAACTTCTGCATTTCTTTTGTATTTCTATAAAATGCGGAAGAAATGGTCACAACCTTCATGATTCTTCTGATGATTCTTTTGAAAGTTATAAGCAATCTTATTTATGATACCAAGGTATTGCATTTCCAGAAAATAAATGTTCCATTTTATAAAACAAGCCACAGCTTGGCTTCTAACATTTTCCATTAAAAAAAAAACAAAACCTTGCTTTCATTCTGGATAATGCCTCTTTGAGATTTTTCTGTTTGGATCTGGCTCTATGGACAACCTTTTATCAAATCTGCACTGTATATTTCTCCTTTTAAAACATGGGCATCTTGTGTTCTTTATGATATCAATGAATAGTCACCTCTTCTAGATTTTACTCCACTTGGTCATGGGTATATACTCCATTTCCTTCATTTCTGAAAGTTTAAAAGGATCTATTATTTCATGGCTGCGGTACATTCTAGAATTTGTTACTTTTGCGTGTTTTTTTTTTGTATCCTCATCTATGGCTGCACATTATTTTATAAGAACTAGGGTCTATTTTACCCATTTGTTGGGTGTCACCATGATTAGCACAGGTTGAGGGTCTGAGAAAATGAATGAGACCTCTTGTTCTGTCAAAACAAAAGCTAACTTAGCCAGTTGTTAGACAAGAAAACATGGCCCTATGAATAAATTTGATGCCATTGTACAGTATGAGAATAGCTTAGAGACTCCACTTTTTAATATTCTTCATGAACACTCCCTTTTTGAACCCGTATTACTCATGGCTACGAGGGTTTACAAAGTTTTTTACTGATACCCAAGTGATGCTCTATTTTGTATACTTAAAGATCACTATCATTGTCCTTTGTACTTTTATTTGAAATGCTCTCCCTTAGATTGCTATGAACCCCTTGATAAAAAAAACCTCTATGACAGTCTTTAGTGCTATGAATATCCCTTTGTGATTTCAGAGATGGCTTATTCTGCCTTTACTCCTCTTATACTGTCATCTGGTATTATCTATGTGAACAAAATAAACTGACCTCCTTGGTTGTTCAATAGACCTTATCACATATGATAAATTAGTACACCTTTTTCACCATATGCTTTAGCATGCACCCCTTCATAGGCAATACTATTTATCAAATGCCACGATGATCTTTACCATAAGGATATCATATTTTAACTCTGTCCATTATAAGTTGTGCTTTCATAATTATGTCTTGCTTTCTAATGATTTATCTTTCTGTTAACTACATATCCTGTGCCTGAATTCTTTTCTTTCATAGTGCTACCCTATGCATTAAATATACTTAACCTGTCCTTTCTTGCAATGATGAAAATGACTATTACCATTATTTATGTCACTGAAGCTTTGTTGCTTCTCTTTGTCATAATATTACCATGCTATTCTTGACATTTGTTTTAAAGGACAACATGTTGCCTCCTTTCATCTAAATGTTTCTCTAAAGTTGAATGTCCTTATGGAATTGTGTATCATTGCATTTATGTGGTTGTCTTGTACTTTATATCTGATCATGAATTTAAACTGTATCAAGTAATAATTCCTGATTAGATGATTCTTATGCAATTTATCTTTCTTGCATCTATTAAATACATATGAAATGTTTCTGAAAAATAATTATGAGTTGGGCTCAACCCTTGTGGGAGCCACATTTATCCCCACTCATATTTGATTTAAGTCATATCTACGCTTGTAGCTGCACATGAAACAAACAAATTAGAAAAACATATGTGCATTTCAAGTGTGTTTGAAAAATTTAATGGTTTTCTGGCGACACTTGTAATGCACATGTTTATTGAATGTGGATTAGGACTAACTTATACATGTATGGGTAAATGAACATGTATGGTGTGTAACTTTTCATTGCTTAGAGCACTGCTCTAACACATTTTCTGATTAATTGTAGGAAACAAGAACCTTAAGGAGCTAGGAATAGACCAGGACAACTGAACGACAACCAACCAAGAAGACTTCGACAAATAACCAGTCATTCATAGGCAATGACTGGTTACCCTCCCTATATGCACTTTGTTTTCATTTCTTTACTTATTCATGTATATGTTGATTTTTTTGCATTGAATAAGCAAGCAACAGTTAAACTCACGACTTGTGTGAGTTAAATGAATATTTCATTCAATAAAATAACTTTTTGAGAATAATTTTTTTGCAGAAATCTTCTTATGTTTCATGCATCTATATTAATGCGATAATCTGTAGTTGTGGTCTCTCAAGTTATTTCATTTGTATATATGAATGCAACATAGGGAGGTTAAAAATGTACCATTTTCTTTCTTCTTTCTCAATGGGCTCTACCTGATTGAGCCATGGGTGAAAATCTAGGTAACATTTTTTGGCGACATCATCTGGATGTTTTCCTACTAAACATGTAAACTAGTAGCCTAGACTATTCGATTGGGCATGGAGTCACTTAGTAAACTCAGAGGATGACTTAAAGCAACTTTGCACATAGCTGTAATTCATTTGAGACTCATTAGGTCAATTGGAAATTTATTGAAAATAGGAAAACCACAAAAGGGAAACTATCTAACTGTGCTAGAGCAGCACTTAGGGAATTGAAAAATTGCAACTAAACCTACCCTAAACTAACCAGTAAGAAACTGGTCAAAAAAAACCATTCACGGGATGACTAAAATAGCTACCCTTTCTTCTCAATATGTAGTGACTGGCATGCTTAAGGACAATTGAGTAAAAGTGTGACATAGAAAAAATTTTAACAAGACGATGCACTGCCTCTTGAAAGAGGTGAATAAGTTCACTTACCTCAGTAAACAGATCGTATGTATTGTCAACCAAAGGAGGATAAGTGAACTGAATATACTCTTGTTTGATTGTCAATGTATCCTTGATAACATCTTATGTTGTATCTTCATGTGTGAGTGCATGATTGATCATTAGTGTTGTATTGGACTCCATCTAGGAAAAATATCTAATATGGCAGCCTCTTGAAAAGACAAAGCTTGAGCTTCCATTACCAGTCTCTTGCTCATGAATTTCCATTTTATCTCCTTGCTGGCTAGAAAGATCTAATCTCTATGGCTAAATTGGTGAAAAAGTGGTAATCTCCTCAATATGCTCATGCTTTCCTAAATAAACACTTATTCCTTCAATGGAGAATAATGAGATGACTTCCTCCAACACATTTTCAATCAATTCATCAATCTTTGGCTCTTTTATACCCCAGAAAGGAAGTTGCTTATAATTTTCATCATTACTGGAAGAATTACATTCTGATTTAGGCTTGTCTTTTTCAACGAAAAAAGGCAACAATTCTAGTGGTGATGAAATCTCAAGTTCTCCTGTATAATAGAATGGAAGTTCTTCCAACCAATTATAACTTTGCAAATTAGGCTCATTAGGCTCCTCCTGTTGTTTCAACACCTCAGCAAGCTTGTGAACCTACTGTTCTAGCTTACCATGTTTATCAACTTCTTCTAGCTAGTCAAACTCTTTGTCATCCAATGATGAACAAAAATTTTCAATGATATATGTGCATATCTCCTCATAAAGCTCAATATTAGTATCCTTATTCATAACATGTTCAAAAATATCATAGCTCATACCTTGAAGAATGGTATTAGGTCTAGTTTTAGGCTCTTTTTCTTGAATTAAGTCTCCATTGTCTTGTTGATTATCATCAATGAGCAACTCACCAATGCTTTCCTATTCTGAAACAGTTTCACCATCCTGGAGAAATTTTCTTTGTGTTAATCTATACTCCTCCAATGCCAGATGCAATAGATTTGGAATTGTAGTCTCCTTCGTGGTGAATGAACTGACTTGATTAGTGGGCTGCTCTTCTTCTACAATAGCTCTCTGTTCTTTGGAAATCCCCTCAAGCTACCTCTTTTGAAACTCCTCCATTAGTTGGTGCTGATAATTTGAGTAAGCTTGAGTATTTTGCACCTGAGCAGACAACAACTTCATTTGTCCTTACTTAGCATCTATTTCCTGTTCAAGGCCCTCTTTGAACTAGATTCTTTTTGTCACTCTCTCTTGATCATAAAAGTAGGCTTGTTCAGCCATTTCTTACTGAAGCATAATGATTTTATTTTGTTTCTTGATATCTACCAGCATTCTATTGAAGTTAAAGAACACTTTTCTAATATCACTAATCTTCATACAATCAAGATTTTGGCTCAAATCCCATAATAATTTGTCAAACTGCTTGACCAAAACTAGTACACTCTGATAAGGGTGTTCTTGAAGCTGGTTATGTGAATAATCATGCTGATTAGCATCAAAAACTTCCTCTTGGGGTTGATTTTGATTATATAATGGCTGACATAAAGGCTGACCAGGAGTGGGAGGGTGGGAAACATGATGAAAATACTAATAATCTACTATTACAGGGTCATTTGACATAAAAATAGCAGGTTGTTCTGTATAATATGGCTAATGATTGGACATATTCATATGAATCTCATGGAATGGAGGTGGAAAGTCACTATATTTCTAATAACTAAACATTGAAAGGTAAAGTATGAAGCATAGGCAAGCCCGGACAACAAACCTTTTAGTATGCCGAATTTCTCAATAATGCACTAGCTTTTATGTTGCTTCCCAAACTTGGAATCGCCATGATATGCTGATATTTAACCTTTGAAAGGCTTGAAACTTACTGGTTGCATATCAAAAACCAGTAATAAACATATAATTTCCAAACTGTCTGTTCGATAGTCCCACCGGGCATGCCAAAAATGTTATCTCATTAAGTTGCACCCTTATCAAGTTGGTGAACTTGATACTTCAAAAAAACATGGGATCATTTCAAGGTTGTGGGTCACCTAAAGTTTAAATGAAGCTTCGGAGAAGGCCGGCTTCCTATGGTGTCACCTAAAACTACTAATTTAACTGGGAAAAGGGATGAGAAAGAGTACATAAACTAAAAAACTACTCCTATGGTGATGCACCTAAATGATTATTCAAACTTGTACAGTTTTCTACATACACAATTTTCAATCAATCAACAAAAATCCACCATGCATAACTTAATACTCATATGCTATTGCATAAATATTTCATAAGAAAGCTATGATACATATAGTCCTTGAAGGATGATAAGTTTTCCTCACAACTAAAATCTATTTACATCACCAGCATAACCTATAACCTGCAACATACATATCTCCTCTGCTTAAAGGTGCTATTATTGAGACATATTAACAAGGAATAAGAAAAATCACATGTAAATTCATCAATAATCCAACACACTCAATGAAACAGATAATTGAGAAGGCGGAAATAAATTTCTTTATTGATCTTCAAAGGTGAAACTCTTCCATACAATGTCTGTAAATGAGTTACAAAACTCTGTATTTCCTCCAAGGACTCCAAAATGACTCACTAGACAAAAAATCCTAAGTCAGAACTGACTCAAGAATGAGTTACAAAAGTGAATATATCCATCTCCAACTAAGATCCACCAAAATAGGATCTAGAAGCTCTAGAACTCGGATGAAACAATAAGGCCACAAATATAGCATCTGATCTTTCTCCAAAAAGGCTCCAAAAGGTTGAAATGGTCAATTTGACCTTGTCAAATATGATGACACATCAAAAATCCTTCCAAAAGCTATTAGAGCTTCCAAAATACCCTCCACATGTTTGTAATTGAGTCAAAGTTAAGTCGTATAACTTTGGCATATGTTCTCCAACCTCCCTAAATGCTCTCAAAAGTCATAAATCCAAACATATCCATATACCTCTCTCCTTGCATACGTTGAAAACTCAAACACCTCCTTTTGAACTATAGCAACTTAATTTTATTTTGCATTCATAAGTAACCTATATTAGAGTGATTTATATTTCCACCACTTTAATCTGGTTATACAAATTTTGAAGTTAAGTGCAAAAATAAAACTCACTTGACTAAGTCTAATATAAAAAGACTTGTAAATTTCATATGACTAAAAGCCATGAATTAGTTAAAAGAATAGTCTTTTTTTTTAAAGAAAAAAATGCCTCATCCATCGTGCCTTGAAAAATAGGGTAAAAAACCCTAAGAGCAAAAGAAAAATCAAAATGAAATATCATTTCATTTGCTCTCGAAGCTTCCTAAAGAAGTTGGCCACCAACCATGAAGGGGGTTTTCTAAATTTTTTGAATGGTGAATTTAGGTCTTCAACGCCATTTTCTCGCTCATTCTAGATAATAAAGAGAGATAAGTTTGACCACTGTCCAAATTTGGAAGTTTTTCTTTCTTTTGAAAAGCTTTTTGAAGCTTTATTGGGTGCGACTTTAAACATTTCTTTCTGTTATTTCTTGTGTTTCATTTGGCTGCCATGAAAATCATGATCTGGAGGCTCTAAAGAAGACTGTTATGTCAGATTTCGATGCTTCAGAGGCATGTATTATGATAGATTTATGGCGTATGAGCCCAGGTGAGTCCCCTATAGGCACAAACTCCTGTATTTCTTTTGTATTTTTGTAAAATGCGGAAGAAGTGGTTGCAGCCTTCATGATTCTTTTGAAAGTTACAAGCAATCTTATTTATGATACCAAGGTATTGCATTTGCAGAAAATAAATGTTCCATTTTATAAAACAAGCCACAACTTGGCTTCTAACATTTTCCATTTTATAAAAACAAACCCTTGCTTTCATTTTGGATAATGCCTCTTTGAGATTTTTCTGTTTGGATCTAGCTCTATGGACAGCCTTTTATCAAATCTGCACTATAGATTTTTCCTTTTAAAACATGGCCATCTTGTGTTCTTTATGATATCAATGAATAGTCACCTCTGCTGGATTTTACTCCACCTTGCCATGGGTATATACTCCATTTCCTTCATTCTGAAAGTTTAAAAGGCTCTATTATTTCATGGCTGCGGTACATTCTGGAATCTGTTACTTTTGCGTGTTTTTTTTTGTATCCCCAGCTATGGCTGCGCATTATTTTATAAGAACTGGGGTCTATTTTACCCATTTGTTGGGCGTCACCATAATTAGCATAGGTTGAGGGTCTGAGAAAATGAATGAGACCTCTTTTTCAATCAAAACAAAAGCTAACTCAGCCAACTGCTACACAAGAAAATATGGCCCTATGAAGAAATTTGATCCCATTGTATAGTATGAGCATAGCTCAGAGACTCCACTTTTTAATATTCTTTATGAGCACTCCCTTTTTGAACCCATATTACTCATGGCTACGAGGGTTTACAAAGTTTTTTACTAATACCCATGAATATTGATACCCATGTGATGCTTTGTTTTGTATACTTAAAGATCATTGTCATTGTCCTTTGTACTTTTATTTGAAATGCTCTCCATTAGATTGCTATGAACCCCTTGATAAAAAAAAACCACTATGACAATCTTTAGTGCTTTGACTATCCCTTTGTGATTTCAAAGATGGCTTATCCTTCCTTTACTCCTCTTACACTATCATCTGGTATTATCTCTGTGAAAAAAACAAACTGCCCTCCTTGGTTGTTCAATAGACCTTATCACATAAGATAAATTAGAACACCTTTTTCACCATATGATTTAGCATGTGCCCCTTCGTAGGCAATACTATTTATCAAATGTCACCATGATCTTTACCATAAGGATATCATATTTTAACTCTATCCATTATAAGTTGTGCTTTCATAAATATGTCTTACTTTCTGATGATTTATCTTTCTGTTAACTATATATCCTGTGCCTGAATTCTTTTCTTTCATAGTGCTACCCTATGCATTCAATATACTTAACTTGTCCTTTCTTGCAATGATGAAAATGACTATTACCATGATTTGTCACTTAAGCTTTGTTGCTTCTCTTTGTCATAATATTACCATGTGATTCTTGACATTTGTTTTAAAGGACAGCATGCTGCCTCCTTTCATCTAAATGTTTCTCTAAAACTAAATGTCTTCATGGTATTGTGTATCATTGCATTCATGTGGCTGTCTTGTACTTTATATCTAATCATGAATTCAAAGTGTATCAAGTAATAATTCCTGATTAGATGATTCTTATGCAATTTATCTTTCTTGCATCTATTAAATACATATGAAATGTTTCTGAAAAATAATTATGAGTTGGGCTCAACCCTTGTGGGAGCAACATTTATCCCCACTCATATTTGATTTAAGTCATATCTATGCTTGTAGCTGCACATGAAACAAACAAATTAGAAAAACATATGTGCATTTCAAGTGTGTTTGAAAAATTTAATGGTTTTTTGGCAACACTTCTAATGCACATGTTTATTGAATGCGGATCAGGACTAACTTATACATGTATGGGTAAATGAACATGTATGGTGTGTAACTTGTCATTTCTTAGAGCGTTGCTCTAACACATTTTCTGATTAATTGCAGGAAATGAGAACCTTAAGGAGCTAGGAACAAACTAGGACAACTGAATGACAGCCAGCCAAGAAGACTTCGACAAATAACCAGTCATTCACAAGAAATGACTGGTTACCCTCCCTATATGCACTTTGTTTTCATTCGTTTACTTATTCATGTATATGTTGATTTTGTTTTGCATTAAATAAGCAAGCAACAGTTAAACTCACAGCTTGTGTGAGTTAAATGAATATTTTGTTCAATAAAATAACTTTTTGAGAAGAATTTTTTTGCAAAATCCTTCTTATGTTTCATGCATCTATATAAATGTGATGATCTGTAATTGTGGTCTCTCAAGTTATTTAATTTGTATATATGAATGCAACATAGGGAGGTTAAAAATTTAGCATTTTCTTTCTTCTTTCTCAATGGGTTCTACTTGATTGAGCCATGGGTGAAAATCTAGGTAACAATACAAAACCCTAAACCCTAGTCTGACCAAAAGGACACCAAGGGAGAAAACATTTTTAGACCAGTGGAACAAGAAAATTGAAGGTTCCACTAGTGGCTTTGACTGGGCATGCATGCCTCTCACAGGCATGGCGAGATTTCAGATCTCATGGTCAAAACAAACCAAGCACAGGGACCAAAAACCAAGGACTTGCCCGGACAAGGCAAGAGAACTAGACCAAAGCAAACCAACATATACAACAATTATAGGACTTTATGATGTACATGGAAAAGAGCATATTTCAAGAGAAATATGGCTTGAAGAAATTTACATGTACTGGTAGCTCTAGAAGTTCACCTATTAAGCTCTAAAGGAATTAAAAATCTTCACCATGTGTGTTTGATACTAGATAAGGGCCTAACCATAGTGCCTCAAACTTTCCATGCTTTCCCTTATCCCGAGCCCTCATATTCCACATCAATACCATACTTCCAACCTCAAACTTTCTAGGAGAAGCTTTCTTATCATGCAATTGTTTGTCCTATAGTTCCACCTTTGCATTATTGTCATAACCTTCTCTTCTAGTTTCATCTACTATATAATATTATCAATCCTTGTTGCATATAATCACAAATATTCTCATCATACTCCTGCAAAAACTTATACATCTTCATCATATTGTTTTGTGGGAGTCTAGCATCCAAACCATATACTAGATCAAATGGTGAATAACTAGTAGCCTTCTTTACAGTAACCTTGTCAGCCCACAATGCAAGTTTTAGCATTGAGTCTCAAGCCTTCTTGTTTTTTTTTTAATCATTATTTTAATGATCTTTGTTAGGCTCTTAATTCTAGATTTAGCCTAACCATTCCCTTAAGGATGGGAAGGTGAAGAGTATGAAACTTGTATCCCATGTTTATCACAAAAATCCTTGAACTCTTCTGACTTGAAAATAATAGCATCATTAGAGATGATCTTCTCTGGAACTCTGAATCTAATTAGAACGTTGTTCATCAGAAAATCTATCACAACTTTACTTTTTTCCTTCTTTGTGGGGATTTATTCCACTCACTTTGTGAAATAATCAGTCGCAACAAGTATCCATGAATTCCCCCACTGGATTTTTCTAATATTTCACCAATGAAGTCTATATCCCATTGTTGGAAAGGGGCTTGAACAGAAATAGGCCTGAGTGGAAAACTCCTTGAGAACTTCAACTTCCCTGCAAATCTTTGGCAAGCATCACAAGTCTTAACAAACTTGGGGGTATCTTTAAAAATAGTGGGCCACTAGAATCCATATTCTCAAGATCTCATGGGAAATTTTCTTAGCCATGTGGTGGCCACCACACACTCCACTTTGCATGTCTTGCAAAAGTTCTAGTGCCTGCTTACCATCCACACATTTGAGTAACACACCTTTTGGGCTCCTCCACCATAATTCATTATCAATAATAACATACTTAATGACATGTAATTTTAGAATTCTCTTTTCATTATCAACCATATTTGTAGATACTACACTATTCTTCTTTACCAGCCACACATTTGCATATCACAGATAGGTGCAACATCAATATATTCCACTTGATTTATCTAATTTTCTTCCAAGTTAGCCTCTACCATTAGCTTAGCTATACCTTGTCCTCTAGCTAACTTGATAATCTAAACATCAATGTTGAATTTATGGATCCTATTGATCCATCCACACCTCCTACCTATAGTTTCTTGTTGAGTGAAGATGTCCTTCACTACATCACTTGGTACAAAGGCTATGACTGTAGCTCCCATTAAGTAAGTTTTGAAATTCTTTACATCCTTGACTAAAGCATTTGTTTGCTTCTTAGTCATATCGTATTTAAGTTTTGCGGCCTATAAAGACCTACTAGAGAATGCAATGGGATATTCAAAGCCTTCATCATTTTTCTACAACACAACATCAATAGTATGGAAAGAGGAAAAAGAGAAAATATGCATTGGTTTAGAAAAATTAGGAGACTTCAAAACTAGAGCCTCTTTGATAGCCTGCTTTATGCTCTAGGATCCTCACTCCAAACCACCTTTTCTCCCTTCCTTAACATCTTAGAGATAGGTCTTGTGATCTCTACAAATTTGTTACAAATATCCTCAAGAAGTTGATTTGACCAAAGAATGACTAAATACCTTTTACATTATTTGGTTTTGGGATCTTGTCAATGGCAACTATCCTCTCAGGGTCAATTCTCACTCCCTCCTTGGACACAATGTGCCCCAACAATTTTCCTTCGGTAACTCCAAAGGCACACCTTTTTGGGTTGATTGAGTTTCCATATTCTAATGCCTTGATGAATATCTTCTTGAAGTGAATGCAATGGTCTTATTGTTTCTTGGAATAAGTTGTCAAATCATCTTGGTAAATTGCCAAGAACAAGTCAATGAAATCAGAAAAGGCTACATCCATAGCCCTTTGGAAAGTAGCATCTACATTGGTCAAACCAAATAGAATTTTGGCATACACATAGGTGCCCCATGGAGTTGTAAATGAAATATTGTACTACTTAGACTCCTTCACTTTTACTTGGTTATATCCAGAAAAACCATCCATTATAGACAATAACTCACATCTAGTTACTTTTTGCAACATAGCTTCCATGTTTAGTAGTGGATAGTTATCTTTTAATGATGATATGTTCAAATTTCTAAAGTCCACACATAATCTTATATCACCATTTTCCTTTCTAACCGGCACTAAATTAGACACCCATGAGGAATGCCTAATAGGATTTATAATGCCAGTGAACCTTAGCTTGACCAATTCATCCTAAATTTTTGGATCTAAGGTTGGGTTGATGGGTCTTTAATTTTGCTTGAAAGGCTTGGCATCTTCTTTTAGAGGAATCCCATTCTAGAAAAATTCCTCTTTGTATGCTTTTAGGTCATTATAAGACCAAGAAAAAATGTGTATTTATTTTCTCAATAAGGTAATCAACATTTCCTTGATCTTAGGTTTCATCTTTTTAGCCACATAAACCTTTTTAGGGGCATTTTCAGTCCCCAAGTTTACTTCTTCCAATTCCTTTGGATGGGTAGTAGTTGTTTTGGCATTGTCTTTGTCCTGATTGTCAAATACTCTCTCTAATGCCACAAGGCCCTTGGGAATCTTATTTATTTTCAGCCGAATCACTTCACTTCCAAAGACTGTATCCTTCCCATCTATGTTTTTGAAAAAATCTCCAAAGTCAATATCCTAACTCTCATATTCATCAACACACTTTAAAACCTCAAAATGTCTTCATCATCATTGAAGATTTTCCAATTATGTACATTATCAGGGATTGATGGCCTTGCTTGTACCTCAATCTTGGAGATACCTACAAAATTTATGTCATAGGTCTAAGTACAATGTTTGCAATAAATTTTGTCACTCTGTTTTGACCCCTCTCCATCCAGTCAATTTTGAACGCATCAAATTTCTCAATGGAGTCTGAGACAACATTTCTATAGTGTTTTAATCTTTGATTCTTACATGCATATCTAGATCTCACTTGGGATATTACTAACTTAGAATCACCTATCACCATTAGATTCTTTATCCCATGCTTCTCTGCTAGCCTCAATCCTAGTACTAATGCTTAATACTCTACCACATTGTTTGTGCAAACAAAAGAAAAAGTGAAAGAAAACTTAAATGTGTTGCAACTAGGTGAAACCAGCAATATACTTGCACCAGACCCTTCTTTAGAACTTACACCATCAAAATACATCTTCCAAATTCCATCTTTATCAGATAATCTTGTGGCCTCATTATCTATAAGTGTAGGCTGCCTGTCACTTTCTCTTTGTAACTCTTCCACCTTAAACTCACTCATATCAGTATCCAGAAAATGAATTATGTCATCCTCAGGAGCTTGCTCAATCATATGTGGTACTTTTGGTTCTCTAACCACTTTGACATCATTACCATCAATTGGGAAAGTAGCATAAGATATTTCACATTGCATGCTACCCCCCATGGAAGCACTCCACTTCCTAGACAACATTCCATAATTGGGTGGGATTTCTACCACAACCACACTCATTTTAAATTATTTCTTTGGGTATGCAACTATTCTATAGGGAAGCTCATTTATTACACTAGTCACAGGGACTTCCCTTGAGTCCATAACATAGCATTTTCCATGGGTACTGCCAAATTTTAATCCCATTGCTTCCATGATCTTAGCTGGAATTATATTGTTAGATGCTCTAGAATCAATTATACATTTTTTTAATAAGTTTCCCTCAACAATCAGTGTTATAAAAAGTGGATCTATCTTCCCAAGCAAGGTTGTTACTGAATTTCTTAGAAATATATTAGAGATATCAATGATTACTCCCTCAACCTCTTTCTCTTTCTTTTCCTTTTCACTCACTCTGGGTGGAGTGGACACCACTAGTTCATTATAGGATGTAGTAGCACCATTGATAAGGGCTACTACCTTTTGTTAATGCTCATTAATTCTCATCATTTCAAGCAAAGGAACATAAACTTTACTTGATTAAGCAACTAAAACATATCAATAGGAGTGTATTTAGGTAAATCAATCAGGATCAAACCTTGTTTTTTATTTCTCTCCTTTTGTTAATCCCTTGTTGTTTCAGCCCTAGGCTTGGCATCCTTCTTTGCAAATTCATAATTTTGCTTTTGTGATTTTTTTCCTTATAGTATGGGACTTGGGTTCTCCATCCATTTTTGGTTTATCAAATTTCTTGGCCCAGATTTTGTTCCCTTACTTTCTTTAGCTTTAGGTCCCTCCCCTTTGCTATCAGATTTTTGTTCTTTTCCTTTCACATTCTGCTCTTTGATAAAGAGACCAGTAGGGCTACCTTGGTCACCACCCACTATTTTGTTTCTCATATGATATGAACCTCTAACTTGTACAGCCAAGGCCACTGTATACCTTGCAATTTATTCATTCGAATTTCTCCTAAGAGACACATTATCTTCAGTTGCTTCCAATGCATACACTTCATTATCATTATCATCATCTTCATTAGAAAGAACCTATTGGTGATATGTACTAGCTATATGCCTTTAGCCATCCACATCAAGTTCATGAGACTCCAGATCATATGAACATTCATTATCAACAAAATTAGACCTATCCATGATCATATTTACTTCAACATCATCCTCATGAGATTGATCATAATCTTCAGCCACACCCTCTTCATCTTCAACCAATTGTGCAACTACACATTGGTGAGGAGAATGTGGCAGCTATAAAACCATGCACCAAGGGGTCTTATCAGCAAAATTGGCCAAGTTTTTCTAGAAAGGATCTGGAGGAACCTTGTTTTGAGCATTCTTATGATTGTTATGAATGGGATTCCAATCATTCCAATCTATGTTATATGGATGGTCTTGTAGCCGAGGAGGTCTCCCATTCTTGTGATAGTTGGACTTTTCATTTGACAGGCCTTTTTCTCACTTAGCAAGTCTATAGATGAATTCCTTCATAGAATTTGCAACATTTTTCAATTTTACCATCAAGTGATCCTCCCTTAGCACTAGAATTTTTATCCTCTCTTTGGATTTTTGAGGATTTTTACATCATCCCTAATCCCAACCTTACCAATTTCTCTACTGATACTGTCAATATGGATTTCCACCTTAAAAGCTTCTCTCATGTATGAGGATTTTTATCCAGTAGGCGATAGCTCATCTTTGCATCAAAGGCATTGCAATAATTCGCCAGGCATACACTATCATTTAATTATAAATGAGGGGGTAACCATTTCATGGCCTTTTGAAACCTTACATTGAAATCAACTACAACCTCATTTGAGCCTTTATCAATATTATTAAACTGATTTAAAAGAAACCTTGAATCAATTTTATCACCATACTGCTCCCTAAATAGCCTCTTGAATTCCTCCAAAGAACCAATACTCTCAGCATGAAAACTTCTATACCATTCTCTAACATTCTCAATAAGTAACTACATAAATAACTTCATCATCAGATCCTCAACTTCTACTTCAAAATCATCCATGAAATTAGCAAATGCTTTGAGGTGGTCCTCACCACTTAAGGAATTGTTACTAGAGAACCTTACCAAAGAAGGTTTGAAGTCTTTAGGAAACTAATTAGGATAATTGAGAATTCCAATAAAGCACAATTGTTGGTATCTCTCAACTTGCATGGGTCTCCTGGTGAATCGGTCTCTTTGATTATTCTTAGGCTTGATATCTTCTTGGTCACCAGATTGATTCTTATCCTTGTTATTTCCATCTCCATCGTTACCACCATTTCCATTCTTCTTTCCACCCCACCACTTCCTTCTCCATCATTAGAATATGTGTTCTTATTTTTATGATTTCCTCCACCACCACCACCACCACCCTAATCTCCACCACCACCTCCACTAGGAATATGTTCATTTGAACTATCTATATTTGGCTCAAGATTAGTATGTACATATTTTGAAGCTACTAGATCAGATATATATATCTTAAGGAAAGAGATATTTCTTTCCATCTTAGCATTTGTAGCCTCCATTTCAATTTTCCTCAATTATTGCTGCAACTTGTCATTCTCTAGTTGCAATCTCAAGATCTAAGGGTCAAGAGGTGCATTAGATGAAAAGGAATTGTTCTGAATATTCTTGGTGGAAATATTAGTGGATGTATTGGTGGATGAGGTATTTGTATTTGTAGTGGTATTAGTACTAAAGTTACTTTTCTTATGCAGGTCAAGGGGCTTCTTCCCATGATCTAAAAGTTTTGATTGCTTAGCAATAGAAAATGGATTTGAGGTTTTAGTGACTACAATAGATGTGGTATAAGTACTAACAATAGAGGTTGCCATTGGATGGTTACCTTAGGAGGGTTAAGAGTTGTCTTAGCAGTAGATTTAGAAGCATTCTCAAAAATCACCTTCTACTTTGCAGCTTCTTTCATTTTATCAATTCCCCTCTTCTGAGCATCTCTTTCAAGCATCTTAGCTCTAATTATATCCCCTTTCTCCTTCAACTCCTTTGCTTGTTTCTCCCTTAATTCCCTAATTCTATGTTCTTCCTCTTCCTTAAGTCTAATCTCTTCCTCTTCTAAGGCTTGCATATCTTTTTCTATATCCTCTTCATCTTCCAGGACATCTCTAGACTCACTTGGATCAAGAGTATAGAAGGTAAGATTACTTGGTTCTCCTTCAAGGGAATGGTGCAAGTATACACTAGGGGACTCACCTCTTGGCTTGAAATTACCATCAATAAAGATAGATCCAACTCCAGGAGTTGAAGGATCTGAGAACTTCTTACCATTTTCCCAAGATTCCCACCTATCCTCTTCTCTTGACACATCAATTTCATTCTCAAAAACTTCCTTAGTGGGAAAACTCCCTTCATTTGCATTAGGCACCTAAACTTCATGTGCATCTTCATGAACATCTAAATTACTTATATCATTATTTAAAGTAGGAGATGCATCAACGAGAAATTTAGTGGACTTAGTTGATTCAACATTTTTCTTTTTCCAGGTTGGTTGCTTGTCATGTGAAAGCTCAGACTCCATCCTCTACTCAGGATGCTTCTTCATGTAACTTGTGGTCTTCCTCATAGTGTTGAATTGTCTTTCAGAATTCTCCCTCTCACTTTCTCTTTTGGAATTTAATCTTGCACTGGCACAAGAGACTTCAGAGTCGCCACCCAGGATACTAGGAAATAGAAATTTATTACACTTTAGAGTTGCACTTGCAATCTCAAAGGAGACTTTGAACATTACCTAACACAAAATGAAGGAATGAACCATAATTTGAAGCATAAAAGTGGACTTGACTTATGAGATGAAAATTTGAACAAATTTCTCTCCAATTAGTGAAGAAGAATAAAATACTTCACTCTACCTATACTAGATCTAACTTAGAGATGTTGGACTAGTAATGTCCCCAGTAGAGTCGCCAATCCGTTGGTTATTTTTTTAGAACTAAACTTAATCTCAACATATGCTTATGAATTTTTCATAATTCAATAAATAGCAAAGGTAAGGATTTTTCAAAAAATAAGTAAAGGATTGCTAGACTTTACTTCTACTCTTCGGGCTCTATGAAACCCATGAGGGTGATCCTAACAATGTTTAGATGATACTATTGTGCCATTTTACCATGAACATTGTGATAAATAGATACATTCCTTTCAACCACAAATAGACATAACTCTTCAAGAATTTGGAAAATCCTTTACCAAATTATTATCTAAAAGCTAGGAATGAGTAAATATCATACAACTTTGCAACAATTTATGGTGTGTAAGTGATTTTTAATATCAATACATTCTCTAGCAGGTAAGACTAACTCAATTGATTCCAAAGATGACCAAATTAATAGAATAGTGCTTTATCCATGGGTGATAGACTCATATTTGCAACAAACTATACTATATCTACAAATAAACTTAGCATTAAAGACTATTGTTATATTGCTTTGTAATAAAATAACTCAAGATAACCAGAACAAAAACTACTTAGTAATCCTAATACTCCTTTACATAGATCTATAATTTCATTGAAGCATTTAATCAATTCTTTGAACTGAAGCATAAATGAAACCACACATTCAATCGAAGAGATTGAAGAAAAATAAAAGATCCTTGATAATTTTATTCATAATCTATGCAACACAATACATGTGAGAGAAAGTGTTCTAGAATTTATGATTTCCATTCATATGCCATTGCTATTGTAAAATGATTATGCCTATTACAAGCTAGAGTCTATACCTAGGACTCAAAACTATTCTATTTCTTTGTGCTTGAATTTACAAAATTTCTCTTCACATGATCTCGAATGCTTAGCCATCCAAAGACCCATGTAATTGGTATTGAATTCCCATTTATAGAAACATGGGAGCAACAAGCTTTGAGCCAAATTATAATTAAAGTCACATTTTACATTTGACATACATTTACATTTGAATTTCAAAATTCCCTAAGCGGTTATATTTGTAACTTTGAAGAAGATATGGCCACCTTCCAAAAGGAATTTTTCATCGTTGTAACATCAACTATCTTCTTCATGACCCAAAAATTTCTCCATGTGCATATCCAGTCAACAAAAATTTAAAACAAGAAAAGAAACTAAAAGGATAAAAGAAAAAACCATCCATGTTAGCATTTGTGTCATCAATCTTAATATTAGGGAGAGAACAATATTTTTCAATACTTTAGAAAAAGCCTAATATTTACTAGTTCCAAGCTATGCATTGTTTCCTCCCATTTTTTATTCACAATTTCTATCATCATCTTTTATACATAGTCATACTATGTAAAATTCTCTAGCCATGTATTATATTCATCCTCATTTTTCCATTTCATGTCCAGTAGGTTTTGCACTTTTTCACTGTGTTGATTATATCTTGCAATATTTTAGGGACATTAGTGGGAGCTTCTAGGTCTTCTTGCATTTTGGATATAATCTCCTTTGGTGTTCCTACCCTGGTGCTCCATTTTCTCCACTCAGTTTGGAAATCATTTTGAACTTGCAAATGTTTTACGTTGGCCTCATGGATGTTCTTATAAGCAGCTCACCCATCATCAGATCTATTCATTAACTTTTTTAGTCTATTCTTTAGCACATCATCAAAAATATCATTTTCCACTTGAACTATCTCCATTTTAGCTTTCTTAACATTCTCCTTTTGTTTCTTCAATTGATTATTCAAATTTTGATTCCTCAGAGACAAAGTCTCTCTTTCTTGTGTAGACAAATTTGAAGAAGAGGATGGTGAATAAACTACCCTTATTGACTGGGTTGCTTGAGTTATGGCTCTCAAATTATTGCACTCATCCAAATATTTATTAACAATGCATCATATTTTTGTTGAGAGATTTGAGCAATATCAACACTCAACATTGTAGCACATACAATTCATTTTGCTACCTGAACAGGAGATATATTTGCAACTCTTTTTACCACCATTGCTCCAATGACTTGTTCTACAGGCTTTAAAACCTCATGTTTTGAAGTTTCAGATTCCATGGACCAAATTGCAAGAGTGTGCAATTTAGGATTATAGCCAAATCCAAACACCCAATTATCAAAATGCTCCTCAGATATAGAAGCCTGTGGGTTTCTCCTGATAGCATCAAGTTCAATAGCTAAAGTGAGGGTGCATCCTAGAAGCAACATGATTCCACTCTCAACAAAAAATTTCCTAGCTTCATCAGGAGTGATGGATGCTATCTCAGCCATGATTTTATCTTCCTCTACTTTCTCTACCTCCTCTTGCTGAGAGGGGTCCACACTAGCTTTGGCTTGCCTCAATTCTTTCTTGCATATCCTTAATCCTTTGATGAATAATGAATTATTTTAACTCTTTTGTTTGTACAAAGGAATCATATATAGTGAATTCATCATAGGCCTTGATCCTTGGATCATCATCGGTCTTTTCATCATATTACCACTTAACAATTCTCTCTTGGGGATTTCTGAATCAAGAAAATCATTGATTTTTTGAGAAGGGAAACTCCTCTCCACTTCTACATCATTAGGCACATGCTCTGCCATTTTCTCCTCCCTAGTTACCTCAACACCTCCTCCTTGAATCTATGCAAGTTGGTCAAGAACATCCATAGCTTGAGGTTGTTGCTCTAGGAGAGCTTGTGCTCTTTCAACAACTTCCTTGACTTTTAATCTAAACTGTCCACTTTGATAATCACTTAAATCTTTTTCATATCCCTCTCCAAAGAGTTCTCAATTTCATCATAATGGTTTACAGAAAAAGATTTGTTTTTATGACCTCTTCTTCCATGCACAAATGGTAGTCCACTCCTTTCTTTGAATGACTGCTCTGTCACTTATCAAATTTCTAAGCACATCATCAGAATACATAAAAACATGAGAGAAACAAGAAACACCTTTTCTTCTTATCTTCCCATTCACAAAGCCCTCTGCATCAAAGCTCGTAACCTCATCAATAGGCATCCTAAGGTTATTTACCATTATTCCAAATTTCTCATATGCCTCCTTAGCAATGGCTTTGAAGTAACCAAAAGCACATTGTGGCACAATTACATAACCTTTGCTAGGAGTTTTGAACAACTCTTGGTCCATAAAATCAAGTAGCTACATTAACTCCATGAATGCTAATCTATCTAAAACATACAAAGGTAGATAATGAGGTGCCACCCTAGCTCCATAGGCCCTGATTAATGTATACTCTAAGTACAGGAACCAATCATCCCAATTATGCTTATTTGGTGACCCTTGTACATCCCTAGGGTGCATGATATCCCTAATAACTTTTAATCATTTGTAAATGGGTGGAACACCCAGACTCTCCAAGATACCATACCTGATGACATTGCAAAACAAAAAATAGTTTGAATTGGGACAATTTTGATCCCAAATGTGTGTCCACATTTGGATAGGAAACATGTTATTCTCATCATCTAGCTGCCTCAACTTCATTTTCTTCTTCCATTTCTCCTGTCCAACATACAAGAGCATATGCATCAATAAAGAGTAATGATTGAAGACCAATGGGACATTTCCTTTCTTCAAAGTGATGAGCTTCTTATGCATTTCCTCTGCAATATAAGTAGCATAATCAAAACCCCTGTTAGGGATCCAATTATGTATGTTATCCATCATAACTAGTAGGCCTGCAACTATTATTGCATCCAAATTACAACCCAACACATTATTCAAACAATAATAGGTGTTCTTGAAATAATTGACAAATTATTCACACTCAAAAGACTCCAAATCTGTAGGACTAAATCCCTTACCACTTTTTTTGTGCCTTGCAAGCAAACTATTCCTATAAGCATATATGTTTTGCTCATATTCATGATTCAATTCTACAAACCTGATGCTGACTGTATAGTTGGGGTTCAACTTGAACACCTCTATAATTTTATCCCTTGTTACCTCAAGTATCAGAGTGTCATTTTGATTTTTTATCTTCCTATCCATGGGATCATAATTCTTTGCTAGTGCCTCCATAACATCTACTTCCACAAATACATTTGGTACAACTATCCTGCCAAGGTTGAGACCCCACAAGTGTGTTGTCAGCTATCTAGAAAACCTTCTCTTAAAAGCACACAAGAATAACTCCCATCCATTATGTGGCTAGGGTAGCTCTCCAATTCCACTGGCAAGGTCAATTAGTCTACTAGTCACAATAGCATGCCCTATAGGTCTCTTTCCAATCTATGACCCTCCCTCCTTCACATCCTCAGTTTCACCTTCCATGAATCTATCATGCATTCTCTTCTCAACTTTGGGCTTTGTAGATGCTTTTTGGTACCTCTGGCTTAGGTGTGGTTGTAACATCCTGAGTTTTTGATCTCTTAACCCTTTTCTGCTTGGTTTTTCTCTCAAGTCTGATGCTAGACTCACTAGGTTTTGGTTCACTCTTTTTTACAATGTAGCAAGGCTAGGGTTTGCAACTTTCAATTCACATAAAGACTTACTAGGTTTTAAACCTTAAGCAACAAAATACAAAATAAAACACTCCCAAACCTTATGCAATCCATATTAACCCAATAGAAAATTCACAACACTCAAACCCTAAGCACTTAAAGATTGCAGACTTCTTACTAGTTTCAAGACTAGCTTAATTCAATGCAATTGGCAGGAAAAGATTGGATAACTTTCTTACCTAGGTTTAAATTTGTTGCAAATTTCTCTAAAATTGTTTATCATAGCTCCTCACACTATCACCTTGAACTTTAATTAACTTCCCTACTCTTTGAGTGATTGCAAATGTGAGAAAAACTAGCCAACTCCCTTCTTTATGGCCAAAGAATGGAGCGTATCACCATTAATGGGTGATGGAAATCTTGTACAAGTGAGCTGACACTTAGTTGTTTGAGTTTAAACCCTGGTTGTTGATCATTTTTTTTTTAAACCTTATTAGTGGCTCTCCTTTCACCTAACTGCTTTCCTTTTTTCTTTAAACGATGCCCTCAGGATGCTGCCATGTTGCCTTTTATTTACCTTAGTCACCTCTTGTTTGCAGACCATCACTCATTGCTGTTACATTTCTTCTATCATGAGCCATATCAACGATGTGAACATCCACATGATAAGATCTCGACCATTGGATCAAGGTCCTCATTTGATTCTATTCATCTCCCATCACACATCATTGATTCTTGTCTTCACATCCCACTCATATCGGTGATGGGAGAGAAATGGTGATGGAACAAGATCAAGCCATGTGTACCTGTTTCAA
This sequence comes from Sequoia sempervirens, assembly GCA_007258455.2. Classification (NCBI taxonomy): domain Eukaryota; kingdom Viridiplantae; phylum Streptophyta; class Pinopsida; order Cupressales; family Cupressaceae; genus Sequoia; species Sequoia sempervirens. Next base: position 9,327,453 of record VDFB02358134.1, on the reverse strand, counting down.
AATCAAAGGCATAAGAAACATCGCCCACAAGATTAATTCAAATCAGTGATGGAACATTAGAACATAGGACCACATTGCTCATTGCTACTTTGGAACTCAAAGTTTATAGTCAATCCACAATTAGCGATAGAATAAAATGCAAAGAGCTCAAAGGATTATCGTGCATTGCCAATTCACAACTCAAAACTTATAGGAAATTAGTGATAGATAAATAGCTAGCGATAGCAAATAAAAAACTCACATCATGCATCACTAATGTAGAACTCAAGGTAGAAAACCTATTTGTGATGCATGATACAAAGGAACACTGTTCATCATGCATCACTAATATAAGTCAAGCATTCAAAAAACTATTCACAATGAGCAATAAGCAAAGCAATGAATGGGAACTTAAGTTAACCAATTATGGATGTGCTCACAAGTTGTTTTGAAAAGGGGAACACCTAGGACAATGTAAGATAAGGCCTTAAAATAATAAAATTTTATGCAAAGGATGTAAAGGCCAAACAAGGTCAAATTTTCAACCTTATAAAATAAAATAATTTCTCAGACCTAAGTACATGGAAGATTTAGGCGATAGGAAAATGAGAAACCTAACCACAAGGGGCTGGTTACTTTATGAACTTCAATGACTCAAGTTGTTTTTGACATGATAAGGAACTGAGCATAGTAGGTCAACAAAGGAATAGACTGAAAGACTAAGGGTTTAGATGAAGGAGAAAATATTCAAAGTAAAACAATTCCCCACATAAAACCCTAAACCTTAGTCTAACCAAAAGGACACTAGTTGAGAAAACATTTTCAGTCTAGTGGAATAAGAAAATTGAAGGTTCCACCACCTACCACTCCTTTTTTTCATCCTCTGAATCTTTCTTGGCTAGTGTAAGCATGTAGTTCTAAGTTACAAACTCCATGAGGAGTTCTTCTCCTTCATCTAAAGTATTATGTACCATATTCAATTTTATTAGTTTCTTCGCATTATTTAGAGCACCAAATATGGGTTTGAAATTTGCATTCACCAGGTCTCCGATATGTCCAAACTGTACTATAATTTTTTTTTTTCATGCAGTATGTAGAATTATTTATGTATATTTTCAATTTCTAATCTTGTGGATCCATTTGCATATTTTACCAAATCATAGGCACTAGATGCCTTGTCAATCTATGCCTCAATGGAATCCATCTCAACCTTTATGTTTTTGGTGGAAATAGGCCACTTTAAGCTTGAAACTAAAACATATCCTTGGCCTCTTCAACACAATTATGTATATCCTAAATGTTGCTTTGTATTTTTCCATATGTAGTGGCACATTTATTTGAGATATCTGCCAACCTTTTCTCATTCACTTTCTTGCTCACTTATGTCTTCAATTTCTCCTTAAGGCCACTGTAATATGACATTTGAAAGAATCAAGCAATAGTTTTATTTTCTACACACATGACAAGAATTTTCAATAGTAGCACTAGAAAACTCTCCTACAATACCTTCACTTCTTCATCTATCAACTCTACACTCTTTTGATGTGTTTGTAAGATCTCCTTTTTGGAGGAAGCATGGAATGTATCACCTAACTGCAATTTTTGTAGGGGGGACATCTTATCCATATCTACTTGACAATGTTGCATCATAATTTTTAATAACTATGTAGAAACAATTAGTTAGAATTGGATTTGCATGCTCAATAATCTCTTCAAGGAATCTCTGAAGGTTTTGGAAGATTCACCAACTATCTTTACATTTTCTTCAACTCTCTTCTCCTTTGATTTTTACTTGTCACCAATGCTATCTTTTTATTTTTCATATTTCTTCTCCTTATCAATAGTATTAGACACATTATCAAAATTCTTTTCACCATCAACTGATTTATGATTTTGTGCCTCATATATCTTTAAGTTGTCTTATACAATCTCTTCTTCATGTTCTACATTCTTCCCTATTTCTGGAGGTGTGATGTGTTTTTTTTTGTATCCCCATTCTACATCTTACCAACAATTTTTTCTTCAACAATATTTTCTTCTATGATCAAAGGGGTATCTTCTTGCTCATTATCCTTTTCTGCTTCATGCTCATATTCTAGAGCATCTAAATCTTGTGCATCTTTTGAAATATTAACTTCTGAGATAGACATATCTTATGAAATTGTTCTTCATTGTCCAGAGTCATACCCAAGCTCTTTTCCAAATTAGAAACCTTCTCAACTATTTCATTCCTAAGCCTTTCAAAATCATATTTATTCTTCTCATTAGTGTGGTGACCCTTTTTTGGTCCTGAACTCTTTATGATATAATTGAGCTAATTTAGCTCTATCCTCATCTGAAAAGGTAGCACTAACTTTCTCCAAGGAAAATTTCTCAACTTCATATCTTCATTTATTGCTTCTTCTCTTCTCAAATGTTTGAAAATTACTTAGATCAAATTTGAAATCACTTATAAACCCTTTGGAATGACCTAATTCAGATTAAATGATTTATTTGATAAAGTTGGTAAACCGTAACTATAATGCATAGTCACTTTCAATTGCACTGCAAACTTCTGCATCTTGAAATTTTCAACCAATGTTTTCACCAATAGGACAAGCATATCAACCTACACCTTATATCAATGTATTTAAGGCATAAACACCATATCTTTAGTAGGGGCTTAATTATCTATTGTTAAAACTCACCCTAAGCCAAAGCTCTTAACTTAGTTTCTGGAGGAAACATTTGCACTAGATCCTAGCGCAGATTTAGTCCTAACCTTTGTCTCTTCTTTCTTTTTCCAAATTTTTTTCATCTCTTTCTTCACTTCTACCAAATCAACCTTTTTCACTAGATCATTCTTCTTTACTGGATCAACCTTTACATTCTTTCTTCTGCAAAATTTGGCCTTATGTCTAGGTTTATTACATTTGTGACATATGATAGCATTTTAAACAAGCTTACTTCCACCAACACTAGATCTGTATACATTAGCCTTCTGCCCAAATCCATTGCATGCATAACTATAGCCATTGAAAGATTGAAACCTCATGTCACTATTATAACCACTCATCATTCGATTTCTACATTCACTAGCCTTATGACCAAATCTATTGCATGTAAGGCACTGATTGAAAAAATATTGAACATTCTGATTCATTTTGCTTCTACATTCTTTAGCTCTATGTCCAAATTTACTATAAGAATAGTAGTAACCATTAAAACATGAGTAACTTTGTGCATTTGGTTGTTTGATAGGTTGTCTTTTGAATTCTTTCCTCTGATTTCAAACCTACTTGTTTTTGTTCTTCTTGTCCTCAACCTTCTTTTTCTCATTGTTCTTCTTTTCAGTATGTGATGTTTGATCTACCTTTTAACTTTCTCATTTTTCAAACCCTAATCCTTCTTTGACTTTAGAAGCTTTCTGATTTGTAATCATTTGATCAAGCATTGTAGAGCTCTTCTTGAATTTTTCTTCATGATTTTTTGCTTTCTCCAGATCTAATCACAAAGTCACAACCTCTTCTTCAAGTATTGAATATTCTATAGATTTTCTTTTTAATTTGTCATTTTGACATTCTTCAACTTGTACTTTTAGACTAGTGATTGTCTCGTTTGATTGCTTCAACTATTCATCAACCTCCTTATGTCTTTCTTTGAAATTCTTGATATGCTCCCTTAATTTTTTGATGCATTCATCTACTTGAAATTTTCTTTTAGATTTGTGTTCTCATTTTTATCTCTTTCAAGATCTTCAAGGAATGCAATATTATTCAATGAATCCTACCATATGGATCTCTTTGGGAGGAGTAAGATATCTCCTAGTATCCATGTGTTCAACCTCCAAAATCTTCCTCAAGTAGTTAAGCTTCTTCCAAGGAACCAAGCTCTAATACCAATTATTGAACTCCTAGAATATTGATAGGGGGTGGATCGGTATTCTCTAAAACCACTTAAGCATTTGAAAATTCATTCCACACATCATATTCAAATTTTAGTAAGGAAACAAATCATGAAAGAAATCATCAAATCACATAACACATGAACACTATACTTTTACGTGGAAAAACCAAAAGGGAAAAACCACGATGAGGATTAGCTAACAACATATTATAAATGATCATAACATATTATAGAAAGGATCACTACCAAGTGGACCCACTATCTTGTGGACACACTACCCACAAAATGAAAGAAATATAGAAGGGATGGCACACTTCCAAGATTTGAATTGCTACAATATGCTGAAGATACAAATTTGTTGAATCTCAAAACTCTGAATTAACACACTTCATGCTACATTGTTCTTACACTCTGATTTTATCTACATTCACATCATAGTCACACTCTTGTATTCAAAATTCACAACCACAACATTAATTTTACTCTACAACACCAAAATGATCTTGCATTTATACCCATTACATCCGCAAACACCTACAATGTTAATTAGGTCAACCTAATTAGATGTATCGTGTAAAACAATAACTTATCGACTCAAGATAAAACTATACACTTTTTGAAAAACACAAAAAATTGTAACATATCCAAATAGGTTGGCATGTACCTATAATATCTCCCACATAACTGATCAACACTTATTTTAACTTTGTATGACCCCAAACTTATTAGGTTGAGAATTGTTGGTAAGACAACACCAAAATACACAAACTAATTATCCACAAATTGACACATAGACCTCCAAAACACATGCCAATTGGACTACACTCCTTATGAAACCTGTAAAAACTCTCATAAATTCACATAGCCAAATATGCTTCCACAACGGTATGCAAACCAATCAAAAAATGCACTCTATTTTGATTACACTATTACTGGGAAAACCAATATTTTTTCAACCATAACTTTTGCACCAGAGGACATATAGAAATGAAAATTTAGATTTAAGGTCCTCAAACATCTACCAAAATTTCCTTAGAATCATAGAAAAAAATACCTCAAGATGAACCAATGCGGACCAAAAAATTGATGCTATGTACATTGAAAACTATGTTCTAGACTTATTCAAATATTCCACATATCTATTTTGCACGAGAGAAAAACCTCTACATCTTTACATGTTTGAATTTTACCTCAATGTAGACTTCCATTCAAACCACAATGATGATATTAATGATAACACTATATAAGCTCATTCTCATCCTCATGTTTCCAACAAACATACCAATGACAATCTCCCCAAACTTCCAACAAGAACATGGTGTCGTGATGTCCTCCAATCCATGAACCCTACACCACCTGACCTCATGGAATCAAAATATCCACTCCCACTATTCTAGGAGATAGTCACATGTGCCATAATCCCAAAATTCACACCAAACACATGGGGAGATGGCTTACACACACATTACACAAAGAATACACTCAACATATGCATCATATATTGCATAATCATCCAAATCACATAATGGATACAAGATTAGTCATCATTTGGTACAACCAAAAATGGCATAACACAATCCACATTGGGAAAACACCAATGCCACATCACAAATCTATATTGGAGCAACTCACCAATTCCATACAAAGAATCATCCTTGGGAAAATCACCAAGGGCATAACACATGTAATCCTAATTATGAAAAAATCAGCAATGGAAAATAATATAAGCACATGGAAGGGAATACATCATCCTATAAGTACTATGAGAAAGTACACTAGGGTTAGATATTAGAGAAAGAGATGGAATGTCATCATGGACACTCACATGATGCTCAATGAAAAACTAACTATCCTCTCATACATAAAAGGTTACTTTATTTTACAAGTCTTATGATCTTTGAGAAGATTTTCTTCCTCCATCATCCTTAGCCTATATGAGCACTCAAGTAATGTGAGAGGTATCCATTATCTCGGTTAACTAATTACACAGGTTTCATTAATTATCACTTAATTATATAAATCCCCATCTATTATCAACCTACTTGCCACTTTTCTTCGAGGGAATGTTGGCATCTATTCCCATAACTCTCTAATACCTAAACCCTCAACTCATCACATCCTATAACAAATGTGTCATGAAAAATAATGCACAAAATTCAATTTCATCAAAATTTTCTAACAATTCTCCACAATAATTATTATGATAATTCATCAAGGAAAAATTCATTAACACATTAAAATTCATCAAGATACCCTTTGGTATAAAAAGTGGACCTGAAAACCATTTTAAGCTATAAAAGAATTCACCTTGCACAATTCCCAAGAATTTGGGCATTATAACCTTGTATAATTGAAATTTCCCAAGAATTTAACAAAACAGTTAATTGAGCATGCAATTTTACAAAATGAATGATTTGGGAGGTTTCTACACTCCCCAATCCTATTCCATATTCAAATTTGAAATAAGTTGAGTAATTTAAAATAAATAAATAAATACCTCAAATAATGTTAAAACTTCGAATGGAGAATACCTCAAGCATTCGAAATGAATGCACAAGATCACTTGCAAACACATTCTCCTTGCCATTCCTAATCCAATGAATCCAACCTCATCAAATTCCCCTTCCAAATGCGCTCCCAATCAACAATTCAAATTTCTCCAAAAAGAGGGTTTTCTCCTCTCTAAAACTCCTCCAAAAATCAAATTGCATAATGAAAGTAAAACCCATTTTTCCTATTTACCCCTTTTCAATTAAAAAAATAAATTATAAAATTCACTTTCTATTTCCTTAATTCCCATTTTCCCCAAAATACAAATAGACACATCAATAAATTTTTAAATAATCTATATTATTTCAATTCACATTTCAAATCCATATAAGCATATTTTCATTTAATTTTATGAGAGTTCAAAATTAAATTATGATATTTAAATCAAATATACCCTACAATTCTCAACTCGAGGAATTTTCACAATTTAATTAAATACACTTAACATCATTTCAAATTTTATTATATTTTTCCCCTTTTTTGAAACATGAAAAATATTTTAATAGCCAATATAAGAATCATTTAAATTATTAATATTTCATTTTCAAAAAGCATAGCATTTAAACCATTAATTAAATCAAACATTCATTGGCCTCATTCATGACACATAGTGATTCTAGAATAATTCCTAACTTAGATCTAGGTTCACATCTAGGGTCAACTATGACATATAGTGTACTCAATTCGAGTATGATTAGGTAATGGATAGGGAGGCCCAATGTAACATCTTAAAATTAACCATTATTGGGTAATAGCTTAGAACTATGTAGTCAGGTGGAGAAATAACCCTATATTTGTAACCACTCAATGCACGTCAAGGATACTTGTTCAATGTATATATAACTGAAGCACAACATAATTTGACCCATTAACTATAACCTACCAAGAAGGCATATTTTATAATAAGTACAACCCTTACTAATTTTGAATTATTTTCATTTTCCTTTTTCCCCTTCAAATCTATTGGTGGAGATGATGATGTGGTATAACCATCCAAAACTAATTACCAAATATCAAATCCAAGTTCTATTAGGTAGGTGTGCATCCTTATGATCTAGAACACATGATTTGTCCCATAAAATAATGGATCCCTGACAGAGGAGAATCCTTGTGAACTTGCCATGTGCAATCTTAAGATCTTCCTTTTAATGATTAAGTTATATTATAAAGGAATCAAATCTAATACAAATTGATGAGCACAAGCTTATACTTTGAGGGGAGTGAATTAGTATAAGACTATTTTTACTTTTTCAAATTAACAACCATAACCAATTTAAATAAACAATATAGATAATTAAGAAAACGAGAGGAACATAATATTTAAATGGAAACCCTTACAAGAGAAAACCATGACAAAATATTTCTTTATATAAAAATTTCTTACAAATTTTGTAGGAACCAACCTAATCGAGACACCAATCCCAAACACTTGAGAACCAACTCAATATGATACACCAGTCTCCTTCAATAAGAGGTGCAAACCTCTTGATGGATGAATTTTTTTTCTCTTTAATAATTCTGCTTCAAAATTATACCTTTGAATGAACAATTTATTTCTCTTCTCAAATCTATTGTTGTATAAATGATTTATCAATCTTGTTCTCCACATCTTCTCCACATTCCATAGCCTCTATTTATTTATCCAAGGGAGGATACTTCTTTAATGGACACATCCTTTTGCAAAGGGAGGCAACTTTCCAATTTATATGCGCCTTTTCATACTCATTATTGGGCACTCTAATAGGGGGTCAACCCATATATATATTTAAACACTACAAACATGTGAACCACACAAAGAGAGGCTAGCCAATCACATAAATGAATATTTTATTTATTTCAAACTTATAAATATGAGAACCATAATTAAGTATGGTAAGCCCAAATTAAAATAAATTTTATTTTATTTTATTTAACACAATATTTGTACCAAATAGAGGGAGTTTGACCAGCTATTTATATGATTTATTTGTGACATGTGAGGTTAAATATGATGTTGTAATTCCCTTGTAATAATATTATTTCATCTTTTTTTATCAAAAAAATGCATCATGATGAACTTTCCATCAATCTTCACCATCAAACGCCTAATTACCTTTGACATCAATGATAATAATTCTAACAATCTACCCCTTTGTCATTGATGGCAACCCTCCATAAAATAATCCATCACTATGTATCCCCCTATCCTTATTGCTCCTCCTTTTCACTATTTCTCCCCCTTTGACATCAATGGAAAAGGAATCCTTGAAGTTGTAAGTGCAATAATTAGCTCCCTGTGAATACCATCCCCTTGAATAATGATTTTCATTAATGGATAGATGAAGAGGCTACCACTTTAAACATCTATTGAAGATTTCTAAAACTTGTCTCTTTTGTGAGAGGCTTTGTAAGGATGTCTTTAATTTTTTCATGTATAGCTTTATAGTCTAACTTCACTTATTGGTTTGTCACTTGCTCCCTTAAGAAATGATACTTGATTATAATGTGTTGGGTTTGGGAGCACACATCACATGAATTTTTTGATATGTTGATTGTACTTGTATTATCACAAAATATGTATATAGGATGATCATAATCCAGCTTGATATAAATCAATACTTTCTTCATACAAAGAACTTGAGTGCAACACTATGTTGATGCAATATAATCTACATCTAGTATAGATAAGGAAACTAAATCCTATTTCTTACTTAACCATGAAACAAGACAATTTCCTAGAAAGAATGTTGCTCCACTTGTACTCTTTATTTCATCCACACTACTAGCCTAGTCCACATCAGTGTATGCTACTAAGGTGAAGTCTTCACCTCTTTGATACCACAACCAAAACTCTAAAGTTCTTTTTAAATATTTAAGGATCCTCTTAACTATTTGACATGGGTTTATCTTGGTGCATCCTAAAACCTTACCATCATACCAACTTCCTACATAATGTTATTCCTTAAAGTTGTTACATAGGTGTTTGATTAGCCTCAAGGGATTCATCATATTTACTCAACTTTCACCCTATGACCATGGGTGAACTCGCAAGTTTTAAATATTCCATTTAGAATATTTTCAATATCCCCTTAGTATACTTAGCCTATTAAATAAATATTCCTTTATCTAATTGAGATATTTTCATCCCAGGGAGGAAGGATTAATCACCAAGAATAGATATTTCAAAATATTGTTACATATTAATTGTAAAGTATTGACACATATTAATAGGTTAGGGATAGGGCTAGAACCTATTTCAAGGTATCATACGAAAATACATGCAGTACTATGAAAAGACATTAGATATCACTAGGACTCATGTCCCTTCAAGAGAATGGATGTATAAATGAAATAGAAATAATATGCGTGAGATATAGAGATGTATAGAGATATATTGTGAATCAAAGACTAAGAATTGGTCTTGCATATGATGACAATATAATATAAAGGAGTTATAAGGAATATATATGTGTGTGTGTGTGTGTGTGTAATGAATGTATGAATTCTTCTTTTGTTGTTGTTATGATATGTGTTAAGTATCCCTTCTAGAATTCTACTAAAAATGCTTTTTTTTCTTACTATATCCTCCAAGGTCTGAACTAACTACATAGAAGATCTTAGGGTAGAGATCTTTGGACTATACTTTCCAATCCTTCTTTCCAACATTGGTTTTGTTTTTGGGACCTTGGAGAGAATAGTAAAGAAATTATAGGCATAGATGTATGAGAATTTAGTTGAAGTTATTTTATAAAACCCTAAGGGACACCTCTATAAGAGGGGGGAAGGCTAATAGGAGATGACAAATGGAAAGGGGAATGGATCTGAAAATATCCTTGAAAATATGCAATTGTTCAAGATTCTCTTTCAAATAAAGGATATAGAGAGAGAGAGAGAGACTAATGGAAGTTCAAACCTAGACAATACATGGGAGTAGGAGATAGTAAAAGGAAAATAGAGATACTTGAAATTATTGTGTAGACACTTAAAAATGACCTAGGCCTGCAAGTTTCATTTTTACCACTTTCTTCCTAGCATAATTATGACATTTAATTATGTCCTTGGTCCACATTCGACTATTGATTAAATAATTCATAATTATTTAATTAATTCATGTCAGTTATTCTTCATAATTATTAAATAAATAAATTTTATTTATTTATTAAATACGTCATTAATTGTCTAAGTCTTTCTTTAATTAAATAAATTTCTTAATTTATTTAATTCCCCCTTCTGCATTTAATTCTTCTTGATTATTAAATAAATAAATAAATTTATTTATTTAATACGTCACTAACTGTCTTAATTAAATAAATGGATTAATTTATTTAATTAATTAGTCTTATCTGCTAAATTAAATAATTAAATTTAATTATTTAATTGCCAATTAATATTCTTCTCATTTTAAATAAATTAAATTATTTAAAATGTCATGTCAATCTTAACTGTCAGTCCTTTTTGGATAAATAATCTGAAAAAGATTATTTATTATCTCTCAAAATCCATAATTTGAATTATTTTAATTCAAATTAGTAATTAATCTTCTAAAAATCAAACAATCGGCAGATTCTTGATTTTCCAAATCTTATCTTCTTCCGAATCTTATCTCTTTGATTTTTCGAATCTTGTAAATCGGGCAGTCTTATCTTCTTGATTTTTTGAAAATCTTTATTTCTTTAATTAATTTCCTCATTTATTCTCCACCGTCGATCCGATTTTATTTTGACCGTTCAATTAAAGATTTTTCCCTAACCCTAATTAGGGATTCTCCGATTTAATCTGGATCGTTCATTTTAGGTTCTTGTCATTGATTTATCTCGTCCGTCCGTTCGAAATGGCCTTTTCTATAAAATGCCATTTCCTTCTCATGTTTGGGATCTTGACATTTTTACGTAATTACTATAGTCATTTACTTAGCTTCACATTTCATTGTTATAGGCAATTGTAGTATTTCATTATTGGCATTAGGTTTTAGACATTTGATTAATATTGACATTTGTTTTAGACATAGGCATTGGCAAGAGTCATAGGCATAGCAAATCCTTCAAATCTTGTTGTAGGGCTTAGACATTTAGATTGCTCGAACGACGAATCTGAGGGAAACATACATTTCCAGCAAGCAAGAAGGTGTAACGAAGATCAATCATGGAAGATGGAGACTCTTGGTGATATATTTCCTTTTCGTTTTCATTTGATTTCCATTGTACTTCGTTACTTCATTGGATTTTTATGTTATTTGTGCTAACGCATCTAACAATCTGATTTTCCCTTGATTACATTGGTGAACCCAACGTATTTGGACAAATAAAAAACCATTTTTGGAGTTGGTTTCTTCTTGTTGCAGGGCTTGCTTGGTTTTTGTTGCAGGATTGGCATCAGTGTGGACAAAGCCAAAGATTCAACCATAACTTTCAAACGGATGTGTATTTTCTCACGAAATGTTTTTTGCAGCTTGGAGACAATATCATGCACTCTCATTCCAAAAATCAGATTTTTTGGATCGGTTTTGCATTTTTTATAATTATTTTTCTGTTTTTAATAAAAAATTAATTTTGGGAGAAAATAATCGAATTTTTCAAATATGTTTACATTTCTGGAAAGTTATTTGAATTTTAATAGGGGTCTGCTCTTTAGTTTTTAAATTTTTATGTGAAATTATGAGTCAAAAAATAGATCTTCTAAAATTGGTGTTTAACAAAGATTGGCTTATATCTCTCTTATGTTTGTAGATCTAATCACAAATTTTTTTTTTGCAGATTTGGGATGATAGCAAACGACTCTAGTAAAAAAATCAGAATTTTTAAAGCTGTTATGTATTTTTTATAATTTTTTTATGATTTTTCATAAAAAATTAATTTCAGGTGTAAAACAGCAAATTTTTCTGATTTATTTAAATTTTTGGAAACCTCTTGAGATTTTAGATAGGATTTATTTTCTGTATTTTTCATTTTACTATCAAAAAAATTTCTAAAAATTAGATTTGTTGTGTTACTAATATTTTCTTGTAGCGTGTGGCGATCCTCTTTCGTGTGTCAAAGACCATTACATACGAGACTACTAATATTCATTGTTTGCAGATTCGCATGTCAAAGAAGGAAGAAACAAACATTGTGCTTGTTTATTTCTAGATTAGCAAACATTTGTTTTGGTGCTTATAAAACAAAATCATGTCTTTTATGCTTGATTGTGATTGTGGAATGGTAGGTGAGTATGCTCTCACTTGGTGAAAACCTTGTGATAAAAAAACCAGACCCATTCTTTTTCTGTTATTTACCCTGACTTGGTACATCGGAGTATCCTCTCCCCTCGTGCTTTCGGGCGATCTTGGGTGTAAGAGAAACGATTACCAACTCTAGAAATTGGGTCTGCCTGGGGATTTCATCACCCCAACGCAACTCAAACCGGCAACGGAGCTAAAGCCAAGCTACCCCCGACCAGTATATAAATGTAAACCTTAAGGGAAAACCTAAGGTTGCTTGTGCGGATGTGTCATACGGACGGAGTTGTACTCCCTTAAACCCTGTTGAGCTTAACCTCTTCAGGCTGGAGTGCCACCTTAATGGTGATTAATCTCTTGCCCCATGTATGGCCACTCGAACGGGGGTCCTGAACTAAAAACTCTTGTGTAGTAAGCCAAAATCCTTCTATTTGCTAGCAGAACACCGGTCAGTGTGAAGGCATCCACACTTTCGCAGTTTGTAGTAGATGTGATCAGCTCACCATGGGAGTTTCATGGGGGTTGGAAGCTTGGTTGGCCTGAGAAGAGAGTGCACTGTAAGGGGGAGCCCGTGCAGCCAAGCTTCTGAATTCACATGCTACAGATATGCGGTTGGGGAAACCCACGTGGAATCTAGCGAATATTGTCCTGGCCTAACCTAGGATTGTACTTATCTGATGTGTGCTTGCTTATAGTCAAAATATCATGCTTGAAAGTGTTTTCTGGATATTGAAACAAACCAAACAACAGTCAAACATCTAGAAACAAACAAGTCAAACATTGGACCTTTTTTGACCCATTTCACAACATGAACATGCAATCTTCATCAAAAAACATTTTTGAACCATTCATACAAAGAGACCAAAATGGACGAGTATATTTCAAAGACATAAAAGCTGCAGCGCAAAATCCTGATATAGTCTCCTTTGTAAAAAAATATCTCTTACGTGACCCTCAAAGGTACCTAGCCATGCTTTTGGATGAAGGGGCTAAGTTACCACAAGGCTTTGACATAAATACTTTGCCACCATCTGTCTACCCTCACAATCAACAGTCACTTGACACAAATCCTGCCAATAATTCACAACAAACATCCACTTATCACCCTTATCCTAACCTTGACAAGGGAAGCCAACTATCAACTAGTCCATTCCAAACCTCCACATCATATGCTAGTCCTTCACCTATTAATCCCGTCCAAGTCTGCATCCCTTATCAACCATCTACCAACTCATGTCAAGTCCCCACATCATACCATATTGATCCGGCCCAAGTCTCCATGTCCTATTTCAATCAACCTTACTCCAATCTAGTCCAAGTCCCTATGTCATTACCAACTAATATAGTCGAAGTCCCCATGTCACATCATATGCCATCACATCCTACTCTAGTCCAAGACTCCATGTCATATCCGGTCCAAGTCCCTACGTCATACCCTAGTCCTTCACATATAGGTCCAATGCAAGAACACATGTCATATGCTAGTCCTTCACATACTAGTCCCGTCCAAGTCCCCATGTCTTATCCTAGTCCTTCATCCATTAATCATTTTCAAGTCATCCGCTCACAAGCCACATCTAGTCATGAAAATTCAGTCATTACTCAAAGTCACATTACATCATCTACACTTGAAGATACATGTCAAAATGAAAGCCCAAAGCATGACCTTATAATGTCACCCTCATGTCAAGAATAAGGTAGTTCATCCAATGACCCTATCTTTCAGTCCATCCATGAAGTCCTTCAAGACAATCATGACATCCAGAACACACCTCTCCTTGACAACGGCTCTATTTCCAACTATATAATCCATGACAACCCCATCTTCGAGCAAGACCCTACCATTGACCAAGATATCCAAAATGGTCCCCTTCTTGACCTTTATGCCATTCATGATCAAACACTTGCCGACCCTATAAAGGCCTCTACTATTGACCCTTCCCAAGATGAGACACTTGCCTTCAAGGGACACATAGACGATATTCCTCCAGAACAAGAATCTTCCACTAGGGACACACTTGCGTATGATCAAGTTATAGCTAAAATCATGGGACTCTATGAAACTAAAGATAATGATGGCTTTGACATTGCCTTGGAAGAACCAACAGAATCATCTAAACCTAACATGTCACATGATCAGGCCAAAGATATCAGTTAGGAATATGTCCAACATGAAAATGAAGCTAAGACACTTTATCAACTAGGGTCATCTATCTTTGTCAGAGCAGGCTCTCTTACAGATGAAAATATTACAAGTGACAGTGTCCATAGACATCATGATGGGTTAGCATCTTGCTTTCAAAACAACAAATACCCCATCGCAAATAGAATATGTCAAAGCATGCAATATCAAGGCAAAGGACTAGGCATACATGAGCAAGGAATTCTAGAACTAATGCAGCTTCAGGCAAATTACAGACATCAAGGTCTTGGTTATTCCTCAGACAACAAATCAAATGATGTCAATGGTACCTCCTCGATACTGGGGGCAACCTTGTCAAATACAAATGTCAAAATGGAGTCCATGAGAAATCCTTGTCATAAGATTGCTACCAACACCCCCTCCACCCACACCATGAACCGTCATTCTATCATGAATCAACCTCCCCTTTGGGACCAACAAAAACAAAAGTCTTACAAATCAAAAGATCAAAATCAAATGTCAAAGGCCATTGAATCAAACAAAAAGACAAGTGGACAAATGAAATTAAAATGGATCCCAAAGGAAAGTGGATCAAACAAAGACACCAAGTCAAATACAAAAGCCAATCACAATGTGGAGCCACAAGACAAGAGGACTCCCACATATAACACATGTCCACCTCCTTCAAAATGGTCATCAATCAAGGCATATAAAAGTGTTGGTTCCAAACGCCATCCCTCCAAAATCCGTCATCCACCATCTCAAGTTTGGAAAATAAAAAGTGATTCATCCAAACGTCCAAACAACCTTTCCATGTCCACCATCATTTGTCATAATCCTACATCTTGCCTAAAGTCCAAAAATCCTACGTCACATCATGGTAGCAACTCTTTACCACAAGGACTCTCATGGCACTCTATTGCGATGTGCGTATTTTGATAAGGCTGACTCTAGTATTAGAAAGGATCACAATGACATCAATCAGTTGTATACAAGTGCTATGATCCTGACAAGACAACTCCTTCAACAAGGTCATTATTGGAATATCATGGCACCAGTCTCTACATCAGCACCGTCAGTGGATTTAGAACAGTCAGTGGTTATCTAAAGCATCCAGGCTATCCACAAAATTAGAAATACAAAAAAAAATCAAAAATCAAAAAATCGTCACCCTGATGAAAACCTGGCAAACAGGGGTCTTGGTGACACCCAAAAAAAATCAAAAATTCAAAAAAATAGTAAAGAGAAAAATTTCATCCAATGGTGAAAACTTGGCAAACAGGCACCCTGGATAAGTACCATGATGAAAACCTAGCAAACAGGCATCATGTGTAAAATAAATTGTCTATGTGGACTCTTACACTTGGGGGCAAGTCGTCTCATCTCCTAGGCCTTCCTCTTGACATTGACATCCAACCATTTGATCCATATCATTTCCATTCACTTTCCCACCTACTTTGGTCTTGACATAAAACTGGCACACATAAATCATTCTTTGGGAAAACTCTTGACATGTCTATCCTTCGGTCATACACGATTCATGAAACATCATGTCATCGACCATCATAGTCTTATTGTCCTTATATGACATAGTCCTTGAAAATCATATGACAATTCCATTAGTCTCATGTCTCCCATCCTTTACCAAGGCCACTTTTTGTCCTTTTATGCCTGTCACCCACCTTGGCTTTCCCTTGTCAAACAGTCTAAGGATAATCATATCCCATTTATTCCTAACCAAGTTATTCCAAATGCAACGAGTCTAATTCATACAAGCACATTATCCAAAACATTACTTGACTTCATTCCTGGCCCGGCTGTAGACCTTGATACTTTTGTCACATTATCATCATTGTCCTCATGTTGTTTTGGGATGCATCCTTCCCACGTCAAACAACGTTGTCATCACCTGTCAATTGGTATTCAGCTTGACTAGGGGCACAATCATGTTTGTCCTTGGATTCTCATTTGTAGGCATCAATCATATGCATTTGTCATGATCCTCTTAAACGTCAAAATCCAAAAACATCATAAAATGTCCTAAAAAAAGATAAAAAAATCATAAAAAGTCCTAAAAAAGACCAAAAACATCACAAAAAGTCCTAAAAAAGACAAAAATATCATAAAATGTCCTGGAGAAAGACCAAAAACATCATAAAATGTCCTAAAAAAAAGCATAAAAGTCCTGAAAAAAGACAAAAACTTCATAAAATGTCCTGAAGAAAGACAAAAAAAATCATAAAACGTCCTGAAGAAAAACACAAAAACATCCAAATCAATGTCAAAATCCTAAAAATGGAGTCAAAATCAGTCATGTTAATTAGTCCATGTCATTGTCGAACTACGTTGTCTCTGCGCATTTGCTATGTAGGCAAGGCCATCAGTCGATGAGTCCCCGAGACATTAGGTCAGTCCTTTTAAGGTTGTCCAAATAAAATCATGGAATTTGTCACAATCGTCACATCGGTCAAATAAGTCAGACATAGTCAAACTCGAACACAAGACAGTCATTTGAAACGTCAATGTCAAAATTGGTCAAAATTAGACAACATAGTCCAATCAATTATACAGTCAACATTAGTCAACTTGCCAAAACATATTACTCAAAACAACATCAATCTCGTCACTCTTTGGTCCTCTTCAAGATGTGTCCTTCTTGGAGTTAGACCTCGTCAAAATGTCCTTTGCCTTCTTCAGGATGTGTCCTTCCTAACAATAGGCCCTATCAAACTATCAACACCATCAAATTGGCAAAACCCTTAAACTGTCCAAACTGTCAAATCGACATAAAATCAATCTTTGGCAAACAAACATTGGCAAACAAAATTACATGGCTGTTAATCTTTCTTGGCTATTTTGTCTTATATTTTTATTGTCTTGTCTTTTGGTCATGTTACTAGCTACCTTGAGGATGTCCCATGAAGGATTTAGAGGTGCGATGACGTCTCTTGGCCTATTTTATTTTCTTTGACTACTGTCTGTGGATTGTCTTGACAAAAAGACTGGGGCAACTTCGCCCTTAGTATGAGTTAGGACATTCCTTGTCTGTGACTGTCTGTTTTTCAAGTGGATGACCTTGCACAACTTGGTCTATGTCATATCATGGTGTTTGTTGTCCATTTGTGTCATTTTTACAGCCCAATGATGATTAAGAGCAATAAATATTAGTCCTACAGTAAAGTTTTGAAGGATTTGGTCTAGGAACTTACATGCATCTCCTTTAGTCATGTCATCTTCTCTCACTCATCTCATATAAGCATTGCATCCTTATCATCATCCATATCTTTTGCACTAACATTTCTTTGTCTCTTCATATTCTAGTCTTCTAATCAATTTCGAGAGCACACCCATGTTCTTCGAACCCGTCTGTCCTCTCGAGGGGGCATACCGCAACCCTCCTCGTCATTCTTCCTTCTCTTATTTTGCACTGGGGCATTTTTTGACTTATTTTCTTTGTCACAATGCGACAAGCGACATTATGACAAAGAGGGGCAAAATGTAGACACTTAAAAATGACCTAGGCCTGCAAGCTTCATTTTTACCACTTTCGTCCTAGCATAATTATGACATTTAATTATGTCCTTGGTCCACATTCGACTATTGATTAAATAATTCATAATTATTTAATTAATTCATGTCAGTTTATTCTTCATGATTATTAAATAAATAAATTTTATTTATTTATTAAATACATCATTAATTGTCTGTCTTTCTTTAATTAAATAAATTTCTTAATTTATTTAATTCCCCTTCATTTAATTCTTCTTGATTATTAAATAAATAAATAAATTTATTTATTTAATACGCCATCGATGTCTTAATTAAATAAATGGATTAATTTATTTAATTAATTAGTCTTATCTCAAATTAAATAATTAAATTTAATTATTTAATTGCCAATTAATATTCTTCTCATTTTAAATAAATTAAATTATTTAAAACATCATGTCAATCTTAACTGTCAGTCCTTTTTGGATAAATAATCTGAAAAAGATTATTTATTATCTCTCAAAATCCATAATTTGAATTATTTTAATTCAAATTAGTAATTAATCTTCTAAAAATCAAGCAATCGGGCAGATTCTTGATTTTCCAAATCTTATCTTCAGTCTGAATCTTATCTCTTTGATTTTTCGAATCTTGTAAATCGGGCAGTCTTATCTTCTTGATTTTTCAAAAATCTTTATTTCTTTAATTAATTTCCTCATTTATTCTCCACCGTCGATCCGATTTTATTTTGACCGTTCGATTAAAGATTTTTCCCTAACCCTAATTAGGGATTCTCCGGTTTAATCTAGATCGTTCATTTTAGGTTCTTGTCATTGATTTATCTCGTCCGTCTGTTCGAAATGGCCTTTTCTATAAAATGCCATTTCCTTCTCATGTTTGGGATCTTGACATTTTTACGTAATTACTATAGTCATTTACTTAGCTTCACATTTCATTGTCATAGGCAATTGTAGTATTTCATTATTGGCATTAGGTTTTAGGCATTTGATTAATATTGACATTTGTTTTAGACATAGGCATTGGCAAGAGTCATAGGCATAGCAAATCCTTCAAATCTTGTTGTAGGGCTTAGACATTTAGATTGCTCGAACGACGAATATGAGGGCAACATACATTTCTAGCAAGCAAGAAGGTGTAATGAAGATCAATCATGGAAGATGGAGACTCTTGGTGATATATTTCCTTTTCGTTTTCATTTGATTTCCATTGTACTTCGTTACTTCATTGGATTTTTATGTTATTTGTGCTAACCCATCTAACAATCTGATTTTCCCTTGATTACATATTGAGTTAGGAATTGAAATGTATGTAGAAGAAAGGAGGCTAAAAAAAATTCAGTAAAGATAGGAAAGCTACCACAAAAGAATGGAAGAAGTAGAGAAATGGCTAAGAAACAAAACCTAGAGGTTGCAAAAGAAAATATAAACAACGAAAGTGAGCATGCTACTAATGTGTGTGTTGTCAAAGAAGAAAAAGAAGAGTGTACCATTGAGTGCATTGCTAAATGTGCCAACATGGGCACTACAAGAGAAGAAAATGAAGAGTGTGTCATTGGGGGTGCTACTAAGCACACCAATATGGGTGCTAATGGAGAATAAAAAGAAGAGCACACCATAGAGGATGTTTCCAAATAAGATAAGGAAGAGGTTCCATAGTTGGGTTCTAGTATAAATAGAATAAACTAAATTATTCAATTTATAGAAGAAGAAATTGAGGATTATGGAAATTATAGAAAATAAATGGAATGAGCGATAGAAGAATCATGACAACTTTTATGAATAAGACACCAACTACACATCTAGAATGGACACATATCCAACTAAAGATAAATGAAGTTTGGTCACTACTAGAAATTTTGGTACAAGAACTCTAGAACATATCATTCAATGATGCTTATATTGATGAATTAGTAACTTGAAGAGTGTTAAAAATAACGAGTGAAGATGCAGTAACAAATAAAGAGGATTATATAAAGTTAACACCCTATACTAGAAAAACACCATGCCATAATCAAATGACACTATAGACAAACAATTTCATGAATGAAGAGGAACTTTTAATAGATGCAACCCCCAAAATAGGAGTCTCACATAATGCCAATAAAAGAAAAGAGAATTTCAACAAAAGAAGCAAAACAAAATTTAAGAAAACAAAGCACAAAAGAAGAGAATAATACAAATACATCAAGTGAACAAGAATTTGATATAGGATACACAGATAGTTTTTCATAACAAGAACCAACAATGAATACCTCAATGAAACTACCCATGTTTGGGTAGGATACAACTAAAGAAACTAAACATTTATTCATTCTAGAGTCTCTATAGTAGAGACCAAAATTAACAAGAGAAGACATTAAGCTATTTAACTTTTTCATATCCATTCGAGGAGAAAATTTGAAATGGTACCAAAAGAACTATCCAAACCATAAAAAAAATTGGGAAATAATGAAGCAAGATTTCCAAGAAAAATTTTCCACTTATAAAAGGATTAAGTAAACTTTGAGAACTGATGCAACACGAAGATGAATCAATCAAAGAGTTCGATATGAGATTCAAAGAGGTTGTTAGATGCTTGGAAGAACCTCTAAGTGATAAATAACATATTGAGTGATTACCTTTGGAGACCTACTAAAAATAAGAGTATCACTTGATGGAAGACATTTTAACACCTATCTAGAGTTGGTTACTTTCACCCAATGGATTAAAACCAACCATGGAGAAAACATGACAAAGAAAGATAAAACAAAGAAATGGAGAAACTTTGAATTAGGGCAGAATAGTTAAGACTCCAACAAGACATGTATAGAACTAGGCCTAACATATGGTGCACCTACTTTAGAAGATAAGGACATGTTAGAAATGAATTTCCCAAAGAACTAGGGGAAAAGAAAGCTAATGTGTTACATATATACCTCCAGACAATACCTAAGAAAGTAAAAATTCAATCAACTATAAAATGTGTAGAAAGTGGGATGACCATGATACTAAAGACTACCCATTATAGCTATTTTAGTTAAGAAAAGATCCCATCATAGTCAAAAATATAGACTAGCACACACTAGCATACATAAAAGGACTGACAAAAAGTAAGTTATATGCACCAGATACTAGATACAGAGCACCATCATGAAAAAAAGCCAAGGAAATGAAAATAGTACAAAAAATCTAGAGAAATATAATAACAATGGTTTGTTCCATAGAGGAAGAGGTTGACAAAAAGGAATAGGAAGGATACTAGACTCCACATGTTTTAATTTGGAAAACCGGGACACTTTGCAACTAAATGCTAGGGGGAGAGAAGAAAACAATGTAGATTATATGGCCAAGAAGATCATAATACATTTAGTTGTAAAAAGGCATGATAATATTATAAAAACACATCACCACAAACTCAAACTAATGAACCGCAACACTCCAATACAAATAAAGGAGCAAGACTTCTCCAAAAGGTACCCAAGAATTCAGAAGAAGAAACAAGGAGATGCTAAAAGGAAGGAAAGAATGAAGGATACAACATAGAAGGAAATAGCATTGAAGATGAGTACTACAAAGATCCTAGAACAACAAAAAATGGTAAAGTTTCAATAGTCACTAGACAAGGTACAAATACTAATAAGTTGTAGGTGGTATCAATAGAAGAATATAGCTTAGAAAGGGAAGAAAATTTCCACCCCACTAAGCAACAACATGACCATATCATACAAAAATCTAGGCAAATTATTGAGAAATAAAAAGGAAAGGAAAGAGAGAAGACAAGATTTTTCTTAGAAAGTGAAGTAAGGATACTAAAACAATTAGGTTATATGGTGGGGAAGGGTGATCCCACAATACTAGTTTATAATTTTTGGCCAAATTGGACACTGAACTAATTTTTTCTAACTAAATTTTCACTTTCGGGCACCTATAGCAACTAAACAGTGAGGAATTTGAAGATGATGCAAACTAGTGATTTGTGACATTTTGTCTCTAGATTCTAAATATATTTTTTTCAAAAATTTTGGAATCAGATTGTACTTCTTTTTCTATCTCCTTCGAAAACTAGTTTTTTCAGTAAACACCATTTTTGAGTGATGCTCATCATATAACACATAACCTTTTTTCCATGAAGGATAAAATTCTAGTTTTTTCAAATTTAGATTTGTAACTATGATATCTAGTGCTTCCCATTGGTTTCATAGTTTTTTATTGAATATTTTTTCCTTAATCAAGTTTCGAAATTAAACTAATTACAATTTAGAAATAGGCGGACTGTATAACACATAACTTTTTTTGTATGTATCGAAATTCAATTTTTGTTTTTTGTTGAATCAAGGACTTTAATATCTAGTGCACTCATATTTTTCAAAATATTTTTTTGACAATATTTTATTTTTCCACATGTGCAGAATAGAGAGCTTGATTTTTGGTGAAAAACCTACATTCACAAGAAATAAAAAATAAATATAATAATAAAATTAAATTTATTTAAAATTATAATTTTTGGGAAGCTTATAATAAGGACTACATACTTACAAAAAATAAATTTTAAATGAATTCATTTGATCCCCCAATCAAAAGTGGTTTTTTATCAGCATTTTGATATGTGTAAAGGAGACTTCGTTATAGGTATGGTTTAAAACTAGCGGGGTTCTATCCAAGGGGGTTTAATCTAAGGTAGTTTGATCAAACCCTCTTCGATTGGGATGCTTTAAATGGAACTTTTTAAGGATTAAATCATTATATTTTATAAAAATATGTGATTTCAACAAAAATAAGAATCTCCCAGAAATTGTAAACCAGCTTTGTGGGATCACCCAAAAAAATGACTTACTAATAAAATTTTAAAAAATTACTAAATATTGGAACAAGAAATCTATTTGGCAAGTTAGGATAGTAGGAGAACACTATAAAACAAAACCTATCATGATTAACCTCTAGATCAATGATAGAAATATCTCTAGGGTAATGGTTGATTTAGGGGCAGATGCCAATCTAATCCCAAAGAGGATACAGGAAAACCTAGGAAGACCTGCACTAGAACCTACCCCATACAACATGAGTTTGGAAGGTGGTTTCAGGAAAAAAAAAAAAAACCTTTGGTACTTAGAGACAAGTGGAGGACAATGCTAAAGGAGTTAAATAGATTGTATATTTTGATGTAGTAATAATTAAAGAAACATTTGATTCCTTTGATGCACTTCTAGGATTAAGATGGTTTGTAAAGGCACATAGAGTAATAGATGCAAGGAAGGAATAAATTTCATTTGTAGATGATAGAAGGATAGTACACATTCCCTTAGGGAAGAATCAAGATGAAACCTACATACAAGAGGTAAATGTGGAGGAATATGAGGATGATGATAAAAGGCTAAACACCATGACTAAGTTACCTACAACTAAAATTTGGGAAGAACCTAATTCAGAAGGGGAATTGGAGATAGATGACACTGATGGAAACAAAAATAGTGAAATTGCAATAGAATAATAGCTACAAGATGAACCAATAGAATATTCTCAAAGAATATTTGGCTCTAGAAGGGTATTTGTGGTAAGGAAGAAATCAATGGAAGAACCATCCACAAACAACATACTGCATGATATTAGTGCAAATACAAAGAATGGGGAGGAGGAAGGTAAAGTCTCTCATCAAGTTAACCACATTTCACATGTAATTTAAAACATGAAGTTACCTAAGTATTCCAAAGTAGGGGAATTACTAGCATACCTAATACAAATAGAACAAACCTTTCCAAATGAAACCCACATACTTGATACCCTATCACATACCATTACCTGCACTGTTGTATGCTAGTATAACACACATAAGCACATCATTATCAAATGGGAAACATTCAAAACCTTGATAAAAGAAAGATTCATATTGGAAGTAGGGGAATATGAAGACATACCCACATACGAGGGAGATATCCTACTACAACATCATTTAGATATATTTTTATACTTCCAAGATGAAAGATATGAGTATGATGATAGGCTATGCATCCAACTATTTTACTGGACACTTAACACAATGGCCAAAAACTGGTACATTAACTATTAGAGATGTGCAAAAGCTAAAACATGGGATGAACTAACAACAAATTTCCTACATACCTTTTCTTTTTCTAGAGAAAATCCTCAGATATATACTTTATTACTATGAATGAAGGAGATCATATTCAATCTAAAAGAACATCAAAAACTAGTGGTACCATAACCTCATTCCACACCACCCAAAGAACAAGGTATATATGAGTACATTAATTGGTTGGGCTCAAAATCAAACAATATAGAGAAACATTGTTGTGTGGTATAAATTATAAAGAAGAGAAGATCCTAGAAATAAAAATAGAACAATGAGAAAGAGAAATAGAAGAATCCAGTGAACCTAAGAATAAATACTATAATTACCCCCTCAAACTAAAGGGGGAAAATATTGTGGCAAAAGGGGATCCCAAGATAGCAAGAATAGGGTACTACTGGGACGAAAAGGTAGTAACCTAGACAATAGAATCTCTTTCAAAATTCTAAGATTTATTGCCTAGAACCTTCATAGAAATGAAGGGAATCAAATAAGAGGTAGGAATGATGAAAATCCAACTTAAGGAAGGTGTTAAACCAGTCTAAAAAAGACCTTATAAACTAAATCCAAACATGAAGAGAAATGTCAAAATAGAGATATACAAGATGCTATCTATTAGAATCATTAAACCAATAGAGGATGTTGATTGGATAATTCCTATGGTGGTCTAAAATAAAAAAAATAGAGAGATAAGGATGTGTATAGATTTCTGAGAGTTGAATAAAGCTTGCATACATGATCCATTCCCAACCCCATTTATTGAGGAAATTTTGGAGTCAACTGTAGGAAGAGAGATCTACTCGTTTACTAATGACTTTTCCAAATATCACCAAGTAATATAAGGGATGAGGATCAGACTAATGCCCCATTTGCAACATAATGGGTATCATATATGTACATTGTGATACCTTTTGGGTTGAAAAATTCCCCTAAGGTATTTAGTAGAATAATGATTAACATCTTTAAAGACTTCATACATGAATTTCTAGAAGTCTACTTGGATGATTGGACAGTTTATGGGCTAGTGAAAGATCAAGTACAAGTACTCTGCATGATGCTAAACAGATTTAGAAGTATGCAAATATCATTGAATTTGAAGAAATGTACCTTTTTGGTACCCTTTTGAACCCTTTTAAGCCATATCATTTGTAAAGATGGATTAATGGTGGAGCCTATGAAATTTGCACTAATACTAAACTTACCACCACCTAAAAAATGCACCATAAGCTAAGACATTTTTGGGTTATATAGGATACCATAGAAACTATCAAGGGATATCAGTATTGTTGCAACACTAGAATATCTATTGAAGAAGGAAACTGATAGGAATATCCAATGGAATGAATAATCTAAAAAGTCATTTGACACATTCAAACAAAATATTGTAGAAGCACCATTCCTTATATTTCTAGATTGGAAGAACCCTTTCCATGTGTATGTAGATTCTTCTAGTATCACCATAGGAATAGTTCTTACCAAACCTAAAGGGAATAAAGACCACCCTACTATATTTTCTAGTAGGAAATCATTTGCCTCAAAGAATAATTATACTACCACAGAAAGATAAGCACTGACAATGGTCTATGCACTCTAAAAATACAAACATTACCTCCTATCCACCCCATTCACTTTCTTCACAGACAATGAACCTTTTAAGTATATACTCAATAAACTGGTAACCCATGGGAACATATGTAGATGGTGATTGTTATTTCAAGAGTTTGATTTTAAAATTATGGTAAAAGATGAGAAGAATAATTGCAAACTAGATTTTTTTTACGAATTGAAACTGGAGAATAATCAGATGCCCAAGGCGAATATTTACCCAAAAAACACCTATTTTTCATCATTTTGGTACCAAATGAGCTAGAAGATATTGTTATTTTTCTGCCTATAGGAAAATTTCCCAAGGATCTATTACCACAAGATAAATAATCAGTAGTGTTGAGGGCTACACCATACACCCTGGTAGAAGGAGAGCTACACCATCTTGGGAAAGATGATATTTTGAGAAGAGTGTTATAAAAACATGAAAGGAAATCAATTTTGAAATAACCACATGGAGTTTTAGGGGGCCATAACTCTTGAGAAACTATAGGTAGAAGGGTAAAACTTGAAGATTTATGGTGACCAACTCTTCATAGAGATGCTAGGGAATATTAAAAAGGTTGTGATATTTTCCAAATAGTAGGGAAAACCACTGCATGAGATGAAATGCCACTTAGACTAGTATTAGCTCAAAATTCATTCAAAGATGGACAATAGACTTCATTGGACCAATTAGACCACCAACAAAACATTTTAAGGTAAGGTTCATCATAACTACAATAGAATACCTTACAAGTGTGTTCATGCTATTGAATGCACAAGATAATTGAGAGGGGGGTGAATTAGTTGTACCTTAAAACTTTAAAACCATCACAAATATTCAAATCCACATTAATTTAATTTACCTTTGACCTATTAAAATGATCTATCATGAAAGAAAATAACAAAAATAGAACCAAATAAACACCATACACAAGGGAACACCAGATTTACATGGAAACCCCAAGATGGGAAAAACCATGATGAGGATTAGTCTACAATATAAAGTAATATCAACACCGAATACAATAGGGCTTAGTGCCAAAGGGATCACTTCCCAAAAGAAAGAAGGGCTCACTGAAAGAATAGAAAAGAAGATAGAGAAGAGTGTTAAAATGAGAAATATTTCTCAATGCAATGGAAAAATCCAACATAACATCACCAACACCTTCGCAATCTTTCTGAAGAATTGTAGACACCTTCTAGTCACTGCATTCAGTAATCTAACAAATGAAATCTCACATTGCACTGCACAAATTCACACCCTACAACTCTGCACTTCACATCATTCTTATATATCTTATCATCACTCAACAAATCAACTCATATGTATACCATCTTCAACCTTGAACACATTCTCTAAGGTTGGCTATGTACCTCAACTATGCAGATTCAAATTAGGTCAGCACCGAAACATTCCCGCAATGGAAAGGAATGGAGGAAGAACACAACATACCTTATCTAGGAACCAAATTCACTCATACATGCCACACCATGCTTCCATAAACATCAAAAAAACTTCAAAATTAGTATAAACACCCAAGGTCAACCGAACCTATGTTAACACCATTAACACTTAAGTACACGCTTCCTCAAATCCAAATATGACTCATAGAAACCAATTAACACTTGAACATGATCTATAATATTCCACAAGTACCCTAGAAACTAGAAAAATCATTTGCAACAACTTTCACTTGAAGAATGCACACACTCAATACACTCAAACAACTCTATCATACACTGTAACTCAAGAAACTAACTTCCAAAGCACCAAACCACAAAAAACATCAATAGAAGAAAGATACAAACACTATCAACACCTTTCTATATATGTAAGACTTGAAACCACTCTGGAAAGAAATGAGAAGAAAAAACATTTCTCCTAGACACCTCTGCAATGCACAGTCCATACATTGGTGGACACACCTTCCTCTACACAATGATCCATCACACAAATTTTGGATGAAACACCTCTAAAAAAAATTGATCAACATATATGAGCTACACAAACTTATATCTTCAACTCAGAACAACTACGAAGCAAAACTAGAACACTACTTTGCAACATAGAACACCACTACAACACATTGTTTCCTCTTTTTATTCAAATTTTCTCAAAATCACTTGGAAACCAAGCACTAGAGACACATCCTCAACATTTAGTACTTCCTCATTAGTATCAAGCCAACTACAACATGGCAACTCAAGCATACATCCATAGAAAAAATCTTATCAAAGCAACACTAGAGGTTGACACTAGTAGCTTGCTAATGATAACATAATGTAACTAATCAAGCATCATCAGAGACAAAAAATACTATATCAATTGCAGCTGCTCACACTCTTGCAACAATCTCTTTCCCATACAATTGACACCAATGACAACACAAGCTTGTTGACATCAATGAAAACACCAACTGCACATACTTGTAACACAAGTAGTACTTACAAAGTATTGTACTGCAAAGACTATTGCAAGTTTCTTATATGAGAATATTATTACAAGGTATGAATTTCCTCTTATTATAGTAAGTGATAAAGGTAAAAAATTTGTGAATAATATGATAAAGGAACTACTTCAAAATTTCATGATAGCACACAATAAGAGTTCCCCTTATTGTTTGTAAGCTAATGGAGCAATCAAAGCACTAAAAGAGATAATTGACAAGGCATTAACCAATATGTGGGACGGGAACAAAATATATTGAGATCTAAAGGTGCCTATGATACTTTAGGTATACCACACCTCATATAGAAGGACAAGTAAGTTAACTCCATTTTCGTTGGTGTATTCCATTGACACAACAGTACCTATGAACTTCATAGTTCCTAATATATGTATTGAACTTAATTTGTGGTTGGAGGATGATCAATCTTTGGCATAGTGGATAAAATATTTAGAAAAATTAGATGAGCATAGGAAAATTTCCTTATATAACCACCAACTTTAGCACTAGAGGAAACAGTCATGGAATGATAGAAACTTAAGATTGAAAACATTCAAAATAGGGGAGATGGTTTTACTTTATGAAAAAAAGTTCAATAAGCAAGGGAAATTGAAGGTCAAATGGTTAGGGCCATATTACATTCATGTCATTACTAAATCTAGAATAGTAAAGCTAAAACAATTGGATGAAACTCTCATGATAGGGAATGTTAATGGCACACACCTCAAAAATATCACTTTCCAGTAGGTTGAAAATATAAAATACAAGATTAAAATCCTAATGTATATTATGTACCATATTTTAAACCTTAAAAAAAAAAAATGACCCCAAAAAAGGAACCTATCTCATCAAAAAATGGAATGGCTAGAAAATCCTGCACAACAAGATGTAGAATTTAATACTACCACTCACTCATCTATTTAACACTCCATCTCACCTTAGAATCCTCACTTACATTCTACACATCCTAAGTTATCTTACTCAATAAACTATGAACAAACCCTAGAAGCTCCTTGCACTTTGCAAATTTTTCGCTAAGACAATGGCCACTCCCATAGAAGCCTTGATCCAAATACCAAAAGTACCCCTACAAGGCACTAGAAACAGACAAGGATGGGGAATTCTCACATATCCAACACAATATAGTATACTTGGAGTATGTCTTGAAGTACATCCACTAGCATATTGCAAATATTGAACACATGAAGCTAGAGGACCTCCAACTAACACTTTTGAAAGATGATGACAAGACATAGAAGCCAAAATACATGGATATTGGATGAAAGAACCTAGACATCTAGAAACATTATCCATACTTCTACGCTAAGGAGGCATGGGTTTGAATTGTGCTAATATGTGTGCACAAGAAATTTATGTACATGGACAAACCCTACTAGATTATAAAGGAAGCCATTCACATGATGAAAGGGTTAAGAAAGGTAGCTGGCATGCCCACTAAGAAAGCCATCAAAAATAGTGAAGTGAAATTTTTCATCAGAGCAACATTGTATAGTAGAAGCATGAACATCAATATAATAAAAAATGTTAGAGTTTGATATTCCATAATGGAAATAGCCTACAAAATCAAATATTCCAACTGGGAAGACTTTTCCATAGCTACCATAATCCACAAGGCATATAAAATGGTGGTGGAGGGAAAGGATTTTGTCCATTGTGAGGTCATGTGGGAGCAACTAATGGAGAACATCAAGAAACTAAAGACCTCCAAGTACCATTTCTGATATGGTACATTTCTTATTTTCTTAATGTTTTATTTCTTGAAGGAATTACCCAACTTCAAAGGAAAATTATGGCAACTTAACTAGACTGTGTTGGCACAAATTAAACACCACATCTATCAATTCTAGGACACCAAAGCTTGCAAAGTTGCATATTGGGGGTTTTTCAAAACCTTCCAAGAACAAATACAAGAAAAGGAAAGGATTACCTATGCATCCACCACCCAGTACACCAATACAATTACATTCATGTTGGACAAAGATTATACACATGGAGGTGAGAGAACCACACACAATTTGGATACTACAACTATCCTATGAAGTCTCCACATAAGAAGTGTATGCATATGTAGCTACATTACACAACCATCCCAAGGATACTACTACAAAATGTTTGACACATATAAGGAAGTAATGGAAAAGAAGGATCGATAAGGAGGCTAAGGAGAATTTGGAGAATAACAAACAACTCCAAAAGCAATAGGGTATACCAAAAGGAGGATTTCCATAATTTGTGGCTACCACAACATAGTTAAATCCCTCCACAAGAAGGTCAAGGAAGATCAACAATAATTCTCTAGGTTAATCAAAAGGCCCCACAACATCCACATAAATTATATCCAACTTGGGGAAGCTATGTAATCCACTCCATAGAAGAGAGCCAGATAGCAAAGGCCTAAATAGATGTCCAAGAGGAAAATAGGGAAATATACAATAAAGGAGAAAGTAGAAGAGATAGCAAAAGAAGAAGTGGAGAAACCTCTTAAGAGGAGGAACATAGGACAACAAAATCACACACCTCCACCTCAAACAAATCCATATCAAACCCAACTAGAAATAGACATCCAGGAAACCACCAATGCCACCTTCCACCGCAAGCTGCTATTACAAATATTGGAAGCATATGGAGATTTAAATGTGGAGAAAAAAGGGAGAATAGTACAATGCCTCCTTTGGTGTGTAAATCAATCAATTAAAGGGTTGGAAGAAGCAATCAAGTACTTCTCAAAAGAAATTATTACCATAATAAGGGAGAAAAGAGAAAAACATTAAGCAAGAAGGAGGAAATAAGAGAAAGAAATCTCCACAATCAACCCAAATATCACTAATTAGTAGAGGCAAGCATTAGAACAAGCACAATCCCAGGAGCTCCATACAAAATAAATGGTAGAAATTCTCATGATGGAGCATCTGAAAGGAACACAAAAGATTCAAAAGGAGACATTAGAGGTAACCCAAAAGCTTTATGAGTAGATGACGAAATATAATAAAGAAGAGAAATTAGAGGGACTACCATTGGAAGACAATACAATTAGAGAGATAGGAACCAACCTTGGAGATAATACAAGTCCTGGAGAAAAATTCAAGAGTAAGGGTTATTATAGAGACACATCTACTACTTTGGACACCATATCCACAATCAAGAACTTCCTAGCACAACAACAACATATAAAAATGGTGTCATCACCACAATTGTTGTAAGTTCCAATGGTGAGATAGCAAGTAGATATCTCAAACATCTCACCATTGCACAAAACTCAATTAGGGGATCTATTCCATAACATTGTCAGAGAAATTTTTTTGAGTGAGCATGTACAAAATGTTGAACAGCTAGAAGATGTGGTATAAACACTCAAGAATTCGATCCCTCATCTACTATAGGACACTTCACTCCATATCTAAGATAATTGGGAGATATTATACAAGTGGATTTTTCCTCTACTAAGGCCAACATCAAAAAGGAATCCCAAGAAGAGCTTATTTAAAAGAAAACATAGTACATAAAATGATGTGCCACCACACACTCCCAATTGGAAGCATTGATAAAACAATTTAGAGACAACATCCAAGAGGTTGGAGTACTATATTATTTTTTTGTACATTGCCTCAACACATCAAAAGGTCTCTACACCTTGATACTCTAGATAGAAGATCAAATAGCACAAGTGGTGTATGAGGCTCTCCAAGACCTATTCGGAGCCATAAGGGATCAAGTTGATAATCTCCACAACCAACTACAATAGCTCAATACTCAATGGGAATAGGTGAAAGAACAAATCAAATAGTTGAGGGAGATAGTCAGTAGTCATTTGAGACTTCTCCAAACAATTTTGAAGGAAGAAAAGTAGTTGGCATAAAATATTTCAAATAATCTTTGAGAGGCACAACTCACAATTTCTCATATCTAAGGACAAATAGGTACATTGCTATAGGAACAATCACATTGGGCTTCAACCATGAAAAGAATCAAGATACAATGTAAGCATCTCCTTCCCAACTAAGCATCATGTCTTGAGGGAAAGACATAATTTTAAAAGGGTGGATGATGTTAGCAGGTCAGGGATAGGAATAGAACCTACCGTAGGGTACTACAAAAGACTCGTAGTACCAGGAAAATACATTAAATATCTCTAGGATTCATGTCCCTTCAAGTTAATTTATGTATTTATGCAATCCAAATAATATGTAGAAGATATAGAGATGTATAGAGATATATATTGTGAAGTAAATACTAATACCTACTCTTGTATATGATGATGATATAATATAAAGGATTTATAATGAATATATATATACGTGTGTATGTGTATAATGAATGTATAAATATTTCTTTAATTTTTGGTAAGATATGTGTTACCCCCTCTATAATCCTACTGCAAATACTTGTTTCTCTTATTATATCCTCTGAGGTATAAAATGAATACATAAAAGATCCTGGGGTACAGATCTCTAAACTATACTTCCCCATCCTTCTTTCCAACAACAAATCTTCACTGCTACCACTTAAAATAATATCAACATAAACTACAAAAATCAATTGATGACCACCTTTAGTTTTGATGTATAGATTTTTATCAACAATACCTCTTTTGAATCTTTGTTGTTGTAGATACTTATCCAATCTTGAGTATCAAGCCATGGGGTCTTGTTTCAATCCATTCAAAAATGTTGATTTGACATCCATCTTGTGGAATTGGAAGTTCTTAAAACTATAAAATGCTAAGAACATCCCTATAGCCTCAAGATGAGCAAAATGGGAAAATATTTCTTCAAAATCAATACTCATGAGTTGAGAATATCCCTTGTATACTAATCTTTCCTTGTTCCTCACAACTTCACTATCATCATTTAGTTTGTTTCTAAAACCCCATTTAGTATGTACTAATTATATTTTAATCCTTAGGTCTTGGGATAAGCTCCCAATTTTCATTCTTTTCAACTTGATTTAATTCCTCTACTATAGCACTCACCCAATGTTTTTTCACTTCCATAATTTTTTTAGGTTTTATTTTAGAAATAAATGACAAATTTTAATTTTCTTCTGTAATGACCAATCTTCTCCTTGTTTGAATTTTTTTATCTTTGTCCCCAATAATTTATTCTAGATGATTATTTTGAATAGATCTGTTGTGTGGACTCACAACACACCCCATTTTTCTCCTTGGAAAAATGTAGACCCCCTTTTTTTGTTTATTTTCTTTCCCTTCCTTATCTTTTGCTTGCTTTGGTGTGTTTCTTTTGGAGGAAATGGTAAAATGGATTTTTTTTTAATTTAGCTTGTCTGGTCCCTGCCTAAGTTCCTATCTTTACAAGACTTGGAATGTTGCAAAAATATTTCCCTATTCTTATCGATTTACCAGACCCTTGGGTCCCATAGTCAATGTTGTTGCACTAAGGATGTTGTATCTTTAGCAAGTTTTCACTTTTCATCTGATCAGTAAGTCAATCTTGGTGATTCGTCACCCAGATAAATCATCCTAGTGTGTGTGTCCCCTTTTTCTTTACTGGTTATCTTGGTAGTAGCTTTTTCTTTTCTTTAAACCAGAAACTGAAAACTAGAGGTTCTATTGCAAATATGTTTTAAATCAATTTGGTCCCACTTGAATTGAGCTTTGGGTTCCTCTTTGCACCTGCTTCTCATGAACTCAGTGGGTAAAAGTCTCGAATCCCAGTAATATTTTCAAGGTCTGGTGTCAGATGATTCAAACCTCTTTTGATTAATTAATTGTTAAGTATCTAAAGTGGCTTTTCTCATAAATCCTTTTCCTCGTAAGAATTGAAGTGGCATTCAAGTGTGTCACATAAGCCTTCTACACTGTCTTCTTCTCTAATGGTGGGCCCTATGTAGAAACCAAGGTGTTCATGATTGTATATACATTTGGGCTTCCCACATCTCACCAAATGAATTTGTTGGATATGAGAATCCTGGTCACAACATATTTGAGTGCAAAAGAACACAATAAAAGGTTTATGAATGAAAAGTGGTGCTAGGAGGATATTACCAAGCAAATGAAACCGATCTCGAGGTTTTTGTTTATTCAGAATGTCCAAGAAATCATAACCATATTAAGTAGGATAGCTAGACTCAGAGATGCTAGTAAATTCGAACCCTGGATGTTCAAACTCATAGAAAAAATAATGGAAGGCCCTATCCAAATTCATTGTTAAGTTTCATCAGTGAGAAGCTGCATGAAAAGATAAAGGCATTCCCAGAGTCCCTATGGTTTTGTATGTCTTCTTATGTGGTTTATTCTTGTTCCCTAAGGGAAAATATTCAAGGATTGAACAAAGTTGGTACCCTAGACAGAGAATCGAGGAATAATATGATATATCCTCATTTACCTTAAATCACTATTTACTGATATTGGAGCATTACCAGAGGGTTAATTATGTGTTCTCTATGAAGTTAGTAAGAATAATGTAAGGTGACAAATCTACGAGGTTATGCCTGGAAGCATAGAGTGTCATTCAATTGGTTGGGGATTGATACATTCAATTTCCCACTTTCACCTATATCACAGTGGAAGGATTCGAAGGATACCCCTTCATGTTACCTAGGTATCAAACAAAAACAATGTTATTATTGGAATTGGTGGGATAGATGAAGCCTTCTCATGAAATTTTCTTGACAACACACAAGAAATGTTCTATCAAATTCCCTATCACAATTAGGAATTACAAATGCAATGTGACTAAACAGGTTTATATGTGCGAAGAAGAATTGAAGATATATAATTTGGAGTTCTTTATACTTTGAAGAAATAATTATGATCCAAAGGGAAACCTTGCTAAGCAAATAGGCAACAAGTATGCTCATAGTTATTATTTAGAATATTTTTGGCTTAATTGTGATGATGAGCACCAGGTAATGAAGTGATCATACCAAAGGTTTTCATTACAAACAACAAGGACTTTGGGACTCCATGATATTCTAGAGTAGTTGGATATGGATGGCAGTGAGGCGTTGAATCCAATTTATAATTTAGAAAAGATCTATGATGAACCTATCCTAGACCTAGATTATGAAAAGAAGGAAATAGTAACTATTAAGAAAATTCTAAGCAAGTGTTGACATACACTCAACATTGGATTCATGATTACATTAAAGCATTAAGACAAGTTGGGATAAAAATCACATACTTTCCTAATGTGAAGAATAAACAAAGAGTAGAAGATAAATTAGGGTATCATGAGACTGCTAAAAAGAAGAGAAAAGTTAGAAAAGTAGAGGCAGTTGGACATGTTGAGTAGAGAACTCTTGATTCTTCAAGCCAAATAATTCTAGTAATGCCAACTAGTCAACATTAAGAGACTATGGCCAGTAAGGTCAAAGTAACAGTAAAGCTTAAGGAATTATTTTCTTCCATGACAAAGCCAAAAGGTCAACCTATGACTGATGAAGAGGCGAGAATGAAGACACACACTTGTGCTAAGACAAGGTCTACATCTCAGAGGGTTACAGAATTATTCACCTCTCCCCCTTCAGTTAATATGGTAGCAATGAAGCAAACACTAGGAAGGACTCACGTAATTCAAGAAGAAAGTCTTGAGCTAAATGAAGAAGAAAATAGAGAACAGTGGGAGAAACTATGTGCCATGCTAAAACAATTTGAAGGGAAATGATCTAAGGAAAAACACATGGTGCAGCCAGTAGTGGAAGAAGTGCCTGATACAAGGTCAAATCCTATGGATATTGAAGAAGAATATATCATAAGAGGAACACTCGCCCTATAGGCAGGAAACCTTGAGAAGCTTGATAAAAGAGGAATAGGGGATACTACAAGTTAGAATCTCATTGATAATATTATTAATGAAGATATAATTGATGACCAACTTCCACAAGGAAGTAGTGAAAATGGTGTTGAGCAACCACAAGTTTCTAAGAAATCAAGAGAAGACCAAGTTGTGAGTGAAAATACATAACATTTACAAAGCTTGGATGGTGATTTAAGAAATGAGGAGAATCCTGATGTTTCAAGACAATAGGAAAGGGATGCCCCAAGGACCAATGTTGAACAAATGGCAAGACGAGAGAATATAAATCTTGAGAATGAAGAGATAGTGATAAATCAAGTTAATACAAAATTCATGCCTGTGAGGAAAAAATATGCTTAAGTTTTGAGAGGTGTGATAGGAAATGTTGATGGTTTAAGAGGAGAAGTTTCTGAGTGTGTAGATCATTAAGAATAAATAAATGTTGAAGAGGCTAAACATAATGAAGAAGCACTTGACTAGATGGTTAGTTAAATGGCTCTACTATTGGAGGTGGAACTGGTGCCTTTGGATCTCATAAGTTTAATGCAAGAAGTGGAAACCCCTAAACCTAGATGTAGAGCAGAGGCAAGACATGCTATGAAGAAAAATGTAAATAGAGGGAGAACACTTCATATAGCTACTCTAGTGGGAGATAAAATAAAGCATGAGATGACACCTAGGGATTACAAGGTGAAAACCATTAATGTCAAGCATTCATCATGGGGACAGGAATTAGAGGAAATGAAAATAAATTCAGTGACAACTGTCGCCAGGGTGCAGAAAAGTAAACAAAAGAAAAGAGAGCTAAAGGATTAGATTGATTTCCTATAAGGTTTTATAAATTCATTAGCACAATATAATCAAGCATAGACAAAATTGCCTCAAAACCCAATACTTAGGTCTAAGGAGTAGATGGATACTATTGTAGCACTTTTCCATAAGCTATGTGTATTTTAAGAATGGATGGAGTATCTAGTGAGACAAGGAGAAGAGTTAATCATAGTTACAATTGGGAAGCATAAGGAGGCATACTGTTGGTGTGAAAAGGATAAAAGAATAGAAGGAGAATCTAGATTTTTCCAAGAACAAATTGATGCAGAGAGGTGAAAGTTAAAAGCTCTTATTCAAATTGATATTCAAGAGCTGGTAAGTGAGAAGATAATAGGAGAACAAGAGGTTTTGATGTTTGAAAAGTGGAAAAAATAAGTGAATTGGGAGAGTGATACTTTTCTACAATGTGTAGAAGGATTTGAAAAGCTCACTAAAATATATAAGAAGTTGATTGACAAAGATGAAGGTATTATTGAAATGTTAGCACAATAAAGTTGTGATCCTTGGACTTTAGGAAAGGTGATAAGGAGGTAAAATATTTCAAGGAATGGATTGAAAGAGTGAATAAGGACCATTTTTCATTCATTAAATTGAGAAGTTATTGATGCGATTATAAAGTGTAGGAATGCCATGGTTAAATATGAAATAGAGAAGATGAAAAGGAATGAAATTATCACTCAGATATTAGAATATTATACTAGGATTAAGTATAGCTAGAAAGTGATTCAAGGAGTTCCAAAGGAATGTATTCATCAAGTGTTGGTTTCTTTCTGGGAGTATCAACAGAGGAAATGTGAAGAAAAGCCTTAGGACACGAAGTTCAATAAAGAAGGGTAGATAACCAAACACCATATGCCAAAGGTTTAGTGCATCAATATGGTTTTGAAATGAATTTTATAGGTTTGTTCCTAGTCCCGGTGAAGGTGGTTCATTTCGAAGTTTGAAGAGTATTGATGGTCTTGTGGATTGGTATCACTTGTGGTGGATGCAAATTTGACTTTTTCCATGATTCTCTTGTGTTGTGATCTTATTATTACCATAAATTGTGGGTCACCTATGGGAGAGTTATGTTGGTATTTGTAATGTTTAAACTCTCTAGTTGACTCAAATTTTGGTAAAAGGTCCACTCTAAGTTGTTTTGTACCAATAGTGTGAATAGGAGATGAAATGGGTGAATGTCATGGGGAGAGTGA
Source organism: Sequoia sempervirens (assembly GCA_007258455.2). Lineage (NCBI taxonomy): Eukaryota > Viridiplantae > Streptophyta > Pinopsida > Cupressales > Cupressaceae > Sequoia > Sequoia sempervirens. Next base: position 9,289,294 of record VDFB02358134.1, on the reverse strand, counting down.
TATTTGTATACTTTTGGGAAAACACTTATAGACAAAGAGATTTGATGTTTTGATGAAAGTTGTTAATAAAATTATAAATCTTGAAGGTAGATTCATGAATTTCAAGATAAATTTGTCCACAAATGTGATAACTAACTTAACTAAGTGTATGGAAAATGATCCATTCACACACAACATAGCTAAGTTAGGGGATTGTTTGATGATGTCTAATTCAAAAGTGTTGGTGTGTCCAAAAGTTTATAAATCTTGGTGAATTGAAAGGTGAAATATGATAAAGAGTGGATGAAATAATTTAACCCAATTATGTTAACCTAGAGTGAACCTTTGTGTTGCTAGACCAAGGTAGTGAGAAAAATGTTATACCTCTAAAGTGATACAACCCTAAGAACTCAATGATTTAAATGCTAAGTTCATATTGGATATGCAATTATGGTTTGTTAATTAAAGGGTGAGTATAAAAATTTCTTAGCGAGATGTCCCGATTGTGGTAAGTTTTCAAGATGCACCTCTTGATAGACTTTGAACTATGTTGATTATTTTTAAAAAGGCAGAATGTGGATCTTCATTTAAGGACTTTGGTCTTGTAAGAGATCATGAAGACAAGCACATGTGTGTTGTTCAATTGTGAGTTTATATTGATTAATGAATTTCAAGTTACCACATAAACTAGTCCTGCTTATGTTTCAAATTACAAATGTCTATGTTAGAAACATCCTTCATTTCACAAAGTCAATTATGTGAAAATCATGAAGTTAGGGCCATCGTTACCTATGTTAACTTTGGAAAGTATGGATTTAGATATAATCCAAAATATTTAGAAGTCTCTAAGGATAGAATTCTCCTAGACAAGTATCAATATCAAGACTTTTCAAAGAGTATCCATGCTTCAACAAAAGGGTTTGAAATTTTGAGAAACTTGTTGATGTGCGTTTGAAAATGTTTTGGAACCAAGCAAAGTATTAAACCAACTCACAAGCAATTACAAACCTAGCTCAAGTGGTACATTCTTTTAATGGGCTTGCTTCATGCTCTTCATAGTAGAAGAGACAGTTTTAGATGCAATCTAGGCAAGAGTGTAGAGGTATGTTAAGAATGAACTCTTAACCTTTACACTTTCAACCAAGATCGGACATGGCAAGTAACTTCTTCGAATCCAAGTTCTAATACACCACTTCAAAGAACTTGTTGGATGAAAAAAGTTGGCTACTAAAAATAAGGTTTGTAATCAGTGTCTACATGCAGTTATTCACTCAATTAATAGGCCTCCCAGCCCTTAGAAAGATCTAAGGGTTTTTACATATCACACAAATACTAGGGGAGACTTTCATTGGTATAGAGAATTCACACCATCTAGTTAATGAATTTTGGCCACCAATTATTTATATAGTAGACTGAAATGAAAGTACCGCTGGGGTCATTCCCTCTCACAGTTCAGGAGGCAAGCCCTCTAAAGGTAAAACATGGTGCAAAACTCAAGATGTACTTTAAGTATACACAAGCAACAAAAATAAAAATAAAAAGTATACTTGAGTGTTTCTCTTCACCCAAGAATGCACGAAGCGCAAGGGGAGTGGATACGCACTACAAGTACAATCAAACAAAGCAAACATTCATTCATTTTAACCTTGAAAAGCACAATGAGTTCATTTTTAAGCACCAAATGGAAGTGTTAGATTGTTCAATTTTAGCCTTTAAAATCAAATGTGAGGTTGTTTGGTTAAATTTTATCCAACTTTGTTAGCTAATTTATTGCATTGTTGATTTTAAGCCCAATTGAAAGATTATTTAGCTAAAACATAAAATGAAATAGAAAGTGAGATTATCCTTTCACTAAGTGTTGAGAAACACTTTTAGAAAATTAGATTAAAATATTTCATTCCAAGTGTTGAACACTTTACTTTCTCAAGTGTTAATGATGGGTGATTATAACAGCAAATTGAGATAACAACTTTCTCAAATCTTGATCAATTTTGAAATCGTAAAGTGTTTTGGAAAGCTAAACATGAGATATTCAAAATCCAAAAACCTTTCTACAAAATTAATCATGTATAATTTATTATAGATGAAAGAAAATCATGCATTTAAGAGATTAAACCTAAAATTTTAAAAAAAATTGCAGAACTAAAGTTGTGATATCTTTTTCAATTCTTGATTAAGATGAGTTTCGTAAAAAGCTATAGAAAGGTAAAACTAATGTATAAAAAACCTAGAGCCCATTTTGCAAGCTTTAATGTTCCCATTTTTCTATGATTTAAAAAATGTGACAGGTTTCAAGCAAAATTCTAGGTGTAACCTGCAAAATTCCTCCAAAAAACACTCAAAACATTTAAATTTTTCCCTCCTTTTAGTGTCATTTTGTGGATGTAAATATTAACTAAGCTAAACATGACTGTAATAAGCAATTTAAAACATTTTAATTAGCTAAATCAAGTTACATTCTCAATGAAATTCATGCAAAGTTAAAACTAGGAAGCCATTAAAACTTGAAATAAAGCTCAAATTGCATAAATAATCCTAATTAAAAATAAAAAAACCTCATCCCATTGGGGGATTGGTGATGCTTCGAGTGTGGAATTAAGCCATTTCCCAATGCCATTTTTTGCAATAAGCTTGGATGATATGAGCTTTGTTCCAATTAGTTTTATTGAAGAAAATTGATGAAATCGATGAGATGTGTGTGAAGCATGATGCAAAACTAGATTTAAAATTCTAAATGTTAAGATAATTAATAAGGAGGATGCAATCTATGCTAAATATAACAAAATTTAAAGATCTAAGCCATAAATTCCAAAATATGCTAATATGGATGCAAGTTAAGTTACCATGGAAGCCATTAATGTATGCTTAAGCTAAATGGATGAAATTAATCTAATATGCTAAATAAAAGAGGTGAATATGGATGCAAGCTAAGTGTGAGTTTCAACAACATGAATTTGCTATAAAAAGATGGATCCATTTGTCTCCAAATAGGGATCTATTTATAGGAGAGAAAATGAGAAATCAAGGGCTTAGATTGAAAAGATCAATCAATGGTAAACAATGAAAGGAGGATGAAACATGGATTGAGGATTATAATCCATGGTCAAGGTTAACTGTTGAAAAGGATCAATTAATTTAATTAGTGGTCCAAATTATCTTTCAACAAACACACTTCCTAAGAATTGGGAAGAGGTTAAGAGATAATTTGGAGGAATGAGTGCACAAAAGAGGATATTACATAGGAATATTCTCTTTTGGAGGAATGTGCAAAGGAAGAATATTCAAAGAATATTCCCTTGAAAGTGGGAAGGTGAGGATAATTATAAATTTAGTTAATTAAAACTAAATTATGTGCAAGATGGAGCCTATAAAGGATATTCATTAAATTACTGATTTATTTAATGAAAAGGGGAATGCAAAATGATATTTAATTAAATAAGAGGACCTAGGGCTTAAATTAAATAATTTTCATTATTTAACTAAACAAAATGAAATGTTAGTGTGAGAAGGGGTGAATTAACCCAATTAGGTCAATTAGATTAATATGTGAAAATGAGGCATTTAATTAAATAGTTAGGCTAATTTAATCAAATAGGTGAAAAGAAGATGGATTTTAGGATGAAATTATGCTAATATATAAAATTTAAGTGTCTAATACCATTCAGGACATTTTTAAGTGTCTAGATTTTTCCCCTCTTTGAAGTCAGGTACCTAATACGTTGGTTCAAAGACTAATGCTTTTTAGATTAAAACTACTGCTTAGGTAAAAAAAAATTAAAAATTTCTAATTTTTTGGATGCCCGACTATTGCCCCAGCAAAAGGAATTAAGTTGGTTCCCTTCCCCCTCAAGAGATTGGGTGGAAATATGGAATTTTGGGTTGATCTCTCAAAAAATATGTAACATCACTTCAAATCAAAGAGGACTAGAAAGCTCATATGTATGATGTAGACAAACTTGATGATGCATAGACAATCATCAACCATGGGTAGCATCATGTATATTTTGATATATCACACAAATTTGATACTTGGATAGAATTGTTAGTAAAGATAGAAGAATAAGAATAATAAGATGGATGGATTGACCATTGATTTTGAGATTGATTTAGAACTCCAACAAGCCTATGATTCTTCAAGACTTTATTAGATATGGTGATGATATTGATGATTTATATTGGAGATTGGGACTCTATCATTCCTTATGTTTGATATAACACATAGACACGATGCATCATGGTATTGAAAACCAAGATGTTGTTTTATCTAGTGTGATGTACTTTGACTCTGCAAACAGATAGGATAGTCCTTGTTCACACCTTGACATATGGAAACCTAATTGGAATGTAGTTTGGAAGTCTAGAATACATCAGACCAAAGCATATGCAATAATCAACATTCTACTCCAAACAACCTCCTTACACACAACTAAGCTAGTATGTGCCAAGATTATTTTACAAGAACACCCCACAAGCACAACAAACAAAAGATAACGATCAATACCCCATTCATTTCTCTATAAATCATTGAAACATCATTAAGAGGTCCTTAGAATGGTTCAATAAGATAAATCATAAGACAAGATCAAAACAAACAATCAATTTTATCTATAACTCTTGCAAAAGGTGTGTTTTGTTTAGGATAAATATCCAAAGTTATTGCCAATGATAATGCCCATTGTAGGAAGGATGCATCTTAGGACGTGTTATTAGATGTTGGCGGGTTGATAAGTTGTTTGAAAGGCCATTGATATAAGGTTTGATTGACATGTTTGATGATCAATGGTTTAATTTTTGGTGCATTTAAAGGTTCCTACTTTTGCAGATTGTTGTACTTTTTTTCCATTTGTGTTACCAAAGGGTGAGTATGATGATGGATTTATTATCAATGGAAGTTTATTTTGAGTGCAAGAGAAATGGGATGACGGTTTTGGGATTTTCTAGGATATTTCAATGTTTTTGGTATTTTGAAAATGCTTTGAGGCTATTTTTGGTTTTTTCAAAAGTTTATGTGAATGTTTTGGTTTTCGATTATTTGAGACTGTTTAGGGCTTTCTAAGTTTTCCACTATTTTTGGTTTTCAATTTTCAAATGTTTTGGGGTTTTCTGATTTTTGACCAAGAACCTAACCTAATAGACTATCCTATGGTCCTCAAGGGCTTATCAAAGATGAGTGTTTCCTACATTATACATGCATAGACCACATAGTTTGACTAACTTTACTTATTGTTGATGAGATATGAACAGTTGATGGATTTTCCATTTATTATGATGGACTCTTAACCTAAAGTTTCTTGGGGGAACATCAGTGATGTCCTTGCCTACATTCAAGCTTAGAGACAATGTAGTTCAACATGGTTCTATTTTTTGATTTTCAATGTTTTGACATGTTTAGGAATTTTGATGTGTTTTGGATGTTTTGGGATTTTGACTTTACAATTTTTAAATGTTTCTGGATTTTAGCTATACAAGATTTTGATTTTTTTTAATTTTTTAGATATACAAGATTTGGATTTTTTGGATTTTCTAATTTTGCAAGTGTTTTTGTATTTTGATGAAATTTTATGAATGTTTTTGGGATTTTTGAGAGGTTTTGAGGTAAATGATACCTAGATCATGATGTTGATGTCACGTTGTGAGATATAAGACATGGACCAAGAGTTATTTGAAAATAAGTGCAATAACCTACCCGCAGTTTCTAGCAATCCTGCATAGATCAATGGACAAACCATGATAGGTAATGTATATGCAGAGAGTTCAATAAAGTTTTATCATGCTAGATATGGGATATGGGACTTCATGAGATAAAATGGTATAGATCCTATCAAAATTTTTCCTTGGGTAGAGTTGAAGTATATGCCAAATCTTTGTCAAGATCAAGATAAATGGAAATATCTCGATAAATTTGGATTGGATGGATGCAGGGAACATTGGATTTATCATGACAAGGATAGATGCTTCTATCTAAGAAGGATCATATAGATGATCGATTCTACTCATGATTCCTATTTTCCAAGTTTTCATCATAGTACTTTCCCAAAGTGTCACCATAGTGGTTTTCATTGGAGGATGATTTATATTTCTACTATTTCCTTGATTTTTTTTATTTTTTTATTTTTTAATAATTTTTTGGAAATTTTACCCTGATATTGAACCACTTGGTGGTATTTATGTAGAGGCCACTATCATACCATGTTAAAGATAGCCTTCTTGAAGAATTTTCTTTGCTAAGATATGAGCACTTGAATCCAAATTTTGAGAACTCTGATCTATCTTGTGGATACCAGAATTAACCTTATTTCTATGTGCACATTATGATAGAGTGCCTTCAAAATCCTTATGATAAAGAGTATCTATCAACACACAATTAACATGAGAATTGGTTATCATGAATGGAGTGTATGGTGTCATGTATGAAGGTATATGGGATGGATGGGTTGATGGTTTCTCCAAACTTGGGAAGATGAGCAACGATGTGTGCAAACAGAGGTTTTCATGGAACTAGGACCAACCACTGGATATACTTCATTCCTTGCTTGAGAAGCTTGCTTTTTTATTTGAGGATGCTTTTGATGGATACATTTACCTTTTTGATTTTTCCCCATAGTTTCTTTGACTAATGGAGTGTTGGAGGGATGATTTTCTTTATTTTTCTTTGGTATAAATTTGTATTTTCTTTGTCCTTTTTGCTTTACTGCTTCATTTTCTTTGATGATTTTATCCTTGTTGTGATAAGAATCTTTCATTTTTCATTGGTTCCAATTTGAGTATGAGATGATGGGTGGATGAGGATTCATGATATGACTAGTTTTAGTATTGATAGTACTTTCATCATAAGGATCTTTCATGCCCCATAAGTTGATGTTTTCTATAGAAAAGATTTCCCCCAGTGTTGTGAAGTTATGGATAATACCTAATCCTTTTCCCCGATAATGTATCCTTTGATCTATAGCCACTGAAGATGACTTTTTGTGAACACAAGATATTGCTATGGGTTCTTGTTGTTCTAAAATATGAAATGTTTTCTCTAATTCTATGACATCATTATCTATTGACACTACTTCAAAATATGTGGGTGTTGATTCAAAAGATGTCGATGATGTACAATTATTGTAGGAATCAAGAATCTCAATTGTTACTTGCTCTTGTCTAGGAATATCAAGAGTGGGAAACCCTTGTCTTGGATGAAGAATGTATATATGTTTGTTGGAAAGAAACATCTTAGGGGTGATAGTAGGAATATCTTTGGCGTATAAAATTGTTTGAAATATGTCCCTTAACTCTTGGTGAAACTCTAGGGATAGAGGTTCTTGATCCCAACTCAATTCAGAGTAAATTTTGTTATCCTCAAGAGCCTCTTCTTGACATGATCCTTGGGTGGATTATATATCATTGGTAAAAGAATCTTCATAATAGTTTGTGGGTATGGGTGTAACAAGGGATATTTTTGGCTTGTTTAGAACTTCTTCAACATGCCAAATCATTGAGTCATATGTGGGAGAGATATTGTAATCTGATACATACTTGATGCCATTACGGTATGAAATATTACTAAATACTATTGATGGGTTTGGACTTTGTTTTAAAATAGTATCTTTATGTATGTATCATTCCTCATGTTGTGATGAATGAATACCATCAATGTGTCCCACTGTGGTATCATGAGTATGGTTTACATTATTTGTGGTTGATGACTTTCCTAAAAAAAATTCTTTTGTATCATCAGGCATAGGGTTTTTGTAAATTTTCATATTTTCATTCCTAGATTTTTGATCGGCATTGATGTCTCCTTGTTCAATAAGATATTCTATTATATTTTTGAGTCAAATATTTTTTTGTGTTATGACCTTTGTATCACTGAAATTCACAAAAATGATCGTCTCTATAGCTACGAGGTTTGACTTGTGGCTCTTGATAGTTTGAGAAATCTAGGAGTGTGATAAGATTAGACTATATCAACCTCTTTAACACATCCTCCATAAGTTCCCCTAAGGGAGTGAATTGTCGCATAGGAGCACTATTTGTTCTTTGTTGTCCACGTTGAGTGTTTACAACATTGATTTTTGGTTGATTGTTTGGTGATGGCGTGTATGGTTGTTATGTGTTAATGGTTGGGGTGTTTGGTTTCCTAGGAGAAGTTAAGAACACCATCACTAGTAACATTTTTTTTCTTGGCCCAAAAGCAAGGCTTGTCATTAGAACTAGTGGATGGGTGGTTGTCTGTATACACTTGTGTGGTTCCCTATGAGATTAGGGATCTCTCGATGTTGAGGGCCCTAGGGACAAGATCATCATAAGTGGTGATACATTGCATCTTCAAGTGGAAGGACAGATCTAGATCAACATTTGCTATGATAATTCCTATTTTTTGTTCATTAGGAATGAACCACTTGCTCTTACTAGCTCTTTGACTCCATCATTGTAAGAAATTGGAAAAGGATTCTCCTTTGTTTTGCTTGAGAGTGTACAAATATTCTAATCTCATTTCCATGTAAATATTAAAGGAGAAGTCAATGATTTCTTGGAAGGTTTTGATACCTGGAGGTAATTATGAAAACCAATTGATGACTGGGCCTTTCAAACTTCGTGGAAAGAGGCACATCAAGTAGGAACCATTGTGGGCAACCTCCATACACATGACATTGAATTCTTTGATGTGGTCCATAGGATTTCCCCTCCCTTTGTATTTATCAAATTTAGGGACCTCAAAATTGGGAGGGAAAGGTACCATTGTGATGTTTCTATCAAATAGGTATGGACATAAGTTTTTTTGTGTATGGGGCTTCTTCATTTTTCCCATTTGAATGTCCTACATTTTTTGTGTTATTTCCTTGAGTTGTGATGCCATATCGTCTCGTGGGTTTGGTGGAGGAAAATATTTTGCATACTGTGGGATGGCAGATGGATTTTATGTGGGATTTTGATATAATGGGGTGTTGTATAGTGTGTAGGGTGGTGTGGGATATTGTGAAGGTGAGGGTGGTAGAGGTGTATATGTTCCTAACATATTTCAATTGACAATGTTTTGTTGGGGATTATAGTATAAACCTTGTTGTTATTATTGTGCGAGAACTTGTTGTTGTTGGGCATATTGTTGAGCTAGCAATTCTTGTTGTTGGGCTTATTGTTGTGGAGCTTATTGTTGTGTGACTAAGGCTGCTTGTTGGGCTTGATGTTGTTCTTATGTCACTACAGCTACTTGTTGGGCTTTCTTTTGTTGTTGTGCTACTAAGACTACTTGTTGGGCTTGCTTTTGTTGGTGCATTGCTTGTTGGTAGGCATCTTGTGCTTGTTGAAAATATAGAGCATGTGCTTTCAATGCAGAATCATTTGGTTGTTGGGACATCTATGATGGGTTTTGGGTATTTATGGTTTGAGTGGGGTTGTCGGTTGATGATGAGAGGTTGGGGCTTGCCTTAGTTTAACATTCCTTGTAAAATGGTGGGTTGGGATGGAGTAATGTAAGTTTGAGGTCCCATTTGATTTTGCATGATGTGGGGGACAATGGTAAATATGATGATAGTGCCTTTTTTTATTGTGATCGCAATGGCATATTAGGACCTTGAGTCAATTGATTGAAAGGGTTTGCTTGACTAATGTGTTGATGGTTCCCTTGTTGTGTTTGATATGGGACCAAGGTATTACCTTAGTTAAGGTATTTTGTGACCAAGGTTTTTCCTTGATTTGGGCTGGTGATGGATGGGATGGATGTGTTTTGTGAAACCAATGGGTTTAATGAACCAAGGGGTGGCTGGATGAAGATGTCCCTTGTTGCATTAAGGGTTGATTTTTTGTAAGGGTGTTAAATTTTACTTATTGGTCTACTTGAGACACTTGGTTCACACTACCTTGTGTAACATTAGGCACACTTTTGGTACTCATGGGGATGGATGAAGATGGTTGCACTCAAAATATCGAGGTGGTTGTGGAGTTATGGAGTGTAAGTGGTTTATGTGGATGTAGGGGATGCTTAGGAATGGTAGGAGCACTAAATGTAGGTGTCCAAGTGATGTTTTTGGGAGGATTAGTATTTATAGTACCCACAGGTGTGTTTCTTTCCAAAGGAAGGGTGTGACTAAAGTCTTTAGAAAGACTAGTTGCAAGACTAAGAGTTTGTGTTTTACTTGGCCCAAGCAATGAATTATGAATTTGGTGGAATCATGGATGGAGTCAAGCCTTGTGCCATGGTTTGTGTGGCAAAAGACAACAGAATTAGAGACACTTTCTCTAAGGCTTTGTGCTCTTTTTTATTCTCAGGGAATTCCTCCTTAGTAAGCTCAAATGGATTTTTTGTGAATCTACTTCATATGGTCCCAATGGAGTTTGGAGTTGTGAGAGGATAGAATGACTCCTTGGATCAAATTATTGTGGATTGGTATCACTTGTGGTGGATGTAACTTTAGCTTTCTCCATGATTCTCTTGTCTTGTGATCTCGTTGTTACCATAAATCATGGGTCACCTATGGGAGAGTTATGTTGGGATTTGTAATGTTTAAACTCTCCAGTTGACTCAAATTTTGGTAAAGGGGTCACTCTAAGTTGTTTTGGACCAATGGTGTGAATGGAAGATGAAATGGGTGAGTGTTATGGGGAGAGTGATCTTTGTAAACTTTTAGGAAAACACTTTTAGACAAATAGATTTGATGTTTTGATGAAAGGTGTTAATGAAATTGTAAATCTTGAAGGTAGATTCATGAATTTCAAGATAAATTTGTCCACAAATGTGATAACTAACTTAACTAAGTGTATGGAAAAGGATCCATTTCACACACAACATAGCTAAGTTAGGGGATTGTTTGATGATGTCTAAGTCAAAAGTATTCATGTGTCCAAAAGTTTATAAAGCTTGGTGAAGTGAAAGGTGAAATATGATAAAGGGTGGATGAAATGTTTTGACCCAATAATGTTAACCTAGAGTGAACTTTTGTGTTGCTAGACCAAGGTAGTGAGAAAAATTCTATACTTCTAAAGTGATTCAACCCTAAGAACTCAAATATTTAAATACTAAGCTCATATTGGATAGGAAATTTTGGTTCCTTCCTTAAGGGAGAGTATAAAAAATTCTTCACAAGATGTCCCGGTTATGGTAAGTCTTCAAGATGTACCTCTTGATAGACTTTGAACTATGATGCCTATTTTTGAAAAGCTAGAATGTGGATCTTCGTTTAAGGACTTTGGTCTTGCAATAGACCATGAAGACAAGCACATGTGTTTGGTTCAATTGTGAGTTTATATTGATTAATGAATTTATTTTTACCACATATACTGGTCCTACTTAAGTTTCAAACTACAAATGTCTATCAAAAATATCCTTCATTTCACAAAGTCCATTATGTGAAAATCATGAAGTTAGGGCCATAGTTACCTACGTTAACTTTGGAAAGTATGGATTTAGATATAAGCCAAAATATGTAGAAGTCTCTAAGGATAGAATCCTTAGGAAAAACATCAATAACAAGACTTTTCAAAGGGTATCCATGCTTAAACCAAAGGGATTGAAATTTTAAGAAACTTGTTGATGTTTGTTTGAAATTTTTTTGGAACCAAGCAAAGTAGTAAACTAACTCACAAGAAATTATAACCCTAGCTCAAGTGGTATGTTCTTTTGATGGGCTTGCCTCATGCTCTTCGTAGTAGAAGAGACAATTTTACATGCAATCTAGGTAAGTGTGTAGAATTATGTTAAGAATGAACTCTTAACCTTTACACTTTCAACCAAGATTGGACATGGCAAGTAACTTCTTCGAATGCAAGTTCCAATACATCACTTCAAATAACTCATTGGATGAAAAAAGTTGTCTGCTAAAAACACGGTTTGTACTCAATGTTTTTGGGGATAAACTGGTGTCTATACATGCGGTGATTCACTCAATTAAGAGGCCTCCCAACACTTAGAAAGATCTAAGGGTTTTTACATATCACACAAATTCTAGGGGAGACTTTCGTCGGTATAGAGCATTTGTAGATGGTTAAAGACTTTCGTTGCACCAATTATTTATATAATGAACTGAAATGAAAGTACCGCTTGGGTTGTTCCCTCTCACAAGTCAGGAGGTAGGCACTCTAAAGGTAAAACATGTTGTAAAACTAAAGATATACTTTGAATATACATAAGAAACAAAAATAAAAATAAAAAAGTATACTTGAGTGTTTCTATTCACCCAAGATTGCACGAAGTACAAGGGGAGTGGATACACACTACAAATACAATCAAGAAAATCAAGTACTCATTCATTTTAACCTTGAAAAGAATAATGCATTCATTTTTAAGCACAAAATGGAAGTGTTTGATTGTTCAATTTTAGACTTTCAAAGAAAATGTGAGGTTGTTTGGTTCAATTGTATTCAACTTTGAAAGCTAACTCATTGCATTGTTGATTTTAAGCCCAACTGAAAGATTATTTAGCTAAAACATAAAATGAAATAGCAAGTGAGATTATCATTTCACTAAGTGTCGAGAAACACTTTTAGAAAATTAGATTAAAATATGTCATTCCAAGTGTTGATGAACACTTTACATTCTCAAGTGTTAATGATGGATGATTATAATAGCAACTTGAGATAACAACTTTCTCAAATCTTGATGAATTTTGAAATCATCAAGTTTTTTGTAAAGCTAAACATGAGATCTTCAAAACCCAGAAACCTTTCTGAAAAATTAATCATGTAGAATTTATTAGAGATGAAAGAAAATTGTGCATTTAAGAGATTAAACCCATAACTTTAAAAAAATGAGCAAAACTAAAATTGTGATATCTTTTTCAATTCTTCATGAAGTTGAGTGTCGTAAAAAGATGCAAAAAGGTAAGAATAAGGTCTAAAAAACCTAGAAACCATTTTCAAGCTTTAATTCACCCAATTTTCTGTGATTTAAAAAATGTGATGAGTTTCAAGTAAAATTCTAGGTGTAACCTCCAAAATTCCTCCAAAAAACACTCAAAACATTTAAAGTTTTCTCGCCATCTAGTGCCATTTTTTGGATGTAAATCTTAACCAAGCTAAACATGATTGTAATAATCAATTTAAAATAATGTAATTAGCTAAATCAAGTTACATTCCCAATGAAATTCTTGCAAAGTTAAAACTAGGAAGCCATTAAAACTTGAAATAAAGCTCAAATTGCACAAAGAATCCTAATTAAACTCAGCAAGCCTCATCCCATTGGGGCATTGGTGCTACTTCGAGTGTGGAATTCAGCCCTTTCCCAATCCCATTTTGTTGAAATAAGCTTGGATGATATGATCTTTGTTCCAATCAGTTTTATTGAAGAAAATTGATGAAACCGATGAGATGTGTGTGAAGCATGACACAAAACTAGATTTAAAATGCTAAATGGTAAGATAATTGATAAAGAGGATGCAATCTATGATAAATGTAAACAAAATTCAAAGATGTAAGCCATAGATTCCAAAATATGTTAAAATGGATGCAAGCTAAGTTACCATAGAAGCCATTAATGGATGTTTAAGCTAAATGGATGAAATTAATCTAATATGCTAAATAAAAGTGGTGAATATGGATGAAAGCTAAGTGTGAGTTTTAATAGCATGACTTTGTTATCAAAAGATGGATCCATTTGTCTCCAAATAGTGATATATTTGTAGGAGAGAAAATGAGAAATCAAGGGCTTAGTTGAAAAGGTCAATCAATGGTCAACAATGAAAGGAGGATTAAACATGGATTGAGGATTCCAATCCATGGTCAAGGTTAAGAGTTGACAAGGATAAATTAATTTAATCAATGTTCCAAATTAGCTTTCAACAAACACACTTCCTAAAAATTAGGAAGAGGTTAAGAGATATTTTGGAGGAAGGAGTGCACAAAGAGGATATTCCATAAGAATATTCTCTTTTGGAGGAATGTGCAAAGGAGGAATATTCTAAGAATATTCCCTTCCAAGTGGGAAGGTGAGGATAATTAGAAATTTAGTTAATTAAAATTAAATTTAAATGTGCAAGATAGAGAATAATAGGATATTCATTAAATTACTAATTTATTTAATGAAAAGGGAATGCAAAATGATAATTAATTAAAAAATTTAGGGTTATTTAATTAAATAAGAGGACCTAGGGTTTAAATTAAATAATTTGCATTATTCAAATAAACAAGATGAAATGTTAGTGTGAAAAGAGGTGAATTTTTTGCAAGAATAGAGAAAGGAATGAAGGTGTTGTCATTGATGTCAACTGGTCAACTAGTTATCTACTAATTGTTGTTGGTTGTATATGTTGAGGATATTGTGAAAATTGTATTAAAGGAAGATTACAGGTATTCAGTTGTTTCTCCAATATTTTCCCCTATGTTCATGAGGTTTAGATATAATGGTCATGATTGTTGAAGGTTGTTATATCCAGATGTTTGGTTGTTGGTTCGTTGTAAAGTTCGAGTTGTGTTCACCAGTTGTGAACTATGTTTCTCTATGTTATTATTGAAGTTTGAGAAAAATTTTGTTGGTCCATATATCTCTTTGATGAAGTCTTTTGACTTGCAGTTCCAGAGTTAAGATGTTTTGATTGCATTGAAGATATTTTTGGTTTTTGGAAGTTTTGAGCTTAATTGTTCTATGTGTTTTACACTATCTTTGAAGTTAATGAAGTGTGTTGGATCTAATTTTGGGTCTCAGTGAAGCGTGTGTTTGAGTTTCCTTCCTTCTAATTCCACCCTCAGATGTTTGGCACCAACCTAATTTGAATTTGAAGTTGGATGGCCGACTGTGTATCTTTTTCAATGTTGGAGAGAGTATAAATACAAGATGAGCTAGTATTGAAAATCATACAAGAGAAAAGTAGGAAGATAAGTGAAATATTATATGTGACTTTGATGTTATTTAGAAAGTGTGTTTGAGTTGTGTGTGGAAGATCAGTGCGAAGCTTAATTTTGAGTTTCTAGATGCAATGAGAAGGAAAACTCTATCATTAATGCAAGTTGATTAAGTAACTATGGTGGAATCCTTTGTTGCATTGAGATTGTAGTCTCTCTATAGTAAGTATTCTTTGTCTTCTTTGTATCTCTATGGTAGTGATCCCTCTGGGTTGTAGCCATGTAGATAGTGAGTCCTTATTTTAGGCAGTGAGCCTTATATCAGGCAGTGAGCCTTATCTCAAGCAGTGAGCCTTGTTTCAAGTAGTGAGCCTTTTTGTAACTATTGTCACATGGGACCCTCAACCCTCATCAGAACCCCTTAAACCTCTCTAATGTTTCCCTCACTGACAACTTAGGCTTTTGGTCTACTGGTAGTTGGCCTATGTTAACAAAATTGATGACTCTGCTGGGGAGGGTTTGACTCCCACTCTTGACACTCTTTCCATCTCGCAGTCAACTGTGTTTTTCAACCTCTCGAATAGGGGTAAATTGTTGTCATGTGGGACCCTCAACCCTTGTTAATACCCCTTAAACCTCTCTGATGTCGCCCTCATTGACAACTTAGGCTTTTGGTGTAGTGGCAGTCAATATGTGTTAATAGTAATCAGTTTTGATATTCTCTATAGTGTGAGTTAATCCTCACCATGGTTTTTCCCTTACTTGGTTTTCCATGTAAATCTGGTGTTTCTATGTTTATGTGTAGGAATTTGAGTTTTTGCATTGGCATTTGATGATTAATCATTTAAGCAATTTTAAATATTAGTTTTGATGATTGAATTAAAGTTAAAATCTATGATAACTAATTCACCCCCACTCTTAGTTGTCCTATTCAACAATTGGTATCAGAGCTTGGCTCCTTGGTGAAGAGCTTAACCACTTGAGGAAGTTCTAGGATGGCTGGAAAAATGATCTTTGATTATTCAAGGTTTGATGAAACTAATTATGGTATCTAGAAAGAATTGATGGAAGAATATCTAGAGTATTGTGGATATGATGTGGAAAAAGCTTACAAGAATCCTTACACTCCTCCTGCTAATGGTCCAATCACACTTGAAGAGATTAGAGCACATGAAGCAAATAATAAGGTGAAGTTCATCTTGAAGAGTAGTCTAGTACATTTCGAGTTGATTAAGGTTCAGAATCTGAAGGAAACTAAGGAAGTCTAGGATGCTTTAGAAAGAGCACATGATGGTGATGAAAGAGTTAAAGAGGTGAAATTATAGAATTTGGAAACACAGTTTTATCTTATACATATGTCTAAAGATGAAAATGTTAAAGCTTATGTTTAGAGATTGGATGAGGTAGTGGCTGGAATGCGATCACTTGGCACTACTATAGATGAAACCAGGATTTAAAGAATATTATAAGAACTCTTCTTGATGCTTATAGTGAGAAGGTGAGTGATATTGAGTAGACTATAGATTATAAGATTTATACTAAGGATCTTCTATTAGGATTTTTGACATCTTATGAGATGAGGGAGCCGAATCTAAGAAATGGAGGCAAATCAAAGATTACTTTTAAAGCTACAAAAGCTAAAGATCTGGATGAAGAAAAATTTGATGAAATAGTAGCTAACTTTGTAAGAAGAATGAGAAAAGGCTCTGGTAAGTATGAACGTAAATTTCCCTTTAAATGCTTTAGTTGTGGAGAAATAGGTCATTATGCTACAAAGTGTCCAGAAAGAGCTAAAAGGAATAACAAAAGATATGAGAAGTTAAAGAAAGGAAAGAAAATAAACAAAGCTTACTATGTGAATGAGAATGCAGTATTTCAAATGAAGATTCAAAATATGAAGATCTAGATGACAATGGATGCTTGTTCTTGATGATTAAGGATGAACCTATTTCTACTAATTCAGATAACTAGGTAAAGGAAAGCCCTCCAGAGAACCTGGAGAAGGAGAAAAATGAAGGTACGGTTATCTCTACTCTACATGCTAAACAAGAAAATAATTTTTAGATAGTTGATCGTAGTTGCTCACATCACATGACTGGTACTAAGAGTAATTTTTTTAAGCTTGAGAAATATGATGGAGGATTGGTTATGTTTGGCAATGATACTAGTGCTAAAATCTGTGGGATAGGTTCAGTAAGTTATGATGACAAGCATCATACTGATGATGTTTGCTATGTTAAGGGTTTGAGACATAATTTTCTTAGCATTGGTCAGATGCGTAGGAAAGGATATGATCTTTTGTTTAAGGATGAGAAATGTGAGATCCGGAAAGGATTCAGAACATTGATTGCTATAGGAAAGAAATTTGAAGGGAATATTTATCAACTTAAGGGTGCTGATGGAAAATGCTTTATGACTCAAATAAATGATAGTTATTTATGGAATAGGAGAATGTATCACATGAATTTTGATAACTTGGCAAGGATTAGTGTTATTCAGGCCATGAGAGATTTACCAAGAATTACAAAGCATGTTAATGCTATTTAGAGCAATTGTCAGTTTGGGATACAAGCAAGAAATCATTACATATCAAGGGAACAATCTACTAATGGAGTACTAGATTTAGTTCATACAGATCTCTGTGGTCCTATGAGAGTGAGAAGTCTACTTGGTGAAAGGTACTTTATGCTTTTAATTGATGATTATTCTAGATATACACGGGTTACATTTCTTAGAGAGAAATCATATGCATTATATAGATTCAAGGCATTCAAGGCTATGTTTAAAAATGAAGTGAATTCAAAGATAAAATTATTAAGATTTGACAGAGCTGAAGAATTCACCTCCCATGAGTTCAATATGTTTTGTAAAGTGCATGGAATAAAGAGACAGTTATCTGCTCCAAGAACACCTCAACAAAATGGAGTTGTTTAAAGGAAAAATAGAATAGTTTAGGAGGCTGCTAGTTCAATGATTACTAAAGCCGGATTACCTAAAATTTTACTAGAAAAAATCTATTCATACTATTGTTTATGTGTTCAATCAAGTTCAAGCAAGAGAAAAAAGTACAAAGGCTCCCTATGAGCTATAGCACGGGAGAATTCCTATAGTTAAATATTTCAAGGTATTTAGAAGAAAATGCTATATTATAAGAGATGAGGAAACTTTGGGTAAGTTTGATGCAAGAAGTGATGAAGGAATATTTCTTGGATACTCTACTAAAAGTGAGGCATACATATGTTTCAATAAAAAATTGAGGAAGATTCTAGAGGCTTGAATGTGAAGGTAGATGAGACAGTGAAAAACTATTGATGTTGATGGATACATGTCTGATGAACATGGTTGTGCAAGAATAGAATAAATTGTGGAAGAACAAGATAATGATGAGTAGAAGAAGCAGGATGAATAGAATGAAAGAGAAGAAGACGCTTCGATGATGACTCCTAGGACATTGAAATATGTATTGAGGAATTGTTCAGAAAATTAGATTATTGGAGACAAAACAAAAGGCATGTTAACCAGAAGTAAAGCTACTGCTAAAGTTAATTTGTTTTTATTCTCTGAGATTGAGCTGAAGACAGTAAGTGAAACTTGTAAAGATGAACATTGAAAGGAAGCAATGAAAGAAGAAATTTTGTAGATTGAGAAGAATCAAACTTGGGGGCTAGTCCCAAGATCGACAAATAAAAATATCATTGGGTCAAAATGGGTTTTCAGAAATAAGTTGAATGAGAATGGAGAAGTTGTCAGAAATAAAGTGAGGCTTGTGTGTAAAGGCTACTCACAAGTAGAAGGCATATATTTTCAAGATACTTTTTCCCTAGTAGCAAGAATGGAAGCTATAAGGATGTTCTTGACATTAGTTGCTTATAAAGACTTCAAAGTCTATTAGATGGATTTCAAGTCATAATTTCTGAATGGCGAGCTAGAAGAAGAATTTTACATGGAACAATCAAAAGGATTTTAGTTAACAGATCACCCAGATATGGTGGGAAGATTGAAGAAGTATTTATATGGACTAAAGCAAGCTCCTAGAGCTTGGTATGTAAGGTTAGGTAGGTATTTGATTTAGCAAGGATTTAACAAAGGTACGACAGATAGTAATTTGTACTTTAAGATTGAAAATGACAAAATCTTGATTGTAGTTGTTTATGTTGATGACATTATCTTTGGAGGAAATGAAAAGATGTGCAAGATGTTTTTGGAAGAGATGCAGAAATAATTTGAAATGTCTATGTTTGGGGAGATGAATTTCTTTCTTGGGTTGTAGATTAATCAAATAGAGAAAGGAATTTTCATTTCATAGTCTAAGTATGTAAGAGAAATATTGAAGAAATTTGGGATAGATGGTTCCAAACTGGTAAGTACTCCTATGGTGGCTAGTTGAAAATTGGGTAAAGATGTTGATTCACCTAAGGTTGATTAAAGCAATTATAGATCTATGATTGGTGGATTACTATATTTGACTGCTACTAGACCCGATATTTTGCATGTAGACTGTCTTGTGGCTAGATTTCAAGAAGATTCAAAGGAAAAACATGTTGTTGTATTTAAAATAATATTCAGATATTTGAATGGCACTCTGGATTATGGATTGTGGTATCCTAAAGATACTGACTTTACACTTAATGCATTTACAGATGCGGATTGGGATGGATGTGTAGATGACGAAAAGAGTACAAGTGGTGGTGCATTATTTCTTAGATGCAGATTAGTGGCATGGTTGAGTAAGAAGCAAGATTCAATCTCTTTGTCTACTGCTAAAGCTGAGTATATTCTTGTTGCATCTTGTTGTACACAAGTTTTATGTATTAAATAGACATTGAAATATATCACAGTGCTCTATGATGATCCTATTTCTATCTTCTGTGATAACACAAGGGCAATTGACATTTCAAAGAATCATATGATGCACTCGAGGATGAAGCATATATCTATTAGATTCATTTATTGAGAGAGAAGGTCATGGAGAATGAAGTCAAGCTTGAGTATGTTCCGACAAAGGATCAAATTGCAAATATATTTATGAAAGCTCTTCCTATAGATACGTTTTTGTATCTCTGAGAGAAGTTAGGGGTTATTTCTCCTACTTTCATAAACTAAGATGCATTTGGAGATGCATCAGTCTAGTGGATTCATGGTTCTATCTTTTTCAACTGATGTTTTGGTGGCTACCCCTCAAGGGGAGCAAGCGGTTTTCAAGTGTTGTCACTGTGAGTATTTTGTTTTCATGTCAAAGAAAGATTCAATGAACATGTGTTTTTCCTTTGCCATTGATGTCAAAAGGGGAGAGAAATCATGTGAAAAGAAGAAAATGCTAATGAGAGAAATCAAGTAATGAACAAGATGATCTTTTGAGGGGGAGAAACAAAAATAAAAATATTGAGAAGTATATTCAGATCCGGTATGGTATCTTTGATGGTTTTTCACATCATGTGTTTCCATCAATGACAAAGGGGGAGATTGTTGCAAGAATAGAGAAAGGAATGAAGGTGTTGTCATTGATTTCAACTGGTCAACTGGTTATGTACTAGTTGCTTTTGGTTGTATATGTTGAGGATATTGAGAAAATTGTATTAAAGGGAGATTACAGGTATTCAGTTGTTACTCCGATATTTTCCCCTGTGTTTGTACATTTTAGATATTATGGTCACGATTGTTGAAGGTTGATATATCTAGATGTTTGGTTGTTGATTCATTGTGAAGCTCGAGTTGTGTTCACCAGTTGTGAACTATGTTTCTCTATGTTTTGATTGAAGTCCAAGAGAAAGGTTGTTGCTCTGTATTTCTTTTTGATGAAGTCTTTTGACTTGTGGTTCCAAAGTTAAGATGTTTTGATTGCATTGAAGATATTTTTGGTTTTTGTAAGTTTTAAGCTAAAATTGTTCCTTGTGTTTTACACTAGTTTAGCTGACTGTGTGTTAAGCACTATCTCCAAAGTTAATGAAGCGTGTTGGATCTATATTTGGGTCTTGATGAAGCATTTTTCTGGGTCTCCCTCATTCTAATTCCACCCTAGGATGTTTGGTACTGACCTAATTTTAATTTGAAATTGGATGGGCAACTTTGTATCTTTTTCAAGGTTGGAGAGAGTATAAATACAGGATGAGCTAGTAATGAAAATCGTACAAGAGAAAAGAAGGAAGATAAGTAAAAGAGTAGACGTTAATTTGATGCTTTTTGAAAAGTGTGTGTAAGTTGTGTGTGGGAGATCAATGTGAAGCTTAATGTTGAGTTTCTGGATGCAGTGAGGAAAATTTGAACTCTATCATTCATGTAAGCTGATCAAGTAACCATGGTGGAATCCTTTGTTGCATTGAGATTGTAGTCTCTCTGTATCAAGTCTTCTTTATCTTCTTTGTATCTTTGTGGTAGTGATCCCTCTGGATAGTGATTCTGGACAATGAGTCCTTCTTTCAGGTAGTGAGCCTTATCTTAGGAAGTGAGCCCTGTTTCCCATAGTGATCCTTTTTATGAGCGTTTTTGATATTCTCTATAGTGTGATTTAATCCTCACCATGGTTTTTCCCTTATTGGTTTTTTCATGTAAATCTAGTGTTTTTGTGTTTATGTGTTGGATTTGAGTTTTTGCATTGGCATTTGATGATTAATCATTTAAGCAATTTTAAGTATTAGTTTTAGTGATTGAATTAAAGGTTAAAATTTGTAACAATTGACCCCCCCCTCTCAGTTGTCCTATTCAATAGAATTAACCCAATTAGGTCAATTAGATTAATAGGTGTAAAATGAGGAATTTAATTAAATAGCTAGGCTAATTTAATTAAATAGGAGAAAAGAAGATGGACTTCAAGACAAAATGATGTTAATATATCGAATTTAAGTGTGTAATACCATTCAGTATATTTTTAAGTGTCTACATTACTAATCCATTTATTGTGGATTTTTATGGTAGATAGAGGTCTTCTTATACTGTGTTCACAAAATTCTTCAAATTCATTTGAATTAAACTCTCCTCTATCTAATCTCAAACATTTTATTTTTAGACTGGTCTCATTCTCAACTAAGACTTTGAATGCCTTTAATTTTTTTAAAGGTTCAAATTTATCTTTCAAAAATGTAACCCAAGTCATTCTATAATAATCATGAATTAGCAACATGAAGTAACTCTCACCTTATATTATCTTTGTTCAAGTTGAATCACATATATTTGTATGGATAAGTTCCAAATGTTTAGTTATAGAATATTCATTTATCCTTAAGATCACCCTTCTTTTCTTCCCATATTGGCATTTCTTACAAATGGTATAATTTGATGGATTTGAAATTTTTGGCTTATCTCTCATTTCCTACTTGATACTAATTTTAATAATATTTTCAAAGTTTATGCATCGCATCCTTCTATGCCATAACCAACTCTCATCTTATTTTCCCATATATCAATTTTCACCTTTGATTTCACTAAGGATGTAGAGGCTATTGGTTATTCTACGTGCATCTTCTATCAATTTCCCTTCCTTATTAATCTCACATCCTTCAACATGAAATGTGAGAGTGCACCCTTAGTCACACATTTAACTCACACTTAGGAGATTATACTTTAAACCTTCAACATATAGAACATCATTTGCTTTTTTTCTTCCATTATCCATGCCAAGAGTACCTTTTTCTAGCTATCTTTTCCATATAATTGTCCCCAATTCTCACCATTCCTCCATTCACTTCCTTCAAAGTGAGAAATTTACTTTTTTCACCAATCATATGGCTTGAGAAACCATTGTCAATATACCATTGGTATTTCTCATTTTGTGCATGTAAGGTATTTTGAACAAGCATGGACGTCTCCTATTCTTTCCATATATATTTTTGTTTTATTCCTTGTTATTTTCCATATTTTCCTTCTTGTTTTATTTGGGAGAACATACAAGATTTTTTCTAAAAAATAGTGTCGTGCTCATAAAATTATTGCACTTATAGAATATAGGATTATATTTCACTATAGGGGAAAAGAGTTATAGCTCCTATTTGTGAACACATATGAACATCTATTCTTATTACACACAATATTTGTTGCATGAATCCTACAATCAAATACTTTATGAAAAAAATGATTACACATGAAGTTCAATGACTAAAGAAGGAGGGTTGAAACTTAGTCATGTGCACTTGCCTCAAAGGAAATGATTTTCTAATTATTTCCTTTTTAAATTTTGGAGGAGTTCTAGATTTTTGTGGAGCATGATTCTCTTTCTTCTTTATTCCTTTACCTTTGATGGGCCTTTTAATGGAATTAACATAACTTTTTGGGTATGTGTAGGATCATGATGGGCCAAAAAGTGGTGATATGATGGGTATGTGTAGGGTATGTGGCTGACAACTTTTTCTTTACCCAAAATTGATGAAACGAAAAGGGTTTTTAAAGGAGATTCTCATATTTCCACCAATATAAATTATGCTTTACTTTGAATTTAATAAATAATTATTATTCATTTTCTATTTGAATTATGACTAAAGTCTTGATTGATAGGCTGATTGAAAAACATCTATAGCTTTCAAATGGTATCACATTTTTTGAATCTGAAACATGCATTACATTCTATGCTTTGCATACTATAAGATTTTAAAAAAAAGAATTTCATAAAGTTTTGACCAAGTTAAGGTGTTCAGACATACGAGTTTCTATATTTTTTAAAATTTGTAATAAAAAATTCATAATTAATTATTTACTTGAAAAAAGATTACAAAAAAATATGCATCACATAGGGACATGAGTCCTCTACTTATATCTAAAATCTTATAAAAAAATATTATAATTTTATTGTGGTTAGGGTGGTCAGACAAACATCTACTTTTTTTTTCCCTAAAATTTAAGTACTCTGCATTGAAATTTCAAATATTCAGCAAATAGTTTTTTTTTTTTTAAATAAACCTAGTAGTTTAGAAACTACGTTAAATTTGCTACAGATTCTATTCTTACATATTTTTGAAATAATATAGATAACTTATTCAAATTTTTACATCAAGTTGCCTAACTCTAATTTTTTTGAATTTTTTGCCGCTTAAGGGCCTATTTTTTCCATGATGATCCTGCACATACCCTTTTGATTTTTCTTCATTAGTCTTATTTAATGGCTCTTTAGGAGCCTAGAATTACTTTTCTTCATAACCAAGGCCTGTCTTTATGAGTGGTAACCTTTACTCATTTATAATATCATTCATGATATAAATGTTTTTGAAACTTTAATCTTTTTTCAACATAGCAATTTCCTCTTCTAGCTCTTTTCTTAAAGAGATAATTTTAGACTCCAACCTTTCACCATTTTCTTCCTTTTCCTTCAATTGGATTCTAACCTCTTGTTCAATCCTTTTAGATTCTTCAATTTAACTTTTCTATTGATGATCATTATTTTGGCTTCTTCAAGATTTTGTGATAACTTTGTTTTGGATTCATTTTCTTCTTGAAGTTTTACCTTTTCCTTCAAGGTCTTCTTTTGGAGTTTCTTTATTTAATCTAGGACACAAATAAGTTCTTCCAAATCGACTTCCCCATATATTTCACCATTCTCTTACCTTCTATTTTCCTTTTCTATATTTTCATCATCGTTCATGATGTCATCGTTTGTATATATAGCCATGAATAGGATCTCTTATTTAACAGTGGTGAATGAACTTTCCTCAAATGAGCTTATTTCCTCCTTAGAATAGAATATTTTCTTTCCTTTATAAACACTCCTTTTTCTCAAATTTTCCATACTTTTGTCCACTTTTATTTTTATATCTTTCTTCATCTTATGCTCTTCCTTATCATCACTACTTTTACTTTCATAAGGACATTTAGTAGAAAAGTGACCTAATTATCCATAATTGAAGCATTTAAATGAATACTTACCTTTATGAATACCAAATCATTTATTTACCTTCCACACAAAATGTACTTCCTCTTGACTTGTTTCATCATCGAAATTTTTGGCATGGGTACTTTATTTTTCAATTTCTTTGAGGCTTTAAAGGCTACCTGTAATTTTTATTTCTTTTTAATTTTGTTCCTCGTCTAATATGTAGTGAGGATTCCATGTAGCTCATCCATAGTTAACTTATCTAGATCCTTCATTTATTCTATGAAATAAACTTTCGTATCAAATTTTAAGGGTAGATACCTTAATACCGTATGTACAACCATTGAGCCTTCTACTTTTTAACCAAGACCTTTTATGGTATTCACAATCTCATCTATGTGAAGTAGATAGGTGACAATTCTTTCTTCATCCTTCATCCTTCATCTTTAGAATTTTGAATTGTCTCCTATGGTTTTGAATCTTGGCCTTATTAACCTTTTCATCCCCTTCATAGGTCTTTTGTAATTTATCCCACATATCTTTTATCGATGTGCAATGCATTACTTTGAGAAATTATAATTTAGATAGTCCACATAGAATTACATTCATGGATTTGTAATTATTTTCACTTGCATTCCTTCCCATCAAATCTATTTTTGGAGATTATGGTGTAGTATAATTATCCAAAATTGATTAAAAAATATCAAATCCAAGTGCCATTAGGTAGATGTGCATCCTTACTCTAAAAGGCATAGTTCATCCCATCAAATAATGAATCCATATTATAGGATAATTCTTCTTGGAATTCCATGTATACTCTTAATACATTCCTTCTACTAATTAAGATATATTATGAATCAACCAAATCTCATACTGACTAATGAACACAAACTTATATTGAGAAGAGGGTGAATCAATACAAAACATTTTTTACTTTTTTAAATTAACACATATAATTAATTTAAATGCATAATATAAATAAGTAAGAACATAAGAGAAACACGAGATCTATGTGAAAACCCTTGAAGGAGAAAACCATTACAAAATATTGTTTTATATAAATATCTCTTACAAATTTTGTAGGTTCTAACCTACTAGAGACAACAATCCCTATTGCTTGAGCACCAAATCAATATGAGACACCAATCTCCTTGAATAAGAGGCACCAAGCTCTCAATATGAGGCACCAACCTCTTGATGGATGAAGTATTTATTATCTTTAGTAATTATTCTTTAAAATTCTTATTTTGAATGAACTTCAATTTATTTTTGTCAAATCTACTAGTGTACAAATGGTTTATCAATCTTGTTCTCCACACCTTCTTCTCCATATTCCACAACCACTAATTATTCTTTCTCCACTAGAGGAAACTTCATGAATGAACATATACTTTTGCAAAGGGATCCAACTTTCCAATTAATATGCACTTTTTCCTACCCAATTTTTGGTGCTCCATTAGGGGGTCAACCATATAAAACACAATTTTGTTCTATTTTTTAAAAGCTACTAACATATCTATTTCAAACTTATAAATATGGGTACGATAATTAAGGACGGTCAACCCAAATTAAAATAAATTTAATTTAGATATTATTAACACAATAGAGGTGAAAAAATAGAGAGAGTTTGATTATTTGTTTATATGATTTAATTATGCCATGTGAGGTTAAATCTTCTCTTGTAATTACCTTATAATAATTTTATTTCATCTTCTTTGATCAACAAAATGCATTGCGATGAACTTTCCATCAATATTCTCCATCAAATACCTATGTTACTTTGACATCAATGACAATAATTATAACAGGTACCTTACTATACAATTTTTTTTTTGTTAGAATCCAAGATGGGTTCTGTTTATTTATAATTTAGTCCATACATAATGCCTACCAACTCACACTAAGGTTAGAGAAGTTATTCCATAAGTAGCATATAGTGAATGGTGTTAAGGTGCTGACATTAACTTTATAGTCCTATGTCATTTATGTCTCCACATTTCTTGGAATGTGTTCTAGGGGACATGAGATAAATTCATTAAATATTTGCATGTTGTAATTATATTTTAAAGAGAGGATTTAATGTCAATGGAGGTTACACATCAAAATGGATAAGGTCTCTCTCTTAGGAATCCATTTTAGGAATTTGAAAGTATTGAACACTTAGACTACTAAGAGGGGGGGTGAATCAGTATTCCATTAAACCATTTACATAATATCCATCCAAGCATTAAAACAACTCTAATTGTAACAAGTGAAAGCATGGAATCAACACAAGATCACAACACATATGAACACCAGTGTTTTAATGTGGAAAAATTAAAAAGGGAAAAACCATGGTGAGGGTTTTCTCACAATATAATATATTTGGATATAGAATATTACAATGGCTCACTACTAGTACACACTATCCTTGAAGGTGCACAACCTGAATTAATTTACAAAATATACTATGGCTAACTTCCAAGAGATGAAATGAGATATAATGCACCTTCCTTGTTCTGGAATTCAATTCCAATGAAGCACAAAATATAAAACACTTCTCTATAAGTGTACTCAACAATTCTATCTACTCATTCATATAGTTTTGCACATTCACACCATATAGCAATTTAGACATGCAAAATTGGCATAATGCATTTGATTAGGTCATATTCATCCATTCATCAAATAAATCAAGTTTATTTGGTCAATCTTCTAAAGTCGTCAATTTAAAATTAAATAAATCAACTTGATCCTAACAACATCCTCTTTGATTAAATAAATCAAATATTTATTTAATCAAGTCTAAAATCACCTTTCATCCCCCTTTTGATTTAAATAAATCCCTAAAACTAATTCAAATGGGTCAAATCATCTAACATCATCTTAACTAAGCTAATCTTGATTAATCTAATCTAACCACCCATCACATCCTCTAGCTTTTCCCACTTGCACCAATAAAGCATTTTAATTCATTTATCCAATCCATTTTTCCATCTGCATACATGGTCTGAGTTATCTTGATCTTGAAAAATTTTGGGGCACACTTTACACTTGCTTATGGTAAACATCTTGGCATGGGTCATTTTCATTGATCCTATCCCACTCAACAGTATCTGAGCTATGCAACATTATACAATGAGCATTCCTCCATTCAAATACCTTATCTTATCACAAGATAATCCTTGGCATCCTTTGTGTGCTTACCATATCCATCCAACCATACACCTATCCAAGCATCCACCCATCGCATTACGTACATTGCTAGACACTAGGGACAGATATTTACATCTTACTTCGGGAATAAATATTGATCTATATCCTCCAACTTATGTGTTGATTCAATCATTGGAAAACATAAAATCAAATTGGTCAAACCACTTGTGAGAAAAATTCCAAATCACTATCCCATGGCATAGTTTGACAAGAAGATGCTCCTTATCAAGCTTCATTGAACACCGAACATCAATCAAAACAATTGATATCAGTCGCATCTAATTTGCACATCAACGTCACATCAAATCATTAAAACAATTTTTTTCCAAATCAAGATTCAAAATCCTGATCAATCATCATCAATCCCCCATCATCTTGGGATATCCATCATAATCCTTGTGTTGCATAACACTATCCTTGCATTGTTGTGTATCCTCAAGAATGTTATCATCATCAATCTGATCGACATCTCAATCCTTGTGGTGATTAACACTATCATTGCATTGTTGTGTATCCTCAACAATGTTATCATCATCAATTCATCGATCTAATCAATCAACCTTATCTTGGTTTTCAACAAAATCCTAAACAAAGCACTGATATCATCACACACATCCTTATCCAAATCATCAAAATTGTGCGAAAAATCCAAAAACATTCAAAACATCGAAAAATCCAAAAACATTCATAAAAATCACAAAAATATCAAAAACATTAGAATCCAAACTACGGGTCTCTGAGCTTTGAACATAGGCAAGGCTAATATCTAATCAGCCCTCGAGACATCAAAATCCAAAAACATTAAAAAAAACACAAAATCCAAAAACATCCATAAAATCTCAGAAAACCCCAAAACATTTGAAAAATCAAAAAATCAAAACATTTGAAAATCTCGAAAATACCAAAAACAGCCTAAAAAAATCCCAAAAAATGTCAAAAACATCCAAATATTTGAAAAAATCCATCTGTCCCATTTCGCTTTCACCCACAATAATCAATCATCCATAATAAACTGATCGTCACCTTCATCCTTTAGCAACACAAATAGAAACAACCACAACAATTGGAAAAAGCAAACTTCAAATGTAAAATCAAAATCAAAACAACAAACATTTAAAACAAAATCAAACTCTTGATCATTTTCAAACATGTCAATCAACCTTATATCAACAGCCTATCAATCAACTTATCAACCCATCATCATCCTATATAATGCATGTACTAGGATATATCATTCTGACAATGGGCATCATTTTGGATATCACTTGGATTCTTATCCTATCAAAACAAAATTCCTTTGGCTAGAGGTATAAGAACATTGGCTTGTTTGCATACTTGATCTTTTCTTTTGATTTATCTTATTGTGCTCATTGCAAGGACCTCTCAATGATATCCAAACAAAGGATTTAGAGAGATAGGAATGGGGCAACAATCATTATCCTTTTGTTTGCTATGCTTGTTGGACGTTCTTGTAAAATAACTTGGCGAATACTTGCTTTGTTAGGTACGTCCTAGCAAGGTTTTTGTATGTCAAGTGTGAACAAGAATACTCCTATATGTTTGTTAATTCAAATTCCATCACACTAGGTACAACGCCATCCTGGTTCTTTATACCTTGATGCATCGTGCTTATGTGTGTTATCAAACATAAGGTAAGTAGCCCTTTTAAAATCCCAATCATTGATAAGAAAATCATCCATTTCTCATCATCATCATCTCTAATAAAGTCTCATCAGATCATGGACTTGTTGGATCCTCTTGTCATCATCTCATTTCTTATTTCTTCTCTCCGCACTAACATAACATCACCAATGCATCCATCATGCATCCATCCTACATCCACAAACCATCAACATACCACATATCATTCATATCATACATAATAGGAAACACCGATCATTTCACATGCATTGCATTTGCATCATCATCATCATAATATAGATCTATTAGTCTAAGCATCTGCATAAAACATCCATTGCATAATCATAGCATATCACATCATCCATCTCATCCATCTCACATGAATCATCTCATTTGCATCACCATCATAACCATCCATTTTGAACCTCTTTATCATGATATTGACCCTCAAATTGAATCTTTCACTCGATCTCTTGAGGGGGCAATGTACTAGTGTACTTCTTTCTACTGAGGCATCCGAAAAAAAATTGAATTTTGATCACGGCAAGTTTATTCTTTGAACCAATGTAGCAAGTACATTGCTTCAAAGAGGGGAAAAATGTAGACATGCAAAATTGGCATAATGCATTTGATTAGGTCATATTCATCCATTCATCAAATAAATAAAGTTTATTTGGTCAATCTTCTAAAGTCATCAATTTAAAATTAAATAAATCAACTTGATCCTAACAACATCCTCTTTGATTAAATAAATAAAATATTTATTTAATCAAGTCTAAAATCACCTTTCATCCCCCTTTTGATTTAAATAAATCCCTAAAACTAAGTCAAATGGTTCAAAGCATCTAACATCATCTTAACTAAGCTAATCCTGATTAATCTAATCTAACTACCCATCACATCCTCTAGCTTTTCCAACTTGCACCAATAAAGAATTTGAATTCATTTATAAATTCATCATTTTCCATCAACTTGGCATAAAAATGGAATATTCTCCAAGTTTGAATTTGAAAAGAAAGTTGACATGTACATCCAACATGGAAATAACTTGTCTCGTACATGTCCCTCACTCAACATTTAATTCTCAAATTCAAATTTGAATCTCCCCCTCTTTGGCACATTGACCAAAACTTGCACATTCCTCAACCACTCACAAGGTGACAAGTGGCTTCATCTCATTGGTCAATTCATTATCCCACATTGCTCTATTTTGAGCTCTCTTCCAACTTGAAAATCTATAAATGGAAGGCTTATTCTTCATCAACCCATCTACAATCTCATGCAAAGTCACTCTCTTCAATTGAGAACTAATTTTTTCCACTCCATATCATCCTCAAAGCAGTTTCATCACATAGCTTATCTAAAGGGGTTGGGAAAGGGCTACTTTCCACATCAAAGTAGCACCAACCCCCCCATAAGATCAAGTCTTTGTATTGTTTTAGAATAGGGATAGTTATCTTTGTTTGTATTCACTCAATTATATCATCTTTTTCCTTGTTCTTTAACAATGCAAATTGATTTTATG
Organism: Sequoia sempervirens; assembly: GCA_007258455.2. NCBI lineage: Eukaryota > Viridiplantae > Streptophyta > Pinopsida > Cupressales > Cupressaceae > Sequoia > Sequoia sempervirens. Next base: position 9,258,404 of record VDFB02358134.1, on the reverse strand, counting down.
GGGAATTCTTGTTCTAACCTTGCATTTTGATCTATAAATGTGATTGTTTGTTTCTTCCATGCAAGTTTGGAAAGGGGTTCACAAGCAGTTCACATCATTTCACTCTATCTCATATCTTCATTCTTTGTCATTTGTATATCTCTATATCTTCTCAAGGATGTATTTCATATATATATCATATTGGCATACACTAATTAGGTTGACCTAAATAGAGTAACCCCATTTCAAATCAAAACTAACTTTGTTAGCATTATCCATGAAACATATTCATCTTCACACCCAACACAAGCATGTAATATATAGTATCAGTCAACACGGACCTAAGATGGATCCATTTAGAATTCGTAACACATATTTAAACTCCTTAACACCAAATCATAATTAGGTCAGCCAAAGTTAGACCTAAAATATGGACTTCAAATGTATATGAAATTTGCAAAATGTGTAACACCAAAATTTGTTAACACATTGAATTCTCCTTTAGACAACATCAAATAATTTATCTTCAACTCTGAAAGGAAAAACATTTAATTATGAGAAAGCTTGGAATCTCCCACATCAATGCACTATACAGAAACTTACTCTAATCCTCATAACAAAACATTGTTATTCATATCTTCTATATGCGTTCACATATCATCATAAAAATTCAAGATAAGATGAATCTCACAGTCATTAATCAATGTACAAATTCCTATAATGATATCTTTCATTATCGTAGAATACAGAGCAAAAACTAGATCAACAAAACAAAACATTGTTTACCAAACTTTTGTTAACTGTATCTTTCAAACCGTAAGACCAAGCCAACTGAAATCTTGTCAGTAGGTGAAAATAATGTCAAGATAGAACATAGTATTAGCTTCTAAATGAATCTTGCAAGATAAGATAATCCAGACCAAAACAATGGATCAAAAAACTTCCATTACTGGATAGGTATAGCTCAAACTATTATTACCAGAGCAACTATTAACATCAATAACAATCTTCTACTTTTCAACACTACTATAAATGTTGAAATCAATGAGAATCTTCCAATTTCCAATAGAAAGGTCATTGATGGGGTAACCAATATTAGAGAATAAAATTTGTTCATTGGTGGTCCATCTAGAAGTGGAAGAGTTATTGGAGAACCCAAAAACATAGGAGTTTGATATACTATAGGCTATGTGCCCTTGTTGGAGCCTTGTAATTTTCATTTAACTTTTTATCATGATTTTTTCTTATCCAAGAAGGGGGCATGGTTTTTGGAATGTATTTTTGTTCCTCTTGTTTTGGTTTACTATTTGTGGTTTTATCTCCCAAAATTTCTATAAAATGGAACCATTAGAAGGTAGTTTCATGTTGAGTTCTTGTAGGTAATAGGGTGTTCTTGGGTTAATTAGAGATAAATAGTGAAGTGTATTACTATGTACTCTCATTCAAAGATTAATAATATAATTTACCTCTTTTCTAGTGTAGAGTTTTTTTCTCAAAAGCGTTTCTCCACATAAATATGGTTTCACATGGGTCAGTGCAGGATCATGGGGGTCCAAACTAGGCCCTTAAATGATAATAAAATTCAGAAAAACAAAGTTAGGCAACTTGAAATAAAATTTTGAATATGTTATTAATATAATTTGAAAAACATGTAAGAACAAAATTTGTAGCAAATTCAATGTAGTTACTATCATACTAGTCCTTTTTTGGAAAAAAATAAATTTATTTGGTGAAATTTTGAAATTTCAATGTAGTAGTACTAGATTTTTAGGAAAAAATAAAAAGCAGGTGTATGTCTAACCAACCTAAGTACAAAAAAAAAATAAAAAAATTAAACTTTCAATATAAGTAGAGGAAACATGCCCAGATGTGCCATATTTTTTTTGTAATTTTTTTGCTACTAAATAATCAGTTATGAATTTATTGTTAGAAATTTTAAAAAATATTAAAACATGTTTTTCTAACCACCATAACTTGGTAAAAAAGTTGTGAAATTCAATTTTTTCTCTTTTTATCCTATAGTATGGGAACCATAGAATGTGATACATATTTGGGATTTAAAAAAAGTTAAATCATTTGAGAATTATACATGTTTTTCAACTAGCTTATCAATCAAGACTTTAGTCATAATGCATGTAGAAAATCAATAATTATCTATTAAATTCAAAATAAGGCATATCTTATACTGGTGGAAATCTAAAAAATTTCTCAATAAACCCTTTTCGTTTCATCAAATTTGGATAAGAAAAAGTTTTTCAACCACTTTTTGTCATATCACCACTTTTTGGACCCCCATGATCCTGCACTCACCCATATTTTGTGGTGCAGGGGCACCCTAGGGTTCTCATGCCTCCATGAGGCCTTTGTCATGTTTGGTTTTGTTTTTCACTATGTTCATGATGTAATAAGGTCCAATGGACCATTTCACTATTTGTAATAGGTTTTCATAGGTGTCATTAGGTGTTATATCAAAGTTTCAATGTACACTTGGTGCAACCAAGTCATGTTTTTGATGTAATTTCAAATTAAGGTTGTAATCACACTAACCAAAAATATCCTCATTCAAAAATTAGTTGAGGATGATTGGAAGAGGTGGAGTCATGTTTAAAAATCCTCCACGTGGTCGAGGCAGGGCTATTGGAGGAATTTTTGAGGATTTGAATGCAAACAAGCTCTGTTTTTCTATTTTTTCCTACGTTTATCTCTTCTATCTTGCTTGGTACAGCCTATGACATCATTGTACGAGCTCCACATGTACATGGTCTGATAGAGAGAGGAGTCACCTTTCTTTTGGTGGTGGTTTGGAGTAATTTCATCAAGAAATAAGAAAGATATATCCATTTGACTGGAAGTGGGTCTGAAACCCTACCAAACTAGGGTTTGGTCTCTAAAATGGTTGTAAATCTCTATTCCATTGTGGGAAAAGACTAATTCTTGGTGTAATGGTAGGGTTAGTAATTTTTTTCATGTTGCAAGTGGTTTCAGGAGGAGAAATGGAGCTTTGTGTGAATTCCTTTGTCTTAGGCCTGGCATCTCTATGTGACAGGCCAAAAAGTGAATAATTGAATGTGCTATTTGTGGTGTTTTTGAGTATCTAAACTATATTAATGGATAAAAGGTGTGAAAGGGGTCTTGGGGAACATTTAGGAACTCATTGAAGGCTTTAGGGGTATTGGGGTTTGCCTAGGTAAGTTGGTTTCTTCATTACACAGGCCTAATTAGGCCTCCTTGTGGCTTGAAAGTCTATCATTTGAAGTATCCGCTCTTAATGCCTGATCTTGTGCATTTGAGGACTTGCAAGGGTCCATATTAGGTGCCTAAAACCAAGTTTCTTTGTTTGGTTCTAGCCCTTAGTAAAATTTTATTGTGACTGTCCTAGTTGGATAGGACTATAAGGATGCATAGGCTTGTAATGAAGTGATGGGTGAAATAGGGATCCTAAGTGCAGAGTCAAGTTGTATGGTAAATTTTTGTCATGGTGAGAGCATTCAAATCACCCCCAAGTCCTTTGGTTATTTCTAGATGTGAGATCCCAAATTGGTTGGTTGGGTTGTTTTGGTGAAGGAATAGTGGAATCGGTGTGTCCACTTAGAGTATTTGAGAGAAGCTTTCATAAAATCTTGCCTTCCCTACACACTCTGCATCAAAGTGGTATCAAAGCCAAGTTTTGATTGTGAAGACTACAAATATATTATGATTAGTCTAAAGGTGAAGAAAAAATTCCTCCAAAAGGTGGGTCCACAGTTGCAAAGGAGTTGAAAGCCTTGAGAGAGAATGTAGAAGCATTAGAAGCTAGAGATAGGAGGAGAGTGGCTACTGATGAAGAAAGTACCTCAGAGGAAGAGGTAGAGTTAGAGGGTGAAGATGGAAACCCTCCAAAAGGAGAGGGAATGGCTCTTGAGGAAAGGAGATTCCTTGGTACTTTGAAATCTATAAGAGGACAGAGCTCGTGAAGATGGATCTACCAACATATGGGGGAAAGATGAATGTTGAAGAAGTGATGGAATGGGTGGATTCTTTGAATAACTACTTTGAGTATAAGGAAATGGTAGAAAACAAAAAGGTAAGTTTTCCAAGACCAAATTGAAAGGGTATTCTTTAACGTGGTGGAACTACATTCAAGGAGAGACGGTGAAAATGGGTAAGTCCATGATTAACTCATGGTATAGGATGGTGAGAAAATTGAAGGCACAATTCCTTCCTTAAAATTATGAAATTAAAGTGTTTAGGAAACTATAGAACCTAAAACAAAAATACATGGATGTGGTTTCCTATACTGAGGAATTCCACAAACTTAGTATGAGGTGTGGCCATGTGGAGAATGAAAAGGATAAAGTGGATAGGTACATAAATTGCCTAAGTTTTGCAATTCAGGATGAGATCAACCTAGTAACCCCAAAAACAGTGGAAGAGTGTTTTCAAGTGGCATGTAGGGCTGAAGAGAAGTTGAGGAGGAAGCAAGAGCAGCAAGAAAGGGGTAGAGGGAGAAATTTTAGAGGAAGAGGTAGCTTTGGTGGAAGAAATCAGTCATAAAAATCACAAGGGGAAACAAGTGGAAGCCAAGAACCAAGTCAGGAATCAAGAGGTGGATTTAAGGGCAGGAGGTCTAATGGAAGAGGAAGATCCAATGGATCAGGCAGAGGTTCCAATGCCTTCTCTAGTAGATGCTTTAACTATAATTAGTTTGGACACCCGGCTTTCAAATGTCCAGAGAAACAAGCCTCAAGCTCTCAAGGTGGGGATAGGAGAAACCAATTGGTACAAGAAGAATATGCTCAAAGTGTGAACTCACCCTCCAAATCTATTGATCCTAAGTTTGGAGAAAATTTGATGATGAGGACACTTCTTAAGGTTCCAAGCACTAAGGAGCCACCCCAAAGGAAGTCTTTGTTCATAAATTCATGCAAGTCCCATGGAAAGGTATGCAAGGTGATTGTAGATTCAAGCTCCACAAATAACCTAGTGTCCCTAGAAATGGTTGAGAAACTAAATCTGAAAAGAACTCCTCATCTAACACCATATAGGGTGTCTTGGTTGAACAAAGGTCAACATGTGCTTTTCAATGACCAATCTTTGGTAGAGTTCCATATTGGAGACTATAAGGACAAAATCCTTTGTGATGTTATTCTCATGGATGCTTTCCACATACTTCTAGGCTACCCTTGGCAATATGATAGGAGAGCATATCATGATGGTCAGAAAAACACTTACAAGATAAACAAAGATGGGGAATCTTTCACCTTGAACCCTTTTCCAGATGAGGGCATGGACAAACAACTTGGGTCTAGTGTCATGGTGGTAGGAGAGAAAGATTTTTTGAAGACCTTAAAGGAAGAGGGAGGTCTAGGGTTTTCCTTGATTGTTAAGCCAAAATGTAGGTCAATTTTTTCCACAAAGAAAGGGAAAACTATTCCTAGTGAAGTCCAAGCCTTGTTGAATAAGTGCAATGACATTGTGGTGGATGAATTGCCTAGTTACCTACCTCCAATAAGACATATCAGTCACCATATAGACCTGATTCCATGTTCTACATTGCATAATAAGGCTACCTATAAGATGACCCCTACTCAAAATGAAGAAATAGCAAAACAAGTTCAAGAGCTATTGGATAAAGGCCTAATTAGAAAAAATCTAAGCCCTTGTGTAGTCCCTACCATGTTGGCTCCTAGGAAGGATGGAAAATGGATGTTGTGTACTGATTCAAGATCCATAAATAGGATAACCATCAGATATAGGTTTCCTATGCCAAGAATGGAAGATCTCATGGACTATCTAGGAGGGGCCTGCTATTTTTCAAAGATTTATTTGAAGAGTGGGTATCATCAAATTAGAATCAGAGAGGGGGATGAGTGGAAGACAACATTTAAGACTAATGAAGATCTTTATGAGTAGATGGTGATGCCTTTTGGTCTATCCAATGCCCCCAGTACCTTCATGAGATTAATGAATGAGGTATTGAAACCCTTTAATGGAAATTTTTTTGTGGTTTATTTGATGACATTCTTGTATTTAGTAGGACCAAAGAGGAGCATTTGGAGCATCTTGGCCAAGTCTTAAGAAGGTTGCTTGAAGAGAAGTTGCTAATCAACTTGCAAAAGTGTGAGTTTATGAAAGAAGAGTTGGTGTACCTTGGGTTTGTCATATCAAAGGGCAGTTTGAAGATGGATCCATCAAAGGTTGAGGCCATTCTCAATTGGCTACCACCTATTTTAGTGGGTGATGTGAGGAGTTTTCATGGCCTTACAATCTTCTACAGAAAGTTCATAAGGAACTTTAGCCACATATGTGCACCCATCCTAGACACAATCAAGGGAGACAAGAGGAGTAAGTTCCTATGGACCAAAGAAGCAAATGAAGGATTTGAATGCTTGAAATAAAAGGTATCTTAGCAACCTGTCCTTACTTTACTTGATTTTAACAAAGTATTTTCCATTGAATGTGATGCAAGTGGTCAAGCTATAGGTGTTGTCTTGAACCAAGAAGGGAGACTGGTTGCATTCTTTAGTGAAAAACTAAATGAGCAAAGAGAAAATACTCTTCATATGATCTAGAACTTTATGCCATGGTTAAAGCCCTAAAGAAATGGAGACATTAATTATTTCCAAAGGAGTTTATTGTGTTTATTGATAACCATGGACTTAGTTTTTTGAATGGATAGGAAAAGTTGAACCAAAGGCACATGAAGTGGGTTGAATACCTACAAGCATACACCTTCTCCATCAAACACAAGAAAGGACAAAAAAACAAAGTTGTTGATGCCCTTAGTAGAAGGTTCATGATGGTCCAAGAAGTACAATTGCAAAGTTTGGGTATAGAAGCCCTCAAATGTATGTACAAGGAAGATGAGGATTTCAAGGATGCTTTTGATACTTGCTCTCAATTTTCAGATGATTTTCACAATGAATATGTTGATTATGTTTTGCAAGATGGTCTATTATTCAAAGGGGCCCAATTGTGCATACCCAAATGTTCTATGAGGGAGAACTTGATAAAGGAGAAGCATAGTGGGAGTCTTGGAGGGAACTTTGGACTTGATAAAACCTTGGAGTAGGTTAGAAGGTTTTATTTTTGGCCTAGAATGCAGGTGGATGTGAGAAATTTTGTGGAGAATTGCACCATATTTCAAAGAGAAAAGGGAACCACTTCAAATGAAAGTCTCCACCAATCTCTACCCATACCCAATAGACCTTGGGAAAGCATAAGCATGGACTTTTTCTTAGGACTACCCAAGACACAAAGAGGGGATGATAGTGTTTTTGTAGAGGTGGATAGATTTAGTAAAATGACACACTTTATTCCTTGTAAATGCACTAGTGATGCCTCTAATATTGCAGGACTATTTTTCAAAGAAATTGTGAGAATCCATGGCCTTCCATTGAACATTGTATCAAACAGGGATGCCAAGTTCATAGGTCACTTTTGGAGGACCTTGTGGAAAAATTTAGGCACAAATTTGTCATATAGTTCTACCTACCATCCTCAAACGGATGGGAAAAAAGAGGTTGTTAACAAGTCACTTGGTAATTTACTGAGGTGTTTGACAAAGGACCATGGTGTGCAATGGGATCTAGTGTTTCCCCAAGCAGAATATGCATATAATGACTCCATAAATAGAAGTATAAGCAAAAGTACCTTTGAGGTAGTGTATGGAATGAGCCCAAGGGGTATTTTTGAATTGAGAAACTTGAAAGGAATGGAAAGGAAGAGTGCAAAAGGAGAGGATTTTGAAATAGAAATGAAGGACATCCATGAACAAGTGAGGGAGAATCTCAAGAAAAGTGTAGAGAAATACAATGAGAGAGCATATTTGAAGAGGAGAAATGTCCAATACAAGGTGGGAGATCTAGTTCTTGCACATTTTAAGAAGAGAGGTTACCCAAGGGCAGATGCACCAAGCTCCAAATGAAGAAGATAGACCCTTGTAGGATAATCCACAAATTTGGGGAAAATTCCTATCAGATAGCACTCCCTTCTGGAGTGGCTATCTCCCCATTATTTAATGTTGCTAACTTGTACCCCTTTAAGGGATCTTTGGATGCAAGTGTGGATATAGAAGCTACTGAAGATTGGGTGCAAGACTTACCACTTTCAGAACCTTTGCAGCTTGAAGCAATCCTAGACACCAAGGAGGTAAAAAGGACAAGAAACAAGGTATACAATGAATACCTAGTTAAATGGCATGGTCTACCACCAGAGGATGCAACTTGGATGAGTGAAAAATACATCAAAGACCATGGTGCTTCTCTGTAACAACTAATCTCAGATGGAACTTGAGATCTTTTCAACCCTGAGTGTATGGTGCAGGGGTACCCTAGGGTTCTCATGCCTCCATGAGGTCTTTGTCATGTTTGGTTTTGTTTTTCACTATGTTCATGATGTAATAAGTTCCAATGGACCATTTCACTATTTTTAATTGGTTGTCATAGGTGTCATTAGGTGTTATATCAAAGTTTCAATGTACACTTGGTGCAACCAAGTCATGTTTTTGATGTAATTTCAAATTAAGGTTGTAATCACACTAACCAACGGTATCCTCATTCAAAAAGTAGTTGAGGACCATTGGAAGAGGTGGATTCATGTTTAAAAAGCCTCCATGTGGTCGAGGCAAGGCTGTTGGAGGAATTTTTGAGGATTTGAATGCAAACAAGCTCTGTTTTTTCTATTTTTCAATGCATTTTTTTCTACTATCTTGCTTGGTATGACCTGTGACATCATTGTACGAGATCCACACATACATGGGCTGATAGAGGGAGGAGTCACCTTTCTTTTGGTGGTGGTTTGGAGTAATTTCTTTTTCTGGTTCTAGCCCTTAGTAAACTTGTATTGTGACTGTCCCAATTGGATAGGGCTACAAGGATGCATAGGCTTGTAATGAAGCGATGGGTGAAAGAGGGTTCCTAAGTGCATAGTCAAGTTGTATGGTCAATTTTTTTCATGGTGAGAGTGTGCAAATCACTTGCAAGTCCTTTGGCTATGTCTGGATGTGAGAGCCCAAATTGGTTGGCTATGTTGTTTTGGTGAAGGAATAGTAGAATTGGTGTGTCCACTTAGAGTATTTGAGAGAATATTTCATAAAATCTTGCCTTCCCTTCAAACTCTGTATCATTTTGTTTTCTATTTTTTCTATTTTGATGTATTTCACAATCACATTATTGAATATTATATGGTAATCTTATTTTCATATATGAATTTACTTGCATAAGTTTGTATTTTATCTTTACTTCTCCTTGTTTTCAAAATTTAGCATCAGATCTAATGGTTCTATTGAGAAGGGGATTCCTTTGTCTTCAGTGTTGAAGGATTTTTGTTTGCAATGGGAGATATTGTCTTGTCTTATATTATAAATTTATGAAGATGATTATATACCATGGCTTATACCTCTCACTAGGATATTGAGAAATTCAATGACATAGGTTATGAGATGTGGAAACTAAAGATAGAGGATCTCCTTGGAGAGAAAGCACAATAGTTTTCAGTTTCACAAGAAAGTAAACTAGTTGCAAGATCTACTGAAGATTGGAAAAATTTATACAATAAGGCATGAGGAATCATATGGTTATGTGTCACAATTTTTTTCCTTTTGAATGTCTCCACAAAAGACACCACATACAAGTTGTGGAAGAGAATAGATGATATATATCAAACTAAAATATTGTATAACAAGTTGTATCTCAAAAGAAGGTTATATTCATCAAATTATAAGTCTTGCATCAATAGATGATAAATTAGAAGATGATAAATATATCTTGTTTCTTTGTTATTTTTTTGAATCTTTGGAAAATATAATTATTGCCATATGTAGTGGTAAAGTAGAGCCAAATATGGACAACATGATATCCATACTTCTACCATGGGAGATGAGGAGAATTCCTATTAATTTTGGCTCCCAAAATTCCTTATGTGTGTGAGGAAGGTCCAAAGATAAAGGGCCTAAATGGGATTAAAGGAAGGATAAGTCTAAAGGATGTTATAAGATCCCTAGAAAGAGGAAAGTAAAGTGTTAGTAATTATTGTTGGCTTATTGATTTAGGTTGCTCCTACCATATGAATCCTCACAATGAGTGTTTTACTACTTAAAAAGTATATGATGGGGATATTTTTGTTAAGGGAAAGGAAAAAAAAAATTCAATGATGGGAGGAATAAATCTCTTGATGATTTTTTCATATTCTAGTACTTGCAAGAAATTTACTTTCAATATCAAAGTTGATTGATTTTGGAATGCATGTGGCATTTGACAATTCTAGTTGTAGGTTGGTAAGAGAGATTTTGGTGATAGTTAAAGGATCTCAAATAGGGACTTTTTTTAGGATAAATGTCCTTACTTGATGTAACTTTGACAACATAATTGGCACTAAAAATACATATATATTTTGGAACCATAGATTGGGTCACATTAGCAAAAAAGGTCTTAAGACTATTAGCAGGATACATGGAAAAGACTAAAATCTATCACAACCTACCATAAAAAAATAAGGAAGATGGAATAAGAGGTGCCCTATAAGGGTCATGTTTCTCTAGGAGAAAAATTATTAATATATGCATGTAATAGATATCAAATTAGGAAAGGAGAAGAGAAGAGATAGAATAGAATATAATACAAAGTAGATACTAAGACCTACTATTGTATCTATTATATGAATCTATAAATCTATGGAGGTATAAAAATTGAATCAATATATGCGTTATGAATGAATGTTTTCTTTATCAAATTTATATATGAGATATTAATAGATATGTTTTCTTACCACACTTACTCTTTTCTCTCACAATATATTATAGGGTATAAACATAAAACATAAGGGATATTAGGGTATAGATATTTACACTATAATTATCCATTTCCTCTTGCCAAAATTGGTTCCATTGTGGAGACCTTAGAATGAGTAGTGAATAAAATAGATGGTAAAGGAATACAAGCAATAGTAGTAGAAGAAATAAGAGTAACAACATGAAATTTTTTTATGTACATAACCCTTAGGTACTACCCTTGTGAGAGGGGAGTAGACACTTAAGGGGTGAAAAATGGGAAGAGAGGGGGAATCTAAAGAGATTGTTGAGAATAGGTGATTGCTCAAAATTTAGAATAACAATTTGAGATATTTAAGGATTAATGGAAATCCAAACTAGAGAAACCCATGGAAAAAGGACATAACAAAAGTAAATTTGATATTATTGAAATAATTAAGTTGGAAATGGAAATGAATACAAAAGAGAGAAGATTAAAAAATAAGAATTGAAAGAAAAGATACCATAGAAGAATGGGAGAAGCAAAAGAAGAGGAAAAAGTAGCACTCAAGGATAGTGGTAGAAAATATGAATGAAAAAGATGAGTGTTCCAATGAGGGTATTATTGAGTGTGCCATTGTGGGTACAACTAGGAAAGTAAGAAAGAAGATACCACAAATAATTTCTATCATGGGAGATTAAATTAAATTATAGAAAACATAGAGGGATAAATTGAATATAATGGAAAAACTAAATAGATTTAGAGAAAGAAGTTACAAGGATTATGGAACCACTTATAACCAAAACACTAACTTATTATCTAGATTGGGAAAACATTCAAGTAAGGATATATGAAGAATAATTATTGGTAGTGACCCCTATACAAAATCTCCAAACAATAACACTTGATTCAAAATACTTAGATGAGTTAGTAATTGGAAGTGTTCTAAGAATATGAGAGGAAGACATGGTAGAAAATAAATGGGAACCTATAAGTTTAACAACCTTTAATAAAGTGACACCATTAACTAATATAATGGCTCTTACTAAAAAAACCATCTCCAAGGATGAAAATAATTTGAATAGACATAACCCCTTATGAACATGAAATAAAACTATATTAAATGCAACTAGAATCAACTAAGAAACCAAGCATTTAAACTAATTAACTCATATTCCTAATGAAATTCTTGCAAAGATAACTAGGAATCCATTAAACATGAAATAACATGAAATTGATGAAAGAAACCCAAGAAAACTCAAGAAAACCTCATCCCATTGTTGAGTTGATGTGTAATGATCTTCTAATGGTGAAATTGATGAAAATGGATGAAATGCTCTGAAAATGAGGATGAGAATGACTAGAGTGCAATTGCTCAAATGCTTTGTGGATGATTTAATCATAGAAATGGGGGCTATTTAAAGGATTTTTAGATGAATCAATGGCTAAAATTTATTTATCTAATCAATGGATAGAAATGAATGTGAGAGAATGGCATGGATCAATGATCAAATCCATGGATGAGATTGAATATTGACATGGCTCATTGAATTTAATCAAGGTCTCTAATTGAATTAGAATGTACAATCCCATTATTTTAGGAAGAACATTGGAAGATATTTCCATTTGGATCGAAATGCTTGGATTTGAATTGGAGGAATATTCCCCAAGAATATTCTCTTGCAAGTGGGAGAAATTAGAGGAATTAGAAGATATTAGTCAATTAAATAATTAGGATATTCTTTAATTGTGCAAGATAAGAAAATTTAAGATTTTAATTAAACAATTAGATCATTTAATTAAAAGGGGGAATTTATGACATTCAATTAAACAATTGGCATTATTTAATCAAATGAGTGGAATTAAGGGATTTAACTAAATAATTTGCATTATTTAATCAAATAGGATAAAAATTAGCATGAAAGAGGTGAATTATTCCAATAATATTGATTAACTGATTAATAGAAGAAAATGATGGATTTAATTAAACAATTAGGATCATTTAATTAAATAGATGAGAATGATCGAATCAAGATGAAAATGATGTCAGTAAATCAAATCAAATGTGTGATATCGACTAGGAAAATTTTAAGTCTACATTTTCATATCTTTGAAGCGAGGTACCTACTACATTGGTTCAAAGAACTAATGCCTCTTAGATCAACATTGTTGATTAGATCAAAATTTTAAAAACTCGTCATTTTTTTGGATGCCCCACTATGCCTCAATGAAAGCAATGGATGCTAGTATAATGCCCCTCGAGAGATCGAGGGAAAAAAAAAATTAAGTTGAGATCATAATAAGGATGTAGGATCAGTTCAATTGCAAAACAATCCACAAGATATGGATAAAAGATCATAACAGGATATCAGGTGACAAAAAGAGATCCAAGACAAAAACCCTAGGTCAAGCAATGCATTCAAGGTGAAAAACCTAATTTTCCATGCAGATATAGGAGGTTGCGGTCACTTTCAAACTCATTTGCACACTTAAATTTGAGAATTTTGAGAGCTCTTAGAGATATTTTATGAGAGACCTAGAAGTGCGACTAATGGAATGGTGGATCTTGTGCTTCCCCTACACCGTGTAGATAGAGTCTTTGAGTTCCAAGGGTTAGCAACTGCAAGACCACTAGTATGTACCCCAAAAAAAATTCCTTGCATGTACTTTGAGATAGCGAAATTTATGCTATATTAGGTCAAACAAAGACATTGCTATTTCAGCAGCACTTTTGTAATGGTTAGCGATGCTTTTTCCAAAGAGCATCGCTCTAGAGAAACTATGTTGGGGTTTAGTATATTATCATGCTTTTGCAAACAAACCTATGCCTCTACAAAGTTTCAAAGCCACACATTTGCTAAATTTTAGTACTGCGCTTTTGTTTTCTAGCGATGCATTTGACATGGTTCCATACCTTTTCCTTTCAATGATGCTATTGCAAAATAGTGATGCATGTGCTAGATTGACAAAGTGACGCCTTTGCATAAAGGCATGCTTTTACATTTATAGGGTTTCAAATAGGATCTTTTCCTCGATTTTAGAAAAATTAGCATTATACGCATTGTGCATGCAAGAGTTCTTTCATCCACTATAGTCACGTGAGTGGAGGCCCATGATTCTTGGTCATATGATTAATTTTGAGGATGAGGAGGATGAGTTCTTAGGAGTAGTCACTGTATACCACATTTTCTATATGTTATAGATCAAGACACATCTCATGATGATGGATGCATTCATAGACTAATGGCATTCAAAGACCTCTTCTTTCCACCTCCTGACAAGAAATGTTATGATCACACTGGAGGATGTATGGCACATCTTACAAGTACATATTTATAGTGAGAGGATCATCTTTGATTTAGAGATAGGCATTGCTTCCATGTTCAGGGTTCTAGAAGTGGATCAAATGCATTTTCAGAGTGGCTAGATTGACCTATAAAGGTATTGTGGCCAAGTTATCAATTTGACTCTTGTGATTGGAGGACTCATCATGGAAGTATTGATGCCAGATAGATGCAATCAAGGATTTAACCTCAACTAGGGTGTAATACTAGAGGGTATCATTGAGGACATCCAAACTTATGCATGGGGACCATGCATTTTGGCGACTCTATATCACGAAAATATTTAGATAGTATATGTGTGACAACATAGCTTATTAGTTGGGGTTACCTTCTTACACATCTAGGCTTGGGAGCACATTGCTATTCTCCAAACCGTGATTATATTGTGGGACATTGATGAGGGGGATCTTCTGGTCTATCGATATGTAGGGATGACTACACTATTGAAATGAATAAGACAATTGAGAGGGGGGTGAATAAGTTGTAGTAGATTAAACCTTAAAACCCTCAATAGTAATTAGATCCACATGCATTCATTAAACCCTTATTTTTTCAATATGATTAAACATGAAATGTAGATAACAAAAACTAAAATAGCAACACCATACACAAGAGAATACCAAATTTATGTGGGAAACCTAATAAGGGAAAAACCACAATGAGGATTAGCTCACAATATAAGTAATATCAAAATCGATACAAGGGCTCACTGCTAGAATAGGACAAACTGTCCAAAAAGGCTCACAACTAGGGCCCAATGCCACAGAAAGAAATACAAGAAAATAGAAGAAGAATGATGTCTTCTCAATGCAACAAGGAATCTACCACAATTTCTTGTACACTTTCACATTCTTGCATGAATGATTTTGGATGCCTTCAGCTCATTGCCTTTTTGGAACCCTAACACTAAAATTTGTACTACTTTTCTCAAATTTGCATCACACACATCACTTGCATCTATCTTGATTCTTACTTTTTCCATACCTCAACTCACAACAACACCATATATATTTATATCATCCTCAACCTCAAAAACCTTCTCGAATGTTAGTAACTATCCATTGTACAAACAAATTCAAAATAGGTCAAAACTTAAACATTCTCACGATTGATAGGAATGAAGGGGAGATACATAAACCCTTAGTTAGAACCAAAATAGATCCCAAAATAGCTCAACATTCTTTCATAAGCTCACATTCAGTGTTAAACACAAGGTTGACCAACACCCATGCAAAACACCATAAACATTAAGTACATTCTTCCACAAATCAATCTGTAATCTTTGGACTACATAATTCACTTGAACACAATATAAAATAATCCATGAAATACTTAAGATTCATCAAACACTTCATCCAAGCTTACATCATACAAATAATTCAATCTCAGAAGAACTGGTAACCCTTACTTGCATACTGATAAATGAAATTCACTCTGTATTGCACCAAATTAAGTAAAATATTGAATACAAAAAGATACAATCATTATAAAAAATTTCCCAAGTTTGCACAACCTAAAGCCAGATAACAGAGAAATGTGGAGAAAATACATTTCTCCCAAGCCATAGAAAACATCACTGAACAACTAGATCATACATTGGTGAAAATATCTCACATTATACAATGATCTATAAAGCCAAATTATGAATATAAAAACCTCTGACAACCTTGAATAACTTGTAATATTTTCACAGGAATAACACCAATACAAAAGAAACATGGAGCACAATATCAGAGCATGCTATAAACACTTGCACAACATAGTTTACTCTGTTTATCAAATGTTCTCAAAAGCACTTGGAAACCAAGTACTAGAGACATCATCTTAGCTCATTTCTTCATTCCAACTCATCTTAAAACTCTAAAAAAAAAAAAGATAGCTCCATGTACACCCAACACTTCCTCAAGATCTCAACTATACATGCACAACCTATTTTCCTCTTTTTCACAATTTTATCAATATCTTCAACATATTCATCCCATAGTTGAAATCAATGACAACACTAGTCAATAGGCTTCTTGTTGAAATGAATGCAAAAACCTTCATACTTGCAAAAATATTCCCCTTTGTCATTGATGGCAACATAAGATGTGAAAAGCCACCAAAGAAAACACAACAACTATGAACACACTCTCCCTTTTTTTTCAGATTATATAGCCTACACAACATTCTTGAATTCTCTCCCCCTTACAAGAGTCTCTCTCCCTTTGACAATAATAATTAGACAACATACAAAACTTTCTCTAATTTTTCACATGATTCTCTCTCCCCCTTTGACATCAATGGAAAAGGGTATAATATTTTACATTGTTCTCCCCCTTTGACACTGAACCAAAATACCTTCTCTTAATACTCCCCCTTAGGAGTACACCCTAATAAGTCAACAACTCAACAAAAATGACAATAGATGACACTACCTACTTCCTCTAATAGGTAGCCACCAACATCAGTCCAAACAAGAGATAGATTCATAGAATAATTGGACTAATGCATCCATTTATGCATCTAGTTCAAATAGGGAGGGGAAATAACCCCCAACTTCTCCTAGAGATACTCAAAAGTATCTTTAGGGAGAACCTTCATAAATATATCAATAATCTTATCCTTTGTAGGAACATACTCAAGCTTCACTTCATTCTCCATAACCTTTTCTCTCAAAAAGTGATGCCTGATAGATATATGCTTTTTCCTTGAATGTACCATTGGATTCTTTGAAATTTCAATTGCACTTGTATTGTCACAAAAGATAGATATAGGCTTGTCATATACAACTCTAATATCCATCAATGTTTGTCTCATCCATAAAACTTTTGTAAAACATGATGCAGTTGCAATATACTTAGCCTCTCTAGTAGAAAAAGAAACTAAATCCTATTTCTTACTCAACCATTACACCAATCTACATCCAAGAAAGAATTCACCACCACTTGTACTTTTCCCATCATCAACACAACTAGTCCAATCTACATACTTATAAGCACTTAATGTGAAATCAATATCCTTAGGATACCACAAGCCATAATCTGGAGTGCCTCTTAAATATCTAAATATCCTCTTCACTGCTGCAACATGTATTTCTTTAAGATCTTCTTGAAATCTAGCTACAAGAAAAGTTGCATGCATGATATATGGTCTAGTAGCAGTTAGATATAACAGCCCACCTATCATAGATCTATATTTTCTCTAATCAACCTTAGGTGAAACATCATCTTTTCTCAATTTACAACTAGTCACAATAGGAGCGCATACTAGTTTGGAGTCATCCATTCCATACTTCTTCAACATCTCTTTGACATACTTAGATTGTGAAATGAATATCCCTTTATCTATTTGATTAATTTTTAGCCCAAGAAAGAAATTCATCTCCCCAAACATTTACATTTCAAACTCTTTATGCATTTCCTCTACAAACTTCTTACACAACCTCATTTCTACCAAAGATAATATCATCCACATATACTACTACCATCAAGATTTTGTCTTCCTCAATTTTAAAGTAAATATTTTTATCTTTGGTGCCCTTACTAAGTCCTTGTTGTGTCAAGTACTTATCCAGTATTGCATACCAAGATCTAGGAGCTTGCTTCAATCCATATAGTTCCTTCTTTAACTTACATACAATATATGGTTGATCTGACAACTAAATTCCTTCTAGTTGTTCCATGTAAACCTCTTCTTCCAATTCTCCATTCAAAAAAGAAAACTTCACATCCATCTAATAAACCTTAAATTCTTTATGTTCTACAAATTCCAAAAACATTCTCATAGCTTCCATCCTAGCCATAGGATCAAAAATCTCCTCAAAATCTATACCTTCTACTTGTGAGTAACCCTTACACACAAGTATTGCTTTATTTCTTACTACTTCTCCATTCTCATTCAACTTGTTCTTGAATACCCACTTAGTTCCAATTATGTTTTTGTTTTTCTCTCTAGGGATTATTGAAAGAATGAAGAAGGAACCCTTTGATGTGTTATCATTGATGCCAACATTGTTTATTGACAATTTTTTCTAATCCCGTAAACAGTTTTTAGTGACACCTTGATCTAGTAATTTGGTTTGGATTTGATCATGTAATAAGATCATTTTATGTGGTTACATTATGTTGTTTAGGACTACTAAATGTACATCTATTGTCAAGATTTCAGCAATTTTGTTGCTTAGACTAAAAGTTACAAATGATAGAATTTCGACAAATAATGTTTTGGCTTATATAGTGCAAGATGATATGAGTTATCTAGTCCACATTCCTTCGGTGTTTGGATTCAAAGCTAGAAATTTTGTGAGATGGTTTATAGGTGTTAGTACTACATATAGTCTAGATGGAACCTGCTTATATGATCATATGGATGATTGATGTTGGTTAGACTGGTGTATTTTTTTATTAGGTCTAATCCCTAGCCGACCCAATACTTGAAATTGTGTAGCTATGAAGATTAATATGCATTTTGGATGTTAAGGGGATCTATTTTAGATCCGTTCCAACCTAAATTCAAGTTTTTCACTTTCTTTTGAGTGCAAATAAGTTTTTTTTTTCAATTATGAAGCTGAAAAATTATTTTTAAATTAAAATAGGGTTTCCTCTAATTAGGCTGACCTAATTGATGTATGCGAATCTAACAGGGTATGTATGTGGAACATTTTTGAGTCGCATAAGTAGATGAGGATGTAATGTGATGTGTGTGAATTTTGATAGAGTGTGAACTTGCAAATTTGTATGTTTGAGATCAGAATAAAGGAAAAGCTATTGTGTATGTTGAGTGATTGCTAACCAAAGAAATATTTTATATCTAGAGCTTCATTGGAATTGAATTTAGCACAAGGGAGGTGCATCTTACATCAATTCAAACTTTGGATTTGTAGCCATTTTTTTCTTGTATCTATTTTTGGTTGTGAGCCTTATAAGGATAGTGAGTCTTGGCAGTGATCCCTTGTCATATCTTATCCTCACCATGGTTTTTCCATTTTTTTGTTTTCCATGTAAAAATCCCGGTTTTCATGTGTTATGTGGTGTTGTGATTTCTTTCATGTTTTCATTCATAGTTGTAGTTAGATATGTTTTGATTATTGGTTGGATTATGAATAAATATTTTAATACAATACTGATTCACCCACCTCTCAGTATTCTAGGTGTTCAACAATTAGTATCAGATCCTAGTTCCTTTTGGAAAGCCTAACAGCTTGAGGAAGATCTTGGAGGTTGAACACATGGCTAAAAAAAAGTATTTTATTCCTCTGGAATAAATTTCTACAATTGAATATGAAGAAGATGATTGCATGTTTGACAAAGAAGAACTTAAAGCTACTCTTGAAAATCTTGACAAAGGTTAAAGTGAGAACAAAAGTTTGAAGGAAATCCTAGAAGAAGAAAATGAATGCATCAAAAATTTGAGAGAACAAATCAAGAAGTTGAGAAAAAGACAGAGAAGTTAATGAACAGTTGAAGAAAGCAAATGTAGATATCCTCGGGATGAAAGTGAAAGTGCAAGAAAAGAAGAGAATTGAGGATTGTCTGAATGCTAAGATACAAAGAAAGACTGATGAATGTACAAATCTTGAACAAGAAGTGGTAACCCTAAGATCAGATCTAGAGAAAGCAAGAGATCATGAGGACAAATTCAAAACAAGTACTATAATGCTTGATGAACTGATTGCAATTTAGAAACCTTTTAAGGATAAAGGTGGTTTGGTACTTGAAGAAGGAAAAAGTTCAAAGACAATTCAGACACCTAACAAGGTTTAAAATAAGAAGACTCAAGGAAATGGTAGAAAGTTTAAGAATTAAAGAAGCAATATTGGAAGATCTCCTATAAAACAACCAAATGCTCAAAGGTACTCATATTTCAATGGTGTTTATTTTTCATGCAATAAATTTGGACACAAGGCTATAGAATGTAAAAGTAGAATGAATCATAATGTTGGATCCTTCTCTGGAAAATATTTTGCATGCAAGGAATTTGGACATAGTACTACTGAGTGCAAAAGTCAGATGATGAATAGATTTAATACTAGTAGAATGTTTCAATCCTCTATTGGTTACTATTATACATGCAATGTATTTTTACATAAGGCTAACTAGTGTAGATCAAGAATAAATAGAAGTTAGTTTGGTGAGAAAAATGTTGTATGCTACAATTGCAACAAACCTTGACACTTTTCAAGATTTTGCAGAAGCAAGAATGGAAGGAAAACTAATACGAAACTAAGGAATAAACTAGTGAAGAAAGTTGATCCTACTAAAGATAAGAAGAAAATGGAGAAAATTTGGAAGAAAAAAGAAGAACCTAAGAACAAGGATGAATCGAATGCATCTATACCTACATTTGGTGTAGATAATTCTTTTGAAAACTAAGCCTATGTCAAAGCTTATAGGGAGCAATAATAGAAAAATATAACAACCCCCTGGAATCATGAGGTGTCAAGTAGTGACATAGAGATATATGGTGAAAAATGGTATGCTTAAGATTTTGGAAAAGATTCTAGTAGAAAATATGCAAATCTGAACTATTGTAGAGCAATTTAGGGTTTATATTGTTTCAAGGAAGTGTTTACCAGCTTTTTGAGAATTTCAAGCATTAAATGCAAAATTAGGGCAGACCGGTAATGTATAAAGTGAAACCCTTAG
Organism: Sequoia sempervirens; assembly: GCA_007258455.2. Classification (NCBI taxonomy): domain Eukaryota; kingdom Viridiplantae; phylum Streptophyta; class Pinopsida; order Cupressales; family Cupressaceae; genus Sequoia; species Sequoia sempervirens. The sequence continues at coordinate 9,237,728 of VDFB02358134.1, read as the reverse complement.
TCATTTTTGCACATTGGAAAGAAAGCAGAGTGAATTGAGAAGTGATTGAATGAAACTAAAAGTTAATTGGTTCAAACCCTAGTTCCCATTGAGCACAAAAAAGGTATTTACAACTATCTTTTCTTTGTGGGTTTGTATTAGAAGTGATTTTACAAGCATTTGAAGGTAGAATTGAGGTTATAATGGCTACATCAACCGTAGTTGAGATCACTAAAAGACCTAGATTAAAATTTAAAAAAAATTCATGGAAATCTTTGATAATGACCCCGACGACACATTTTTGAAGATCCCAATTAAGGTTTTTCCATTGAAGACACACGAATCTATATACTTAGAAAATTGGAAGAGTATGATCACCAAGTACTTAAATATCAATGGTCTAATGAGTTAAATGGAGATGAATTTCTAGTAAAACCAGAGTATATAAACCTAGTGCAAAAGAATCTAGACATATGAAACTAGTCTCCTAACTTTAGCAGTGATTTGGATGCAAATTATGTGAAGATAGTCTTGATCAGAATTCATGATAAATTCATGTGGACTGCTATGCCTAGACTTATTTCAAAAGATGTAATTAAGGTTGTGACTAGATTATGTGATACCGGAATCATACCGATGTTGAAGTCTATGAAGAATGATGTGGTTATGTAGTTAATTGGTGCCACATTTGATAGGAGAGCTTCAACAACCAAACCTATCACCAATCTTGTAGTGAAATATACATATGTTATGATTGGACACAAAATCTACTTATAAAAAAGAGAGAACTCAGTATCTACAACTATAATATGTTTTGCTTATGACATGGTAGTAAATGGGAAATATTATGATTTTTGTGAGCTTCTTTGACAACAACTTCTAGAGAACTTGCATCAAACCAAAACAAAGAAATATGATTTCAAGTATGGAACATTGATTGTTTACTTTCTTGTCTACTTTCTGAGAGAGCTACCCAGATGTAGAAACATTGTGTGGGATAGAAGCAGACTGGTAGCACATGAAATTTTTGATTATCTACACAATATTAGAGGTTATAATTCTTAAGCTCATGCATTGACTACATTTTTTGCATTATTCCAAAGGAACATGCATGAAAGAGAAATAATTCCTAAAATTTTAGTGGAGAAATATGCAAATTACATAACCTTTCTTGTATCCACTGATGAATGCATAATAGAGGTGGTGGAACCTAGAATAATATGGATTGAGCCTCTGAGATATGAAATTGATGAGAAGGATCCTGAGAGATACATTGAAATATTGTTAAACAGTCCTAAGGACCCCTGTTTGCCTAGACATGGCACATATAAGGAGAAATCTACTAAATTATACTTGGAGACCTCAACACCTGCTAGAACAAAAATGGTGAAAAAACAAGTTGAGAAACTCTTTGGAGTGCATGGAATTTCAAAATAAGTTGACAGATTAATGGAAGTTGCAGCAAAGATGAAAGCCAAAGTAGCTGATGAGTCCTCTGAACAATGTAGATCCAAAAGATCAGCTTCCACCCTTTCCTCTACATTGCATACTACCATAGCTATAGTTCAAGGGAAGAAGGTGGAGTGCATTTCTCCTGCAATAGTTGATGTATCTACACCCTTTGAACCTCACACCTGGACCATAAAAAGGAAAAATGTACCTCTGGTAGCACCTCCTACTACCTCTAGAAGAAGAAAGAAACAAAAGGAATCTATAGGTTGAAACATAAGTGATTTTATGGAAGAGGAGATTGAACTTGGTTTAGAAGAAGAACAACAATTGAAAAGAAAAAGAAGCAATTTTTCCACCAATGATGAAGGTGCCTCACAAGAGGCTAGCACTAAATCCAAGAAAGCTAAGGTAAATACATCTAAATTTAATATTGTAGATATTGTTGAATAAGACAACTAAGGGGGGGTGAACCATTTGTAGCAAGTTTTAACCTTTAAAACTTTCACTAGAAGTTAGATTCATAAACATTCACAAAACCTTTACTGTGTTAATATATTTAATCACTAAATGTAGAAATAGAAAATGAAAGTAATGAAACCATGCACACAATAACACCAAATTTACTTGGAAAACCCAATGAGGGAAAAACCATAGTGAGGATTAGCTCACAATATAAAGAATTCCAAAGATAAATACAAAGGGTCACTACCAAAATGGCTTACTACTAGAAAGGCTCACTGCCAGAAAGGATCACTACCAAGACAAGACACAATATCCAACAAGGGCTCACTTCTGAAGGGCTGACTTCCATAGAATCACAAAGAAGATAGAAGAGGACTGTCATAGAGAGAAAAATATCTCAATGCAACAAAGATTCCACCACAATATTCTCACACACTTGTAGTCTCACATGAAAGATGTTGGATGCCTTTAGCTCACTACCTTCAAAACCCTAACATGAAATTTGCATTGATCAACTCAAATTCACATCACACACACTATCTCTTGCATCTGTCTTTCATCTATCTTATCTTTCATCAACATCTCAACTTGTACTTATACCATCTTCAACCTTGAAACCTATCCAAGGTTGGACACACACCAATTGTATTTACAAATTTAAATTAGGTCGGCACCAAAAAATTCTATGATGGAATTAGAATGAGGGTGACCCAAACATATACTTAATAAGGACCTAAATAAGTCCCAACACACCTCAACACACTTCCATGAACTTTTTAAGTAGTATTTAACACAAGGTCAGCCAACACTAGTGTAAAACACATAAAAAAATTAAGCACACACATCCTTAATATGATCCAATCTTATTAGACAATAATTTTCACTTGAACACAACCTCATCAACTTAGTCTTAGAACTGCAAGTCATAAAACCATAATTCTGAGAAATATGGAGTAACTACATTTCTCTCAAACCACAACCAAACACATAGAAATGCAAAGTACACATACTGGTGAAGATATCACACACTGTACAATGATCCAAAATCCCAAATTATAGAAATAGCAAATACCAACAACCATGATCAATACCTCAAATTTTTACAAGCATAGCAGCAATACGAAGCATCTGCTGGAGCATACATAGAATACTTATAGACCTTCTTTATTACAATTTTCTCAATATCCTCAACATATACAATCAATAACCAACTTCCATGACATATTTGACATCAATGAAAATAGAAATTAGTTGACATCAATGACAACACCTTCATATTTGCAACAATCTCCCCTTTGTCATTAATGGAAACACATGATGTGAATAACCATCAAAGACAACACAACAACTCATCAATTTCCCTCTTTTTCAGAATGCTTTCTCCCCCTTTCCTTTTCACATGATACTTTCTCGCCCTTTGTCATCAATGGAAAAGGAAAAGATATTTTACATTGGTCTCCTCCTTTGACACCAAAAACATTACTAGTATTGACTACTCCCCCTTAGGATTATACCTAAATAACTATACAATGACAACACCTGACACTACCTACTCCCCCCTGAGAGGTAGCCACTAACATCAATCTAGAAGGAAGATAGATCCATAGATCCACTAGACATATGCATCTCCATATGCATCTAGTTCAAGAAAGGAGGGGCAATAGCCCCTAACTTCTCCTAGAGATACTCAAAAGTATCTTTAGGAAGATCCTTAGTGAATATGTCAGCAATTTGATCCTTTGTAGGTACATACTCAAGCTTTACTTCATTATCCATAACATTCTCTCTCAAAAAGTGATACCTTATTTGTGTATGCTTTGTTCTTGAGTGCATCACTGGATTATTTGAAATGTTAATTGCACTTGTACTATCACATAAAATATAGATGGGATCATCATACTTACTCTAATATCCTTCAATGTTTATCTCATCCATAAAAATTGTGTGCAACAAGATGTTGCAACAATATACTCAACCTCTACAATGGATAAGGAAATTGAATCTTTATTTTTACTTAATCATGACACCAATTTGCAACCAATAAAGAATGCACCACCACTTGTACTTTTTATGTCATCAACTCAACCTACCCAATTTGCATCTGTATAAGCACTTAGTGTAAAATTAGTATCCCTAGGATACCATAAGCCATAATACAAAGTGCCATTTAGATATCTGAATATCCTCTTAATAGTTACAACATGTGTTTCTTTAGGATCTTCTTGAAATCTAGCCACAAGAAAAATTGCATGCATGATATCTGGTCTACTAGTAGTTAAATGCAACAATCCTCCAATCATAGATCTATATTTTCTCTGATTAGCCTTATGTGAATCATTGAATCTTTACTCAATTTCTAGCCAGTCACCATAGGAGTGCATACCAGTTTGGAACAATCCATCCCAAGCTACTTCAACATTTATTTTACATACTTTTATTGTGAAATAAAAATCCCTTTTTTTGTTTGATTGATTTACAGTCCAAGAAGGAAATTCATCTCACCAAACATAGACATCTCAAAATATTTTTGCATTTTTTTAGTAAAAAAAATTCACATTATTTCATTTCCTCCAAAGATATTATCATCAACATATACAACTGCTATCAATATTTTGTCATTTTCAAATTTGAAATAAAGATTGCTATCTATCGTACCTTTACTAAAACCTTGTTGAATCAAATATCTTCCTAACCTTACATACCAAGATCTATGAGCTTACTTCAATCCATATAAAGAATTATTTAATCTACATACCATTTTCAGTTGATCTAAAAACTAATATCCTTTCGGTTGATCCATGTAGACTTCTTCTAACTTACCATTCAGAAATGTTGACTTTACATCCATCTGGTAAATTTTAAAATCCTTATGAGTAAAAATTTCCAAAACATTTTGATAGCTTCCATTCTATCCACTAGAGAAAAAGTATCCTAAAAATATGTACCTTTTTCTTGTGAGTAACCTTTACACACAAGCCTTGCTTTATTTATGACCACTTCTCCATTCTCATTCAGCTTGTTTCTGAATACCCATTTTGATCCAATTATTTTTTTATCTATTGGTCTAGGAACCAATTCCCAGGTTTGATTTTTCTCAATTTGCATAAGTTATTCCATTTCTCTCATCCAATGATCATATTTACATGCTCCACTTACTGTCTTAGGTTCAACTGTAGAAATTAAACACAGATTTATTTCAGTAGCAATAGTAGCTCTGCTTTTTGTCAATACTCCTTTTCTCTTTTCTCCAATGATTTTTTCTTCAGAATGATTCTTTTTTCACATATTTTGGTGTCTTTGGGGACACCACCAATGATTCTTCTTCCTCATTCTTCTTTTCTTCTTCTTCAACAACTTCTTCTACTCGTCTACAATTAGGTCCATCTGATACATATCCATCAATTTCAATTGAATTCTTCAATGCTTCATCAACCTTGACATTTCTGCTTTCTACAATCTTTCTCAACCTTTTATTGTAGCATATGTAAGCTTTTCTTCTAAGGGAGTATCCAAGGAAAATACACTCCTCACATCTTGCATCAAACTTTTCTAAATTTTCATCTCTTCTGATATAACATATGCTTCCAAATACCTTGAAATTCTTTAAAGTAGGAATCTTTCCATACCACAACTCATAGGGAGTCTTAGTGTTGTTAGCTTTTGCTTGAACTTGATTGAACACATAAACAACAGTGTTAATTGCTTCTCTCCACTAGACTTTTGGTAAACCTGCCTCAGTGATCATTGATCTAACAGCTTCTTGAATCATTATGTTAAAATAATTGCAGGTGAATTCTCCACCTCTATAAGACCTTAAACATTTTATTTTCATGTCCATTTTATTTTCAACCATAGCTTTGAATGCTTTGAATTTGTCTAATTCATTGGATTTCCCTCTAAGAAAAGTAACCCATGTCATTATAGAGTAATCATCAATCAAAAGCATAAAATACATGTCACCTTGTAGAATTATCACCCTTGTAGGACCACAAAGATTTGTATGAATCAAATATAGTAGTCTAGTAGTAGATTTTTCCTTTTACCTAAAGTTTTTTCTAGCTTGCTTTCCAAACTGACAATTGTTGCAAATAGCATTAACAGGTTTTGTAATCCTTGGTAAATCTCTCACGGCTTGTACTACACTAATTCTCACCATATTATCAAAATTCATATGAAACACCCTTTGAGGCCATAAACAACTATCATTAATCAAAGAAATAAAGCAATTTCCATCTACACCCTTAAGTTGATAAATATTTCCTTCAGACTTCTTTCAAGCAACAATCACATTTTTTGATCCTTTCCTTATTTCACATTTCTCATCCTTGAACACAAGATTATATCCTTTACTACACATTTTTCCAACACTCAAAATATTATTCCTTAAACCCTTAACATAGTAGACATCATCATTATTATGCATTCCATCAAAACTAATTGAACCTATCCCACAAAACTTAGCACTAGTATCATCATCAAACTTAACTAAGCCTCCATCTTCTTTTTCAAGTTAAACGAACTTAGTTTTTTCACTGGTCATGTGATGTGAACAACCACTATCAACAACCCAGTAGTTCCTTTCTTTTTTAGCATGAAGAGCAAAGATCACAATACCTTCAACTTTCACTGGAGTGCTTTCCTTCACATGTCTTTCAGTATTAGTAGAAGTAGATTCATCTTTTATAGCCAAGAACAAGCATTCATTGTATCAAAATCTCCATAATCAGACTCATCATCAGAAATACCAACATCTTCATTTACATAATATGCTCTCTTGATCATATTTCCTTTGTTTTCTTTGCCTTCTCTATGTTTATTCCTCTCGACTCTTTTACAATATCTTGAAGCATAATGACCTATTCCCCCACAACTAAAACATTTGAAAGGTAACTTACCTTGATACTTATCGAAGCACTTTTTCATTCTTCTTACAAAGTTAACTTCCACTTCATCAAAGTTTTCTTTATCTGAATCTTCAAATTTTGTGGCCCTAAAAGCAATTTCTATCTTTGATCCATTTCTCAAGCTAGGATTTCTCATTTCATATGAGATGAGAGTACCTAACAACTAATCTTTAGTATAGGTCTTACAATCTAAAAATTTCCTAATAGCAAATACCTTTTCACTATATATGTCAAGAAGAGTTATGAGAATCTTCTTTACTATCCTGGATTCATCCACCTATGCACCAAGTCCTTGTATTCCACCTACCAACTCACCCACTCTATAAATAAGATTTAATGTTCCCATCTTTAGTCATTCGCAAGATCTCAAACTATGCCTCCAAGTTCTAAAACTTTTCTTCTTGAACCCTTTCATCTCCTTCATGGATATTTTCTAATGCATCCCAAACCTCTTTAGCAGTCTTCAGGTTCATAACTCTCACTAACTCGAAATGTGAAAGACTATTATTTAGAATAAATTTTCCTTATTTTTTGCTTAATGCACCTTGATCTCATCAGCAGTACTTGGACCATTAGTAGGAGTAGTGTATGGAGTCTTATAATCTTTCTCAACATCATATCCACAATATTCCAAACACCCTTCCATATTTATCTTCCAAAAAGTGTAGTCGGTGCCATCAAACTTAGGGCACTCAATAACTATATTTTTCACCATCCCATACATTCCTTAAGTAGTTTAGCTCTTCCAAGGAACCAAGCTCTGATACCAATTGTTGAACAAGGCAACTAAGAGGGGGGGCGAATCAATTGTATAAATTTTTAACCTTTAAAACTTTCACCAAAAGTTAGATCCATAAGCATTCACAAAACCCTTACATTGTTAATATGTTTAATCACTGAATGTAGAAATAGAAATTAAAAGTAATGAAACCATGCACACAATAACACCAGATTTACATGGAAAACCAAATGAGGGAAAAGACATGGTGAGGATTAGCTCACAATATAAATAATTCCAAAACCGAATAGAAAGGCTCATTGCTAAAAGGGCTTACTACCAGAAAGACTCATTGCTAAGATAGGACACACTATCAAACAAGGGATCATTGTCAGAGGGCTCACCACCATAGAATTACAACGAAGATAGAAGAGGACTCTCATAGAGAGAAAAATATCTCAATGAAACAAATATTCCACCACAATTCTCTCACACTTGCAGTTTCACATGAAAGATGTTAGACGCCATCAACTCACTACCGTCAGAACCGTAACTTGAAATTTGCACTGATCTACTCAAATTTGCATCACACACACTATCTCACATCTATCTTGCATCTATCTTTTATCTGTATTATCTATCATCAACATCTCAACTTGTACTTATACTATCTTCAACCTTGAAACCTATCTAAGGTCGACCACACACCAATTATATTTACAAATTCAAATTAGGTTCATGCCAAAATATTCTATGGTGGAATTAGAATGAGGGTGACCCAAACATATACTTAATGAGGATCTAAATAATTCCCAACATGCCTCAACATGCATCCATTTTTGGAAGAATGAAGAAGGTGATCACCTTCGGGTTTGTTGTCATTGATGCCAACACTGATTGGCAACAGGCTAAGTAAACTGTGTGTCTATATTGATCTAGTATTTTGATTCGAAAATCCTCTTAGTAAAAAGAATTTCTATGAGTTTTTGATATGTTTCTCATGAGTGTCAATTACAGCTATAAATTAGATTTCAACAATTTTGGTTGATCCAATTGAGTTATCCAAGTGATAGAAGTTTGGCATTATTTTTATTGACAGGGCTATTGTAGTACCCCTCCATTTTTCTTATGTTCTCTGTTAGCATGTTTTCACTTTGATAGACCCTGGTACTTTGTTTTGATGTATTGATCACTAGCATTAGAGTGATGGTGGATTTATTTTGTGATGTGATGATACATTGTATGGTGGTAATTATTTCTGACATGTTTTATGTTAGCATAGATGTTTACTTGAGATATTACTGCTATATATATGCTTATGGTAGATTAATTGTTATTTATTTTTTCAGTTTGATGTGATATTGTATTGGTGAGGAGAACAGAGTTGCATCACTCGCTTGCTAGTGCCCTATGATTTCCATGATTTTCTCATCACGGTGTGTTTGAATCATGGATTGTATATATGTATGTTATATGTTTGATTGCAGGATTGCAGGTACATGACACTGACTCCACCTGGCTTCACAGGTCTGAGCGTGTCCAGACTCAATGGTAATGTTGATTGGGAGATAGTAACGAGGTTTTTCCTAGTCTAGCCTTAAACCTAGTCACAGTATGTTGTCAGTTTAGGTCTAGTGTTTTTAGTTGTCTTGTTTGGTCTGTCTTGATTATTTGTTATACAAGGTTTATTTTGTGAATTTAATGTTAGATTAATGTTCCTTTTAATTTAATGCTTATTTAAATTAATTTTAAATATTGTAGATAAAAGCTTCGTATTTTATTTAATTAATTAAATTAGTTTATTGGTAAAATAATTTTGTCATTGTGATTAAAATTATTTTATAAATAAATTAAATTAATTAATTAAAGTTACTTTTATTGAGAGAATAGATTAAATATATATTAAATGCTTTTGTGGGAAATGGAATTTTAAATATGAATTAAAATAAAAAGGAAATTGATTTTGAATTCTTTTAATTCTTCAAAATAAAATAAATTCTTGATAATTGATGGAAGAAATTATCTGTGAGTTTGTTAGAAGATATTTTCTTGATTTGTCATGTGTCTTAGTTGAATTAAATGCAAATTCTTGTTGAGGATTTTCTTGGAAAGAATATTGCCAATCTGGGAAAGCAAGAAAACACTTCACGAGAAAAAGAAAGAAAACAAAGTTCTGTTGAAGAAATTGTGATTTTTTATTTGGGGTTTTGATTTAAATTTCTGGAAGAAGTTCTTGGGTTGATATTTGTTCAGTAATTTGTATTCTTTTGGAAAGTGGGGATTTCAAAAGGGCTTTGGAAGTTGCACACAGTAGGCAAAGCTTTTCTGCAATAGTCAAATTCTTCAAGCTATAGGAATACAGGTTCTTTCCTATTTATTTAGTTTATTGTCTTTTGAAAAGATTGCCTCTATAAAGAATTAATTTTGTAGAAGTTTGGTTAAAATTTGTTAAATAAAAGATTTCCTGTAGAAGAAATTTTTATTGAAGCCTCTGTTTTTTCTTGATAAAATTTTATTGAAAATGTTTCTGAGAAAATTTGTTACCTCTCTGTGTAAATTTTGAAACAAATTATTGAAAATGTTTCTGTAAATTTTGAAACAAAGCTTTATAGTGAAATCAGAGAGCAACCCAGAAGGTTACTATTAAACAATAGTAAAATTTCAAAAGAAAACAAAAGAAAATCTCTGTAGAATTGTTTTAAAAAAAAAAAAAAACAATGTGAGGAAACAGAAATCTCTGAGATATACTTTTCTAATTATTATCTATAGAAAAGATTATGAGGATTTGGAATGAAAATAAAACTCTCTATTGTGAAAATTATCAATTCCTGGTAAAATTGTTAAATTGGTAGATTTACCAATTTCCTGTAGAAAACTCTCTTAGAAAATTTGCCTGATTATTATAATTTATTTATTGATTGAATTATATATATATCTATATTTATTTATGTATGCATACAAATGATATATGTACTTATACATATATAAATATACATATATGAATTTATATTGTGCCAATAATCTGTAGAATTTAATTTTATTTGAAGTCAAAAAGCCGTACGCGATTTTTATAAAATCGCAGATTTTAGTTTTAATTATTATGAAATAAATTAAAACGAATTTATTAAGAGGCCGGGGGTTCTGCACCCACAGCCGACTCCCAACAGGGAGGTGGTGTGGAGGGCAGCGCTCACAGGCAACGCATGGCGCTGCCATCCACAGCGCGGCCCTGTGGGGAGGGCTGCGAAGGCAGCCCTACCCACAGCCACCGTCGTGGCTATAGCATTGGCTACGGTTACTTTGTTATAAAAAGTGTTTTGTTTTTATTTTATTTTTTTAATGTAAATTTTTATTTGTATTTAATTTTTATATAATATATATTTATTATATATATGGTATATATAATATATATTATTGTAATATATATTGTATTTATATTTATATAATTATTAAATATTAGGAAATTAGTAATTGAATTATTGTTAGTGATAAATTATTAAAATAAAATAATTAAATAAATATTTAAGTATAAATATTTAATGATTATTTTATTATGATGAGTGCAATAAATGTGTTAGAATTGGAATTTAAATTGTAACGAAATATTTTAAATAGAGAAATTGAAGTGTACTATGATGAATTATTATGATATTAGACATAAACAATTGTTTTAAGTTCTTCATTAATTGAGAATGAAATTATATTTAAGACGATTGACTTCAAATATGATGTTATTGATTAAATTGGATTTAGGAAATCAAATTATAGATCATTTTATTACTTAAATTATTTTTAAGTTGTGATCTTTCTTGTGCATGTTTTTGGGTAATTTGAATCAATTGAGTAAGAAGTCTTCCAGATAAGTTTGTTTAATGTGAGAGTTGTTAATTATTTAAAATACAATTCTTTGAGTTAACTAGGGTAGTGCACATGGCTTTATTCTATTTTTAGACACCTGTTTCTGTGAACAAGTTGTGATGTCTATAGTTATATTGTTGTTTATTTTGATGCTAGTTTATGTGCACCTTGTCTACCCTTAGTGGAGTTAGTTTCCTTTTGTTATTTTTAGGGGAGTGGCTCTTTATGAGGGTCGACACACAAAGTGATGCCAGGGTAACTCATGTAGAGCTAGTTAATCAGTGAAAACTAAATCAACACATTAGTTAGTCTAAAAAATTTAACTAGATTAAATAAGCCTCACTCATGGACTCAAGGACTAGTTCAGACTTGGGAATGAGTTGAGAAGGCTTGGAATGGGAAAATTGATATCTAGTCATTATGAAAGATATTGATTCCGCAATAGATTGCATGTGGGGTTGGGTTTTGTAAGAAGTTACCAGGGTAACCCAAGATGGGGGCCGAAACCTAGGAAGAAACGCCTGGGTAACCTATGCAACATTGTGATGAGACTCCACCTATAATAACAGTATCCTTGTGAACTTAGTATATTTGATCATTTTGTTTTGGAAGCAATGTAACCATTAAGTTAAGTTGATATTTGTATAGTTTTGTCTTTGGTTTTACTTGTGTCTAGGGTTTGTAGGTCATGTTTAGGGAACCTTTTTACTATCTCCTAGCATGGGAGGTGGGCCTATGGGTACCACATGGTTGGGTGGAACGTGTACCTTACTCCGTTGGGTCCCCAATTCTTGTTCGTGGAAATGAGTACTTCTTGGATGGAGGAGCTCGTGTGTGAAAATGCACTTTCTCATATTTATTATTTGTATCAGTGGAAACCTTATTCTTGTATCACTACTCAATTGTTATCGGGGAGGACATTTGTAACATGTAATTGTATACTTTTATTTGACCTACCTCATTTAGAAATGAGTATTGTAATTGTTATTATAAATGCTATGAAAAGAAAAAATCATATTTGTTCTCTATATCTTCAATGATGTAATTTAAATGTTATTCAATGCATGCTCTTAAGTTTATGTGAATTAAATACATGCTATGTTAATTACTTTTGTCATCTATGGGATTTTCAAGTAGTGTGTCATCGCATTTCTTAGGGAATGTTTGCATTAGTAAAGTTTATGTTTACACTTTTTAAAAAAAATTATTACACTATCATAGTCAATGCAACATTATTTAGGTTACTAGATGGGGCATTACAGCTATGAACTATTTATCTTATATAAATTTAAAGTGTTCCTTATTAGGTCCAGGCCAACCTAATTAGTGCTCGTCATGATTTTTTGAATGCATCAAAAGTACTTTTGGTTTAAGCCAACAAATCTTTTAGAATTATGCATTCAATTAGGCTGACCTAATTGATGTATAAAGATCAAGCTATATATTTATGTGTGCAATATGAAGATGAAATATATAAATGAATATAGATGAAGGAATGGTGTGATATACAGTGATATGACAAGTGTTGTAGTGCAAGGTTATGATAGTTATTGTATGCCTACAACTGCAGCAGAATTTTTGGTATTCTAGAGCTTAACCAGAACTAATCTCTACACTTTGAAGGTGTACTTATTCAGTTCATCATTTAGCAGTGTTCCATACCTTTTTGTATCCTAGCAATAAGCCATTTTTTATTTAGGCTGTGAGCCTTTCAAGGATAGTGAGTCCTGGCAGTGAGCCCTATAATATCTTGTAACTGATTATAATATATTGTGAGCTAATCCTCACCATGGTTTTTTCCTTTTTGGGATCTCCATGTAAAAATCGTGGTGTCAATGTGTTATGATTCCTTTTATGTTCTGGTTTACTTTTGCAGCTAGATTTGGTTTGATAATTGGATGTTTAGTAATAATTAATTATGTTAGTAGAATACTGATTCACCCCCCCCTCTCAGTATTCAATGTATTCAACAATTGGTATCAGAGCTTGGTTCCTTTGAAGAAGTCTTACAACTTGAGGAAGGTCCCAAAATTTCCTCCCAAAGAAAACTCTGCATATGAAGAAATCAATGCTTCTCTTGAAGAATTGGACAAAAGTGAAGATGAGAAGGAAACTATAAAATGAAACTTGTTGTGCCCTCAGCACACACACCCCATTCAGAATGGGTACCCTCCCTTTTCTTCGCCTTGCCGAGTCATTTTGTTTCCACCTCATTTTGTGTGCCCCTATTTTGGTGTCCTAATTGGTCAACGTGCTTCCAAAGTCTCATCTTGAGTTGAATGTGTTTTATCCCCTTCAATTTTACTAGGACTTGGACCTTTGCGGAGTTTCCTGGGCAGTTTTCTCTTGCCAGTAGCCTTGGGTCCTGGTAGGCCCACCTTGCCAGGTTTCCCTTGTCGGGTTTCCATCGGGTGCTCATTGTTCTAAACGGTTGAAGGCTTTCACCTTCCCATGCCCGGGGACCCAGCTTCCTGATTTCCATCCCTTATGAATTGCGTTGAGAGTGGGCTGCCTTTGTCCCCGCCAGGCCCGATCTTCTAAACTTCTCTGCCCAGAGTTCTGCATTGACTTCGTCATTTTCGACGGCCAACCTGCGATGGCATTCTGCCCCCCAAACCCCAAACTCCCTTTTTCTATTGGTTGAAAATGACAAACTTTGAAGCGGCCACCAGGTCACATCCTTATGGCCTTCGGGCCCCAAACCTCCCACCGTTGTCTGAGAATTTAAACTTACCAACCCTTCTATCGTCTGTATGGGTATTAATGGGCATATTAAAAGCTAATTAGGGGTATAAATATCTAGTTTGACCTATCATTTTCATATATTAGGTTGGCCAGAGGAGTTCAGAGTGATTTTTTGAGGAGACCAGTGCCTTCGTCGCTCATCGCCCTTGCACCCGTTGCCCTCGTCTGCCAGTCGTTCACAAATTTCACAACCTCTTTCACCGAGTTTTTGAGGTAGGTTCGTTGTTCACCTTTCTAAGATATTTTTTGTGATTTTAAGCTTAAATGATGAATGAACGTGGGCTACAAATGATTTAATTGCGTAAAACAATATAACACCTAAAAAACCCATGTGTTGAAATTCTAGAAAAACCTCCTAAACATCCTCTAAGACAAATTTGAAACTCTCCCTTGTTGTCACCGTTCTTCACATAGGGCATTCGTGCCCTCTAGACTTGTGCCCTCCTGTTGCCCTCAAAAAATTAGAAAACAATCAAATCATCCAAATGGTGGGATGCCCTCTCGAGCCTGCGACCTCAAACCTCCTTCGGCTGATCGCCGTCGGACTTAAACTAAACTTGAAGTTCGGCCTCAATTTATGCTTCCTAGGCCTGCTCCCACAGGATTATGTCCGTGAGATGCTGCATTGCTTTCACCCTTTTGAAACGGTGACTCTGCCCCATCCACCCGAGCCCTAGGGCAGCCTCACCTTTTGCTGATCAAGGTTAAACCAACAAAATCAACTATTCCCTCATGTCCTTGGGCCCCGGTTCGTGGAGGTCCATCCACAGATTTTTGTAGCGACTTCGCTATTTCAAACGTCGGTCTGGTAATGTCCTTCCACCTCTCAGGTCCTGAGCCTCCATTTGTCACAAAGACAATCAACAATTAACTTAAGAGTCCTTACCCCTGCCGAGCCCCATCCATCGGGATCCCATCCCATCTCAGTCGGCACAAAAAGGTAAAGTAGTTCCGTATTTCCAACCTCTAGGGTCCATTGTCCTAATCACCTGTAACTTAGTAAAGAAATTTGGTAGCCACGCTCGATGTTGGGTCCAACCCATCAGGCCACCCCCGCTATTCTTTTATTCAATAACCATCATTTCAAATGGAAAAACACCAACGACTTCCCGCCCCTTTAGGCCCAAACACTTGAAAGTTAATAGGAAACGTTGGCCTCCCTTCAGCCTCTTGAGTCCCAGACCCCAGGATTCCGACCTCGGAGTGCCATTTCACTTTGGTTGTGCCCTAACAACTTTCTGGCCTTATACCTCCGGGTGCTCCCAAAGCGGCCGAAATGACCTTCAATTCAAAAACTAATCTTGACCCACGTGCTTAAATTCAACCTTCTCCTACATTGGCCTTTCAAATGATCAAAATCTAAAATTGGGGGAAACCACCTAAGTTGCCCCACTCTGTTTTCCCTTTGAACAACACTTTGGCCAGGGAAGTCTAACCCTCTAGGGCCGAGTTGTCCAAAATCCCTCCAGTAAATTTCCAATTATATCTTGAAGTAAAAGTTTGATTTAATGAATAATATATCATCTAATTGGACTTTGTTTATGGGATTATGACTAACATTCATGTTTTCATGATTGGTTATGCTCACTGTGCCTTGTTTGCAGGATATATGGAATCGAGTGCAAGACCCTCAGGGTCAGCTACAAAGAAAGACAAAGGGAAGAAAGTGGGCAAGGTTCCTTGTGGAAAAGAGGACAAAGACAAGATGAAGTTCCAATTCCAGGGAGAGTCGTTGTAGTTGAAAATCATCACAAACTGGAAGGAGATAATGTTAGAAAATGTGCCTCAATCTCACAGGCTGAAACCTATGAGAACACAAGGTCGTTGTGACATTCCTATTGTTTGGCTGACTAATAGTTCAGTAACCTTGTGTTTTTCTCATGTTGCTGTGACTTTGCTTCTATCTTGCCAAAGGAGCCTATCGCTATGACTTGTGGCCTTCGCTGTAAACTTCTGCCAAGTGGAGACCTTTGGCTGATAGTTTGGTCTAGCAGATGTTAGGGAGACCTATAGCGATTGAAGTCATCGGTGTAACCCATTTGCTTTGATATGAAGTTTTAGCGATGGAGGGTTGTCTCACCAATATGTTTTCTCCTGGAGTCATCGGGGTAACTCAAGTGTGTCAGTATGTGGTCCTAGCGATTGGGAGATGTCTGGATGATGGTATACACTCAGAGTAACTCAAGGGTCTTGACATGAAGTCTTGGCGACAGGAAGATGTCTCGCCGACAGACATATGGAGTCATTGGGGTAACGAAAGAGAGTTTGGTAAGAACTCTTGGTGATGAGCGTTTCTCACTGATGGTGTGGGATGTGTTCGACATGACTCTTGGTGAAAGGTGGGCTCGGGATAACCTAGAGACATCGATGTGAAGTCTTGGTGATAGGTGTTGGTCTCACTGATGGCTGTGGTGTATCATAAGAGGCTTGGTGTAACCTTTTGGCGACAACGGGAAGTCTGGCCGACAAGAGACTTTAGTGTAACACATGTGTTTCGGTATGTTGTCTTACTGAATGTGGAAAGTCTTGCTGACTCAGTATGACATGGTGTACTCGGTGTGATTTCTTGGCGAAAGATGAATGTCTTGTTGACTATCGAGCACTGTGGTGTAACTTGAAGGCATCGATATGATGTCTGGGCGAAGAGTGTTTGTCTTGCCGATGGGAATCCTGATGTCGGTATGACCTCTCAGTGAAAGCGATAAGTCTTGCCAACTGTTGCTTGGTGTTCGGTATGACTTGAAAGCTCGGTATGATCTCTCAGCAAAGGGCGGTAAGTCTTGCCGACTATTGGGCATTTCGGAGTGACCTTTGAACATCGGTATGAAGTCTCATCGAATGGCGATTGTCTCGCCGATGAGAATGCTAAGGTTGATGTGACTTGGGAATTTTGGTAAGATTTCTAGGTAACAAGGGGAAGTCTGAGCAGTAGCTTTCTAGACTCGGTGTAATATCTTGCTGATAGTGAAGACTCTTGGTGATAAAGACAATATGGGCTCTATGGCATCGGGGAGACATGGTTAGTGTCTCATCGACATGCGACACAAGTTGATTGATGTTTAACCAAGTGAAGTCTATCCTACATGGCACAACTTGGACCAATCAGAGATCAAAATGTGAACCATTTGCTATGAGACTGTTGTGACCATTTCTGTGAGGAAGTGGAAACATGTACGTTTTGATAAGGATGCTAAGTTGGAGATTGTTGTTTGATAGTTATGATCGTGAACCGATTCATAGAGTCAGATGAGAATGAATGTATATGAATGCATTGGGCGTTCTATAGTGGGGGATGATAAGCCAAGGAGCTGAAGAGCCGAGAGCCAGAGAGAGAATGATAGAGAGAGAACGATAGAGAGAGGACTAAGTAGCTAGCCAAAAGGCTGAGGCCATGAGGTCGAAGTAGAGGATTGAGAGGTAGAGTTAAGCTGCTGGAATCTCTCGTGATCATACAAGAATGAACAAGATGTAATCTTTGAAAGGCTAAGAGTTTGAAACTGTATTGTAACTTTCTGTTACTGAATAATACAATGGCTCAAACTTTGGAGAGTGGGGTTTTTCACCTGAAAGGGTTTTCCCCACATAAAATCTTTGTGTTCTATTTTCGTAGTATCTTTCATCTGTGTTGTGGCTTTCTATTGAATTTACTTGTGTTTCTCTCAGAAGGATTAATGTGGGAAATAACTGTGTCTATTTCCACTTTCGGACATAGTTGTACGTTTCTTTGTGGTAATCTAATCGAAATTAAAGTTACCGAAGGCACTACTGTTTGGAGTTTTTCTTAGATGCTCTCCCTTGATTTCCTTACAAGTGGTATTAGAGCCTTCTTCTGGTTGTTGGTTCTGGGTATTTCTCCTGTGAAGATTTCTTAGCTTGACAGGCTGAAAGAAATCTAGAGGAATGGACTGATGTATTGATCCTTTGATGAGTGGAAGCCTTGTGGTATTCTGAGACAGCATGCAGCTTGAAGGATGGTCAAGATGGAAAAGGGAGTTGATCATGGTTTTGTTGTGATCTGTATCTCTTGGATGGTAGAGGTATATCCTTGGAGTATGAGGTGGATTTCTTTGCTCTGTGGTTGTGTAGCCGTAAAGCTTTCATATTGGGCATCTGTGTGTCAGGCTCCTGGGTGATATGGAGAAGCCTAGGTTTTTTCTCAGTCATGGAAGAAAGTGCTTATGCTAGGTGGTGGTTCTTGGTGTTGGAAGGCACTGTTTCCTATTAACCTTGAATGCTTGAAGGCTGTGGAGTTAATCATTAGATGATTTGCAAGCTTCTGAAATGGCCTTTCTCTCTTTCTCGGATGCATGTACATGGTGGTGTTTTTAGAGTTGGTCTGAAAGGGAACTAGATTCTCTTGAACTATTGTTTTCCTTTCTAAGGATTTTTTGTATTTGCATGGCTCTATGGGTTTGTAGGTCTTACACGGTTAAGAAAAACTTGTGACCATGTGGAGTTGTTGTTAAGCTATTATCTAGACACTGGCTTTTTGGGGTATTGTTGGATGAGATAGTTGCAGTTCTGCATGCATGCTTGGTGCATGGTTTGAGGAGGTATGATTTATTCTCTGCATGGGAGTGTTAGTACGTGATTTGTCACTTAGCATTCTTGTGGTGGTGCTTGTGGGTTTCTTGACTATGGTGCTTTTTGTGGATGTGATTGGAGAATCAGATCTGAGCTTGATCTGATGTTTGAGTCATGTTGTCTACATGGTTATTCTCTTTGAAATCTCATTTTTTCATTTCCAATGTGATGATGGGTTTGCACGTTTCTGTTGAATGGATCTATAGGTTGTGCAATGTTGTGTGCTATCTTTACCTACATGTTTGCTATGAGACAACTCGGAAGTGGACTCTCTATATCCAAGAGGTTGATACATTGTTGGTACAAACTTGTTAAAGCTGACCTTGTCTATGGTCACTTGTGCATTAGTGTGGTGCTTTGAGATGAGAGGATGGATACTATTGAGTACCTGTATAGTCAGGAACCTATAGCAGGTAGTCATGATGCTTGGAGAGCTCAGGTGTCACATTTCAATGGGAGCTCTAGCAGTGAGTGTGAGTTCATCACATGGTGGTGAATGGTCTTCTTTAGTGTTGCAGATGTTTCTTGGGATCCTGTTGCTATAGAAGGGTTCTTTTGCATTTTCATGAACATTATTTGCAGATGTACAACATCTTGGAACCATGGAGGACACTTGGATTTTTTGGCTAAGGTGTTGGTGGTGCTTGACAGGTGATGTTGTTTTTAAAGTCTATTTGCTTTGTGTCATGGTATACTCTTGTTTTTGCACTAGATTTTTGGCATTGTGAATTATACTTGAGACAATGGTGAAGTCACTTGGAGCATGGTATCTCCTATGGGGATGTGTAGATCATGATGTCATGATAAGTTCCTGATTTAGATGATTGGAGCTTTGACAGTGACCTGGTAATTCTTTGTGTATTGAGTGCTTTGATTACCTGCTTGATACTTCATGATAGTGCAGTAATGCAGTTGAAGTTTAGCATGAGATGAACAGTTGCTAGTACTCATGGATACATGAAGAATAAGGTGAGGTTGTTTTTCTCTTATGAGAGAAGTGTTGCTGCTTGTTACTCTTGTTAAATTTTTTTAGCAAAAAGTTTGAGAAGCCTACACCTTGGTTGAACATGAGTTCAATAAGAGACCTATGAGGATATACCTCTTGGATTAGTCATAATGGCTTGTATATCTTGAAGGAGTATTCGCATTCCCACTCTTGGTCTGCTAGACAGTTTATCTAAGAGGTATTTGGCCCTTTGCATTTTTCAGATGTGTTTTATGTTTACTTTCATGATATGGATCTTGAATTGTTGTTTAATGGTTCTGGAGGATTCATAGTGGAAGTTGTACAGTTTTGTTTTATCTCCTTGTTACTAATGAGAATTGGTGGGAGATGTTGTATGGGCTGATTTCTTGAAATGGGGAATGAACTAACTTGATCTTCTTAGAGATGCTTACATCCATGTCGTTTGTTAAATTGGTTTGATCTTGGTGATTGAACGGATGGATGTTGTTAAGGTTTCTCTTTCGAGTTATCAAGAAGATCATTCTTGACACAGTTGGCTGTTAGGAGTGTATGTAGAAGGATGTTCTATAGGAAGATGATGTGCAGAGTTTCTCTCTGTGGCCGTGAAGGTTTGTGGTGAGAGAAATTTCTCTTGTAGTGGTTTGTTGTAGGATGTGCATATCATTGTAGATATTTCCTTGGCACTACATGGTTACATTTTCTATGTGCTGGCATTGGTAGACTTGCGATGCCTTTGATCTTTTAGATCTAGATTACTCAAACAGTGGGAGTTCTTGTTGTGTTTTTTGTCTTCTTTGACTGGTTAGCACTTGGAGCTTGCATTTTCTATTGATGGGTTGGTTTTGGACCGGCATGAGTTTACTAATGTTGATACCTTTGAGGAATGTGTGATTGGATGGAATAGCACGAGCTGTGGATGCTATTTTTTAGTTGTGTGGGTTTATCAGTTGGATGGGAGCAATTAGTCTGACTGTTGTTCTAGCCGGTGTTTTATATCTTATTTCTGGAGAATGACTTCAATGGTGTGTTCTATTTGAAGCTTTGAAGTTGATATTGCTTCTGTATAGCATTTGAGCACAGTGAACTGGTAGCAATATCTTGTCGGTGATATCACTGGGATCTCTTGCTTGTGTTCATTGAAATGGTGCTTAGTCACCTTGGCTTGTATCTTTCTTCCACATGTTCCATGTTGGAAGATGACAAGGATTGTTGCCTAAATGGTGGACATCTTAGATGTTGGAGCAGAATTCTTGATTGAGCATGAGAGCATGTTTTTTGATCTTTGTGGTTTCCTGGATGGGTGTGATCAGTTGCTTTGTTGGTCAGTGAGTTGCAGTTGGATGCCTAGTCTTTGTTGCAGATTGTCTTGTGGACTGTTATCTATTGAATCATATTGATTGGGTGTCTTGAGTTTTGCGGGGTTTGAACTGGTGGAGCTACTGTGATCTTAGTTCCTGGTTTCTTTGGAGGTACCTATGTGATCTTCATCAAGTGGGAGATTGTTGGAAAATGTGCCTCAATCTCACAGGCTAAAACATCTGAGAAAGCATGGTCGTTGTGGCATTCATGTTGTATGGCCAACTAATAGTTTAGTAACCTTGTGTTTTGCTCATGTCACTATGACTTTGCTTCTGTCTTGCCAAAGGAGCCTATCGCTATGACTTGTGGCCTTCACTATAACCTTTTTCTGAGTGGAGACCTCTGGCCGATGGTTTGGTCTAGCGAATGTCGGGGAAACCTATAGTGACTAGAATCATCGGTGTAACCCATTTTCTTCGATATGAAGTCTTAGCGATGGAGGGTTGTCTCACCGATATATTTTCTCCTGGAGCCATCGGGTAACTCAAGTGTGTTGGTATGTGGTCCTAGTGATTAGGAGATGTCTGGCTGATGGTATACACTCGGAGTAACTCAAGGGTCTCAGCATGAAGTCTCGGTGATAGGAAGATGTCTCGCTGACAGACATATGGAGTCATTTGGGTAATGAAAGAGAGTTCGGTAAGAACTCTTGGTGACGGGCGTTTGTCTCACCGACGGTGTTGGATGTGTTCAACATGACTCCTAGAGAAAGGTGGGCTCGGGATAACCTAGAGACTTTGGCATGAAGTCTTGGCAACAGGTGTTGGTCTCACCGATGGCTGTGGTGTATCATAAGAGGCTCAGTGTAACCTTTTGGCGATAGCGAGAAGTCTAGCCAACAGGAGACTTCGGTGTAACACATGTGTTTCAGTATGTTGTCTTATTGAATGCGGAAAGTCTTGCTGACTCGGTATGACATGGTGTGCTCGGTGTGATATCTTGGAAAAAGATGAATGTCTTGCCGACTGTCGAGCACTGCGGTGCAACTTGAAGGCATTAGTATGATTTATGGGTGAAGAGTGTTTGTCTTGCCAATGGGAATCTTGATGTCGGTATGACCTCTCAGTGAAAGTGATAAGTCTTGCTAATTGTTACTTGGTGTTTGGTATGACTTGAAAGCTCGGTATGATCTCTCAACAAAGGGCAGTAAGTCTTGTTGAGTGTTGGGCATTTCAGAGTGACCTTTGAACATCGGTATGAAGTCTCATCAAATGGCGATTGTCTTGCCGATGAGAATGTTGAGGTCGATGTGACTTGGGAACTTCGGTAAGATGTCTTAGTGACAAGGGGAAGTTTGAGCTGTAGCTTTCTGGACTTGGTGTAACGTCTTGCCGATAGTGAAGACTCTTGGTAATAAAGATGATATGGGCTCTGTGGCATTAGGGAGACACGGTTAGTGTCTCACCGACATGCAACACAAGTTGATTGATGTTTGACCAAGTGAAATCTATCCTACGTGGCATGACTTGGACCAATCAGAGAGAAAAATGTGAACTATTTGTTGTGAGACCATTGTGACCATTTCTGCGAGGAAGTGGAAACATCTACATTTTGATAAGGATGCTAAGCTAGAGATTGTTGTTTGATAGTTATGATCTCGAACCGATTCATAGAGCCGGATGAGAATGAATGTATATGAATGCATTGGATGTTCTGTAGTGAGGGTTGATAAGCCAAGGAGTTGAAGAGCTGAGAGCAAGAGAGAGAATGATAGAGAGAGGACCGAGTGGCTGGCCAAAAGGCTAAGGCCATGAGGTCGAAGTAGAGGATTGAGAGGCAGAGTTAAGTTTCTGGAATCTCTCGTGATCATGATTGCTTTGGGTGATCTCTCAGGGATAGTTTGCTACCAGTTGTATTCAGAATGAACAAGATGTAATCTTTGAAAGGCTAAGAGCCTAAAACTATATTGTAACTTTTTGTTGCTAAATAATACAATGGCTCAAACTTTGGAGAGTGAGATTTTTCACCTAAAAGGGTTTTCCCCACGTAAAATATTTGTGTTATGTTTTCGTAGTATCTTTCATCTGTGTTGTTGCTTGCTATTGAATTTACTTGTTTTTCTCTCAGAAGGATTAATGTGGGAAATAATTGTGTCTATTTCTGCTTTAGGACATAGTTGTATGTGTCTTTGTGGTAATCTAATTGAAATTAAAGTTATCGATGGCACTATTGTTTGAAGTTTTTCTTAGATGTGCTCCCTTGATTTCCTTACAAATAAAAGATACCAATATCGGCCATGTCGATGTTGACAAATTCAAGCGGAGGGTCAAGATCCATCCTAAGACCAATAATACAAGATTAATCAGACAAAGTGGAATTACTAAGGCTACGGGTTTTCCTTTGTCCCTTGTAGCCCCTAAATTAGTCATGGCCTGTTGGTAGGCATATTAGCTAGAGACACAGACCATAGTTGACAGAGATGGAAACATCCTTGTTGATATGTTAGCTGAAGCAATAACAAATACTTTCCACATCCCTACCTTTGAAACAATGGAAATGCCAACTATCAAAGAATGTAAGGCAGCATGGGACAAAGACCCCACTAGTTGTAAGAAGCTTATAAACCAATAATGGCTTAAAGAGAAAAGGGGCAGCGCCGCAAAGGTTCCTCAAGAGCTCTTCCACAATGACTTCCATGAGGACTACCACGACTTGGTGATTCTATTGAATAGGGTGATGGGCCTCCCCACTGCCACATATTTTTAGGAGTGGAGGGCTTATTTCATAGAGCAGATCGTCTGTGGGGAGGAAAATGTTACCAAAAAGGCCTCATTCTATTGGGGAGGCATAATAAGTGATTGCTTCCATGAGAAATTTATGAATGTAAAGAAGACCTCCAAATTCTACATGACCTCATATCTTGTTTACTCATTGGCTAAGCGGAGGTAGTACAGTGGATTGTGTGTGGCACTTGATGGGGAACCGGGTCGTGCATTGAAGGTTTATGACAAATATCCCCAACTACAGTTCAGGAACTTTAAGGAGTACTGCAGAGTAAATGACACCTTCCTGGGTCACATTATCAGTTTGCTTGGAGGGTATTTTGAAAGAAGGATCTCTCACAGTGCTCAGGCGTTCTTGAAAGAATACACTTTCATGTTCATTTAGTACCCCAAGTTCACCTACATTTGCACCCAAGGTTATATGGAGAGACCGAATAAGCTACCTCAGTACCCCAATGACCGGATCATACTGTTAGAGCTCTCTCGGTAGCTGCAACATGTGCATTTAGTCCTTAGTGGTAGACATTTGGCAAGGATCCCTTATCCCTTAGCTTTTGGTTGGGGTATGTACAACTTGCAAACCTCCCAATGTGTTGGGAATTCTGAGAAGGAATTAGCGGAATATCATTTTTGCTTGCACATTACTCACCCACGGATAGACCCATATAGGCACATAAGGAAGGAATTGGGACTAGGATACGCCCATTTGGATCACATAGAATATTTCTGGGAAAATTTCCAAGATGATAAGGAGGTATGAGCGAGGCATTACATGCAAATGACCACATATTTTGTAAGAAGCGTAAATATCTTTCCTATACTTGATCAAGTTGAAGAAGATGAAAGCACCATCATGGACCCTAGGTACAACGTAGTCACTAACTTGCCATTGCTAGCAATAGATTGGAATGAACAAGAGGTTGATGACCTCAATATTATAACCAATCCCATCGAGGCTCGCACTAAAGAATGGGTCAATGGACAGGTGGCCTGACTAAAGCAACAAGGGGTGTTACTAACATATGAAGGGCTCAAGAGTGAACCAAGTGCATAGATGATGTTGCTACAACCTCATTAGGAGAAACATCCAAGTCTCCTCCACTCACAAGATCAAGGAAAAGGAAAGAAACAAAGGAGCAGTAGCTAGATCCAAAAGTGTATTCAAGGAAAGAGTCAGAAGGTTCTCCCTCAAAGAAACATAAAATGTCAGGAAGTGCTACGAGACTGCCTATAATTCAAGAGGATCCCCTTCATAAAGGTGAGGAAGGGGAAACAAATCAACCAAAATCTCTTCCTATTGCCCCTGATTTGGCCACCCTTCCATCCATTTCCCAAGCCATGATTGCCACATCCCCACCTACGGTGGACATCTTGGTCCACCTCGCCTATTCTCCACCTATCAGGCAAGTCGTGATGATCAACTCCTCCTCTGCCACAACTTCTTCACTTTCCTCTGCCTCCATGTCTCCCACTACATCACTTCCACTGGCATCAGTGACAATACTAATTCCCACACTCATATTTCCAAACGATTTCTCACGGCACATGCAAAGTGCCCCCTCTAATATTTCCCAAATATTTTTGGATCCCACCATCCAAGTTGCCTTGGCACAGGTTCTCGCTAGTGCTCCGCTCTCGAAACCTGCAATGGGACCACCAGTAATGGAAGCCACAATGCTAATCTCCAAGGAATGGGAGAAGCGGGAGATGGAGACTGCAATGGCATTGGAGGAGGAAGCAAACAAGTACCATGAACACCATGAATATGAACACCAAAAAATTCACAGGGTAATTTATGAAGAGGAAGAGACATGATCTTCTGAAAGCAGTGATGAAATAGATCTCGGTACTAAAACTATACAAAAAGTTAATGATGATTTGAAGGAGGAAATGGCCCAGAAATTAAAAGATGTCAGGGAAGAAGTAGAAAGGACTCCTCCCAGAGAAGAAGGGAAAGAAGGTGACAAGATAGCAGAAAATGTGGAACTTCCTACCAGGGAATAGCAGAAGGATGTGTCACCTCCTCACAAAGAAGAAGAGAATGTAGAGGAAGAAAAACCTAAGGGTGATGGTCAGACTATTAAAAGCCTTGAAACTAAAAATCCTGAGGAGCACAGACATGAGGATGAGCATGATGATAGAAGGGAGGAGGAGGCTGAAAGGGAAGAAAGTCCTAAAGAGCACCTACCCATCAAGTCCCCAGTCAGGCACATAACATTCACCGGGGATTCTAATGAGGATGAAGAAGATACAAAGGCAGAAGAAGAGGATCCTAGAGATGAGGAGATTTAAATCAGAAAGGGCGAAGAAGAAGGTGATCATGAACCACCTAGAGAAAAGGCTCAGATGCCTGAATGGCTGAAAAAACAACTTGAAAAGAGGGCTCCTACCCCAAGTAGTACGAGAACAAGACTAAAGGCTATCCTAGCCAGGGCACAAATCACTACCAAAAAGGAAAAGAAGCCTAACGTCAAATCCAAAGTAACAATGGATGTTTCCAGATCTAGGACCATCCAAGTAGCTACACCCATAGTAGGAGAAGAGGGGGTAAGCTATAATATTTATACTATTAACTTGGGAACAACTACAAGGGAACAGAAAGTGGAACACCTCTAGGAGTTTGTCACTATTGTGGTGCATCTTATACAACAAGACAAAGTTTCAAAGGAGGAGCTTAAAGCACAAGTAGCTGATCTGATAGCATACATCCAGCAATGGTCTTCAGTGAAAGAAGCACCTACCACATCCACAGCTCCATTGTAACTATTTTCTAAGGAACAGGTTGATAAGCTAGAAAGGAGGAGGAATTTAGACAAGACTACAGAAATTTGGTTCCAATAGGTTCTATACATCGAAAACAAGGGCATCGGTTGGGCTGTCAGGACAACCAATAAATTCTTGGACTTACAGTAGTCTCTTGAGAGCATAAGGAAGCTCTGCTCTAACTTCCCAATGAGGTATGAGTCTACCTATCCAAAGATCAAGGTTATTCTCAAGCTGCCAAGCGCGGCATGGGAAAAGGCACTCCCATTCAAGAGGGATGATCATTGATTCATGGATGTGTGGAAGAGGGACTTTGAAAACTGAAAAGAAAGATTGCAACAGGTGATTGATAAAGTAGATCTAGATATTGAGTGGGTCAAAGAGATTAGGGCAGATTCCGCTTGATACTTGAAGCTAATGATGGGCTATGAGATGCATGTCGTACAAATAGATCTAGATAAGATAAGGCCCCACTTCCAGAAGAGGATGGAGGATGGGATGTCAGAGGAAATAACCATGGATTTCATGAGTTTTTTCTCTCAAGCCTTCACCCAATCAAAATTGTTCCGGGACCACACTACTAAATATGAGGACTAGAAAAGCTCACTGAGCAATCCAAAGAATGGAGTTATCAAGTGCTACGATCTAAAATCATAGATGTTGATAAACTTTGGCCATTAATTTTGAAGTTCATGGAGTATGCAGCCTTGAAGAAGTAGGAGGGCAACCCTATTATTAATGAAGAATTCTTGACAAAGTAGCTACAACAAAAAGGGCAATCAACAAAAAGATAAAACTGCTATAGTGTTGTCACTAGAGGACAAAATAGGGATAAAGACAAGGCTGTATTTTAAATTGTAATATATTGGGGGGTAGGTAGAACCCTAAGTTTTAGTGAATCTTGGCCACACAATGAGATTAAATCCTAGCCATTCATTCTACTTTTTGGACACTATAAATAGGGGGTCTCCTTTCATTTTCAAGAGAGAGTCGAGTTGTTGTAATGACATGTAGAAATTTCTAATGAAAATACATTGACTTGGTGCATTTATTGAGTTTCTCTACATAATTCATGATTCAATCTCCCATTATTGGATGTTTTAGTTACATTTCATTATTGCTTTAGTTGGATTTAAATTGCTTAGATAGATTTTGGTAATGTTGTTCTGTGATTGTAGAAATTTTTGTTTATTAATGCCTTCTAGTCCATACTTTTTTCCATTTGCTACTAGTAAATGGTCTTGTAAAGTTAGTCTAGGCTGAAACTTTAAGCTACTCTAAATCTTCATCTTTATTCATGCATATATGTGGTGGATGAATGGTGAAAAAATCTGTAGACCTTAGAAGATAGCACAAATTTCATGAGACTGTGATTGTTTCTGGTTAAGTGAGATTTCGTTTGAAGGGAGCTATCTGTAGTAGAACCTCCATGATCACTGTTCATAGTTAGTTGCAGATCTAGGAACCTTCCCTCTTCCCTGCTCTTTTTCCTTTTTTTAGAAACAACCTGTGCTAAGGTTCATTGCACATTGTAAAGCCAAAACTTAAGAAAATACTAAAGTTTTAGATTGTTGTTTGAACCTATAGCAAAGTGCACCTTAACTTCCATCTCAAAAACTTTAGACCCTAAGACCCACTTCACATCTAGCTACAAAAGTCTTCCCTGTGATTACCAGCAAAATAAAATCAAATATCAATTAAGGAATTCCATGCAAGTCATGACCTGACACCCGAGAGACCTTGGGGTGATTTTCAGCAACTTGTTGTTGGAAGTCTCCTTTCAAGAGAGGTAGTGCATCTACGCACTACCTATGTTGAGAAAGTGTGCAAGAACACCCATCAAAAAAACTTAAAGGAAGCAAATGAATGTATCAAAAAGTTAAGAGAGTAGATCAAAAATTTCAAGGAAAGTCATAGAGAAGTCAATGATCAATTGAAAAAAGCTAATCAAGACATTGTCAGACTAAAGGTGCAAGTAAAAGAAAAGAAACGAATTGAGGAATGTTAGAAAGCTGAGATTCAAAATAAAATTGATGAATGTACAAAGCTTGAACAAGAAGTAGTAACCCTAAGATCTAATCTAGAAAAAGTGAAAGCTCATGAAGAAAAATTCAAAACAAGCTCTACAAAGCTTGATGAGTTGATTGCATCTCAAAAACCTCCTAAGGATAAAAGTGGTATGGGACTTGAAGAAGGAAAAATCTCAAAGGAAAAACCAATTTCCAACATAGCAGACAATCAAAGGAAGTTTCAAGGCAATATTCGTCAAATCAAGAACCAAAGGAGCAATACTAGAAGGATTCCTATTTGACAACCTAATGCTCAAAGGTACCCATCTTTTAATGGTTATTGTTTCTCATGCAATAAATTCGGTCATTGAGAAACAAAATGTAGAAGTAGGATGAACCAAAATAGAATGAGTCAAAATGTTGGATTTTTTGTTGGACAATGCTTTGCTTGCAATAAGTTTGGACATAGAGCTACCGAATGTAGAAGCCAAATAATGCTGAAAAAATTTAATGCTAGTAGAAGGATTCAGTCTTTTCAAGGATATTGTTACACATGCAATATCTTTAGACATAAGGCTAATTAGCGTAGGTCAAGGATGAATGCAAATCAGTTTGATCAAATACATGTTGTGTGCTACACTTGCAACAAACTAGGAAATATCTCAAAATTTTGTAGGAGAAAAATTGGGAAGAAACCTAATTCGGAACAAAAGAAAAAGTCTGTGGACAAAGTGGATCCTATCGAAGTTAGAAAAGAAATGGCTAAGATTTGGAGGAAAAAGGAAGAACCTGAGAAAAAGGATGAGTCAAATACATCTGTATATGCATCTAGTGTAGATACCTCTTCCAAAAACTAAACCCAGTAATGGTTTCAAGGGGAGCAATTATAGAGAAATCTAAAAAGTTGTCAATATATGTGGTGTCAAGCAATGACACAAGGATATGTGATGTAGGTCATCATTTTGAAGGAATTGAATAAATATCCAACAAAAAATAGGAAGATCTAGAGAATTGTAGAACCTTTTTAGTTTACAGTATGTTTCATAAAGTGTTTATCAACTTTAAAAGTTGAAAGGCAATAAATGTGAATGATGGAAAAATTCATAAGAAATAAAGAAAGAAACTAGGTTAAGGCAAAGCACATTTTTGCAATTGGGAAGAAGCAGTGCAAGTTGAAGTGAGTTGAAGGTGATTAAGAGCATCGTACATCAAAACCCTAGTTCTCAACAAGTAGAAAAGGTATTCTTTGTTATCTAAATTCTATGGATTTTAAGTTGAAGGAACTTTATATTAAGCATATTCAAGTTGTGTGAGGATGATGGCCACTCCTACAATTGTGGAAATATCTAAGTGACCCCAACCCATGTTTAGAAGATATTCAAGGAAAGTGTATGAAAATGATCATGTGGGTGTGTTCTCACACATTCTGAGCCATGTGCTACCCACTAAAGATACAAGAACCTATATTCATGGGAAGCTAGAAGAATTCAATCACAAGGAGCTTACAGATTTATGGGATAGTGAGTTGATGGGAGATGATCTACTACTTAATCCAAAATATGAAAACCTAGTTAGAATGAAGCTAAATGTTTGGAACGGGTTTCCAAACCTTTCTAGTGAGAGTGAAGAAATTTTTTTTAGAATGGCACTCAATAGTGTTCATATAAAAATTGTGTGGGAAAATAAACTAGGTGTTATCAACAAGGAGGCAATTCAAGTCATAACTAGTCTTTGTGATACTAGATCCATTCCAGTTCTTAAGCTAGTGAAAAATGATGTAGTCACAAGGATAACTGGCACTACATTTGATGGAAGAGCTTTAACTACAAAGTCTATTGCAAATCCTGCCATCAAGTATGCTACCATCATGATTCGGTAGAAAATATATTTCACTAACCGAGTAAATTCAGTATCCGCTATGACAATTTACACTACATACAAAATGGTGGGGAATGGAAAGGATTTTGAATTATGTGAGTTGCTTGGGCTGCAACTTACGGAAAACCTAAATATGACTAAGGAAAAGAAGCATGTATTTAAATTTGGCACTTTAGTTATTTTTTTGTTATTTTATTTCCTAAGGGAGTTACCAAGAAGAAAAGGAATAATATGGGATGGAAATAGGCTAGTTGCTCATTATATTTTTGATCATTTGTGTAGTCTAGGGGATTTTAGGGTACAAAAAATTTCCCTAACTAATTTCTTTGCAATATTTCAGAATGAAATACATGAAAGAGACCGAATTCCAAGAAATTTTGTGGAGAAGTATGAAAATTAGATAACATTTCTTGTAACCATAGATGAATGCATTATAGAGGCTATTGAACCTAGAATTCAATGGATTGAACCACTGGGATATGAGATTGATGAACAAATGGCGGAGAGGTACATTGTGATTTTGTTGAGCAGTCCTAAGGACCCCTCTCTACCTAGGCATGGAATATATGAGGAGAAATCTACTGAAATTCATCTAGAGGCCACCACATCTAAAAGAATAAAGAAGGTTGAAGCTTTCTTCCAAGCACAAACTTTTTCTAAGGATGATATAGAATAGTTAAAGGATGTTCTTGATGAAAGAAAATCCAAATCTGTTGAACAGCCCTTTGGACCCAAGAAATTAGGAAGACTATCTTCCAGTGTTGCACCAACACCTATCTCCAGTACTGCCACCTCTAGTGTTGCTAATATTGAGAAAGGGAAGAAGAAAGAACAAAGTTTCCCTACATATTTTTATATTGTTACCCCTATCGGTCCTAGTACCAGGGCATCTAAGAAAAAGGACATACCTCCTGTTGCACCATTTATTGCTTTAGGAAGAAGAAGAGTGAAACAAAATGCTGATAAGAAAAGAAATCTAAGTGATGCTATTCAAGAAGAAATAGAACTTGGCATAGAAGAAGAGCATCAGCTGAAAAGAAACAAAAAGAGAAGTACCTCCTATGAAGAAGCTAAAACCAAAGTTGATATCTTTATGGATGAGGAGATAGAAGAGGAGGAGGATGCTTATAGGATTCATGTACATAAGAAGAATAATGAAGAAGGCTCATCTAATCCTGTGGAGGACATTCTTGGATATCCTTCGGTAAGTGATCAACCATCTTTAAATTTAGGAGCCTTAGTAAACAATATGATTGGAAATGACCTTATGCCAACTATTAAGTTTTTTGATGAAGTTAATGACAAAGGGAAGTAAATGATCATAAATGCATTTATTCAATATATAGTTATTTGTAATGTAAGTATGGAGACCATACAGTCCAAAGTTACTGAAAATGTGTGAAAATAATTAGTAGTAAGAAGGAAAGAGGCTATAATTTTTGAAGACAAGATGAGGAGTGAAGCCTTAAAATCCATTAGTTCCACTTTTTTAGAAATAGAAGTTGCCAATCTGCTAAAAGAATGTTCTACATAGTTTAGAGTCAAGTAAAGGGTTAGTATGCTAATGACTAAGGAAGAAGACTATATGGAAAAAGTAAGGCAAGAAACTCAGGATGTAATCAGACAATTAGCAATGAGTTATGGGGCAAGAACTAGTTCTTCATCCCACATAGCTCAGGCACAGGAATATATTACTATTGCAGAAGTGATGGATAATCCAGTTTTAGAAAATATTGATGAGAGACTTGGTGTTTTGGAGACCCTTGCACCTCAAAATGATACATAAGAGACAACGAGCAAAAGGTCTAATGATCAACATAAAGATCATTCTAGTGATAAGCAAGAAGAAAATCAAGAATCTACTGAAAACAAGGATGAGAAAAATAAAGATGAAAGTGAAGGGAGTAAGGAAAAAAATAATAATGAAAAGGATGATGAGGATAGAAGGGAGAAAGAAAATAGAGACAAATCCTCTAGAAAGTTGTTTGGAGAAGAAGAAGAAGAAGAAGAAAACATGAAAAAGGAAGACAAGAGAGTCATTCCAGATGAGAAGAGCAAAGGAGAAATTCCCAAAGGTTCTGTGTTGTCAAAGCCATCCGGAGAATCATCTGGAAGTACCCTTAAAGGTCTTCTTTCAAGGAAAATTGCACTTCAACCTGTGCTTCAACCTTAGCTAGTTAAGCTACCATCACGTCCAGGATATGTGGACTTGACCAAGATTACACCAGGTGATAGAATAAAACTAAGTGGCACTTTTCTTAACTCTATCACATAGGAAGCTACAAAGTCATATAAAAAGGGGAATGAATTGATAAATGAAGCTATTAAAGCTTTATAGGAGACAACCTCTGATTTTACAACAGAGAACTCTTTAGCTCCAATTGAAAATTTAAAGCTTATAGTTTATTTAGTCAAAGAGTACATGTCTAACCTCAAGGTATAGACTACAAAATAAGTGGAGTTAATTCTCCTAGAGAAAAGACTACTATTTTTGTAAGACAAATGTACAATTGCATGTGATAGGGCTTTGCAAACTTTGAAAGAAGTAAGAGAATATGATGAGGAATCCCAACTAGCCACTCGAAGTATCAAGGATTTAATGGATTTGATTGAGTCTCAACTTGCATATGCCTCTAGAGATTATAAGGTTGCAAATGATAGAAACTATGTTGGATGGGTTTCTATTGCAAATTTCTTCAGAGCAATTTTTTCATTTTGTAGAGGCAAAAAGAAGATGCTATGAGACGATATGCCTAGCTTGGAGACCTAGTTATGTCCATACATGTATCTATATCAAATGCATTGATGGAAGTAGAAAAACTTGAGAAGATAAATTTTGTTCCATCCACTTTGGAAGAAGGAGAAAAATTCCTAGCGGAATTAGAATCTCTACACACAAATATTTCCAAGGTAAAAGGAGTCAGGGATGATGGAAATCTGGCTTGGTAAATGATTCTCAAGGAGTTACAGGGTGCCTTCAGTTCCTGATTTG
This sequence comes from Sequoia sempervirens, assembly GCA_007258455.2. Classification (NCBI taxonomy): domain Eukaryota; kingdom Viridiplantae; phylum Streptophyta; class Pinopsida; order Cupressales; family Cupressaceae; genus Sequoia; species Sequoia sempervirens. Next base: position 9,204,335 of record VDFB02358134.1, on the reverse strand, counting down.
AAGCTTTTTTTATCTTTTCTTAGTCCTTTGTCCTTGATGTCAAAGGGGGAGAAGAGGAGAAGATTATGTATAAAGAATGTAATGTTATGTTTTTTTTGTGTGTTTGGTGTTCCTATACATATGATAGGGGGATTTGAGTACATTAGTGTTGCACAATTTTTTTTTTGAAGCAAGTCTCATTTTTGGCACATGTTACCATCAATGACAAAGGGGCAGATTGTTGGAAGAATGAAGAAGGTGACCTTCAGGTTTGTTGTCATTAATGCCAACACTAATTGGTAATTGGCTAAGTAAATTGTGTGTCTATACTAATCCAATATTTTGATCCAAAAATATTCTCAGTAAAAATAACTTCTATGAGTTTTTTATATGTTGCTCATGAGTGTCAGTTATAGCTATAAACAAGCTTTCAACAATTTTGGTTGATCTGGTTGAGTTATCCAAGTCACAGAAGTTCAACATTATTTTGGCTAACAAGGTTATGAACTATTTATCTTATAAATATTTAAAGTTTTCCTTATTAGGTCTAGGCTAACCTAATTAGTGCTTGTTATGATTTGTTGAATGCACTAAAAGGAATTTTGATTTAAATCGACAAATCTTTTTGAATTATGCATTCAATTAGGTCGACCTAATTGATGTATACAGATGAAGCTATATATTTATGTGTGTACTATGAAGATGAAATATATTTACGGATATAGATGAAGGAATGGTGTGATATACAATGATATGACAAGTGTTGTAGTGCAAGGTTATAATAGTTGTTGTATGCCTATGATCAGAGAAGAATTTTTGGTATTCTCGAGCTCAGCCAAAACTGATCTCTGCACTTTGAAGGTGTACTTACTCAGTTCATCATTTGGAAGTGTGTCATACCTTTTTGTATCCTGGCAAAAATCCATTTTGTATTCAAGATATGAGCCTTTCAAGGACAGCGAGTCTTGGTAGTGAGCCTTGCAATATCTTGTAACTAGTTATAATATATTGTGAGCTAATCCTCACTGTGGTTTTTCCCTTTTTGGGTTTTCCACATAAAAATATTGGAATCGATGTGTTATTATTCCTTTTATGTTTTGGTTTACTTTTGTAGCTAGATGTGGTTTGATAATTGGATATTTAGTAATTAATTTTGTTAGCAAAATACCGATTCACCCCCCTCTCAATATTTGGTGTATTCAACATCCATGAACTTCATTAGTAGTGTTTAACACAAGGTCAGCCAACACCAGTTTAAAACACAAAACAATTAAGCACACACTTCCTTAACATAATCCAATATTTCTAGACAACAAATTTCACTTAAACACAACATCATCAACTTACTCTCAGAATTGCAAGTCATAAAACCATAATTCTGAGAAATATGGAGCAACTAAATTTCTCCTGGACCATAGACAGACACACAAAAATGCATAGTACACATACTGGTGAAGACATCACACACTGTACAACAATCCAGAAGCCCAAATTCTAGAAATAGAAACTACCAACAACCATGATCAACACGTCAAATTTGTACAAGCATAGCAACAATATGGAGCATATCCTGGAGCATACACAGAATACCTATAGACCTTCTTTATTACAATTTTCTCAATATTTTCAATATATACAATCAATAACCAACTTCTATGACATAGTTGACATCAATGACAACACCTTCATATTTGCAAAAGATACTTCTAAAGAAGAGGAGATAGAAAAGGAGAAAGAAGATTTCACAATACATATGCACAAGAAGAAAGAGGAGAAGAAAATATATGAAGTCACATCAAAGCCTAAGAAAAATAAGTCTAAGACTCCTCTGGTAATATCTTGTTCACCTATAAAATTGGAATCTTTGGTTAACAATATGCTAGTACATGATGGATTATTAGAAGCCACTACCAAATTGTATGATGAACTTGATGAAGAAGATAAGAAAATAATTATAGATGCTATTATTCATTACATGATCATTTTGGATACAAATATAGAAAACATGAAGAAGAGGGTGACTAATGTTGTATGGAAATCCCTAGTAAAAAGAAGACATGAAGTAGTTAAAACTGAAGACAAGAATAAAACTCATGCTTTAAATGAGATTAGATCTTTATCTAAGGATGATAGAGCTACTCTATTGGAAGTATACACAAATAATTTTAGAGTAAAGAAAATATTTACAATTCTTATGGCTAGAGAAAAGGGTAGCACAAAAAAGTTGAAACAAGAAACTTTTGATACAGTGAAATACATGGCACATAAATTTGGAATGATTGTTAGTTCTTCACCCGATACATCTCAAGTAAAGGAGCTTGATAAAGATAAAGCTACTAATGTAGAGGAAAATATTCCTCCCATATCTAATTTACCTTTTTTCCAAGTAGTAGAAGAAGTAAATGATTATTTTGCTGAAGAGACTCCACATTTGGATGTTTTATAGAATATGGTTGATGATACACATGCTCCTATAGAGCCATCTTCTCCTCTAGAAGACACTGAGAACATGACCAAAGAGAATAATGAAGATCTAAATAAGAATGATGTCAACGATAATGTTGAAGATCACCATGACAAGCAAAATGAGGATAATGGAAATGAAGGTGAAGAAAATAAAAATGGAGAAGAAGAAGGTAAAGATGAAAAAAAAATGATAAGAAAGATGATGAAGATAAAAAGGAGGGTGAAAACAAAGACGGTTAGAAGGAAAACACCTTCAAAAAAGAAGAAGAGAAAGAAGAGAAAAAAAAAATGAGATTGAAAGAAATGATGAAGAATCCCAAAAGATCACAGAGCCAACAAATTCATTCATAGAATCCTTCAGAAACACTCTCAAGGGTCTTCTAACAAGAAAAATAAGGATTCAACTAGTCATTCCTCTCTAGTTGGTTCAGATCCCATCACAACAAGGCTATGTAGATCTAAATAAGATCTCAATTATTCAGAGAATGGAGCTTGGAGGTACTTTTATCGCCTTCGAGAGAAAGGAAATTATGGAAACTTATCAAATAGGGACTAAGCTAATAAATGATGCCATCAAGGCTTTATAAGATGCAACCCTCAGTACCACAGTTGATGCTTCTCTAACACCTGATGAGAATTTGAAATTTATGGTTGATTCATTCAAGGAATATACCTGTAGCTTAAAGGAGCGGGCTACAAAAGAAGCTGAGTCAAGGCTTGTAGAGAAAAGATTGCTTGAGATTCATGACAGATGTGTAATTGCACATAGCAAGGTGATGAAATTCTTGAAAGAAGTAAAGGAATGTGAAGATGAGGCTCAAACATTATTATTGTATTTTATGAGATGGTCAGATGCCACTCAAGGCATTAAGGACCTAATGGACTCAATAGAGTCACAATTAACTAATGCCTCAAGAGCTTATGACCTTACAAAAGATAGAAAATATGCCTCTTGGACTGCCATTTCAGACTTGAAAAACAATTTTTTCACCCTACAAAGATAGAAAGAAGATGTTATAAGGCAATTTGGATAGCTTGGAGACTTGGTAAAGTGCAAGCATATACCAATAACAAGTGCTCTCACTAAAGTTCAAAGACTTAAAAAGATAAATCCTAATATGCTACTTTGAAAGAGGGAGAGGAGAGTTTGGTGGAGTTAGAATCAATGTATAAGGTGCTTGCTACAACTAAGAAGAGTTGGGATGAAGGGAAACCTACTTAGGAAGAAATTCTCAAGGAACTTGAATGTGATTCCTCCTTTGGGTGAACACATTTTTACCTTGTATATTATAATTATATTTTATTTGCTTTCAGTTTTTTTTTCTTGTACATTTGATCCGATATAATTCTTGGAATATCTCCCTAAGGGGGAGCCAGTCATTTCATTTCAGTTATCTTTTTGTACATGTGTCTCAATGGCACACCCTTTGTCCTTGATGTCAAAGGGGGAGAAGTTTAGAGAACTTTTGGTGCTAGATTTGCATTAGATAAGTTTTGAGAAGCCATCTTGGTGCTAGAATTATTGTGTAACAGAGATTTTGGGAGAAGCTTTCATGTATATTTGAAAGGGAGAGTTAAGACAAGTTTTTGAAGATAAGTGTGAAGTTAAATTTTTGGAGATTCATTTTTGGCACATGTTACCATCAATGAAAAAGGGGGAGGTTATTCAAATAATGAATAAGGAACCCTTTGATGTGTTGTCATTGATGCCAACATTATTTCTTGATAGTTTTTTTCTAATCTAGTAAACAATTTTTGGTGACACCTTGATCAAGTAATTTGGTTTGGATTTTATCATGTTATAAGATCAACTTATTTAGTTAAAATATGTTGTTTAGGACTAATAAATGCATCTATGTTTAATATTTTGGTAATTTTGATTGATCAGACTGAAAGTTAAAAATGACAGAAGTTCAGAAAATAGTGTTCTAGCTTATATAGTGCAGAGTGATATGAGTTATCTAGTTTGCATTCCTCTAATGTTTGGATTCAGACCTAGCAATTTTTTTTGGAGATGTCTTATAGGTGTTAGTACTACATATATTCTAGATGCCACATTCTTATACGATTATATGGATGATTGATATTGGTTAGATTGGCTTATTTTGTGATTAGGTCTAATCCATGGATGACTTAATACTTCAAATTTTTCTATGAAGATTAATAAGTATTGTGGATGTTAAGGGGATCTATTTTAGATCTATGCAAACCTAAATTCACATTTTGCACATTTTTTTGAGTGCGAAAAAGTTTTATTTTACAAGTATGAAGCTGACAAAGTGTTTTTAAATTAAAATAAGGTTGAATCTAATTAGGCCAACCTAATTGATGTATGCAGATGTAACAGGGTATATATGTGGAACATTTTTGAGTTCCATAAGTAGACGAGGATGTAATGTGATGTGTGAAAAATATGATATAGTGCAAACTTGTGAATTTGTATGTGTGAGATTAGAATAAAGGCAGATTTGTTGTGTATGTTGAGCGACTACTAAGCAAAGAAGTATTTTGTATCTAGAGCTTCATTGGAACTGAATTCAGCACAAGGAGGTGCATCTTACATCAATTCACACTTTGGCTATGTAGCTATTTTTTTCTTGTATCTATTTATGGTTGTGAGCCTTATAAGGATAGTGAGTCCTGGAAATGAACCCCTATAATATCTTATAACCACTTATAATATATTGTGATCTAATCCTCACCATGATTTTTCCCTTTTTGGGTTTTCCACGTAAAAATCCTAGTGTTCATGTGTTATGTGGTGTTGTTATTTCTTTCATGTTTTCATTCATAGCTATAGTTAGATATTCTTTTATTATTGGTTGGATTATGACTAAATGGTTTAATAAAATATTGATTCACCCCCCCCCCTCTTAGTATTCTAGACCAATTCCCAAGTTTGATTCTTTTCTATCTGCATAAGTTCTTCCATTTCCTTCATCGAATGTTCATCTTTACATGCTTCACTCACTATTTTAGGTTCAAATTTAGAAAGTAAACATAGATTTACCTCAACTTCAGCAACTTTGCTTCTTGTCAATACACCTTTCCTCTTTTCTCCAATGATCTAATCTTCAGAATGATTCTTTTGCACATACTTAGGGGTTTTAGGGGTCTTCTTCAGAGATTCTTCCTCTCCATTTTAAACTTCTTAACCATCATCTTTTTCTTCTTCTTCTCTACAATCAAGTTCATCTAACACATATCCATCCACTACTATTAGATTCTACAAGTTTTCATCAACTTTAACATTTTCACTTTCAATTATCTTTCTGAGCCTTTTGTTGTAACATTTGTAAGCTTTGCTTCTAGTAGAATATCCCAGGAAGATACCTTCATCAGACCTTGCATCAAGTTTTCTTAAGTTTTCTTCTTCCCTTTTGATGTAACATTTTCTTCCAAATACTCTAAAGTAATTTATAGTGGTCCAATCCTTCCATACTATAGTTCATAGGGAGTCTTTGTGCTATTAGCTTTAGCTTGAACTCTGTTAAGTATATAAAAAATAGTGTGAATAGATTCTCTCCAATAGAATTCTAGTAGATTTTCCTCTTTCATCATAGTCCTTGTGGCTTCTTGAATAGTTCTATTTTTCCTTTCAACAACACCATTTTGTTGAGGAGTTGTAGGGGTAGAAAAATGCTTCTTTATTTCATGAACTTCACAAAATATTTTAAACTCATTGGAGTTGAATTCACCACCTATGTCAAACCTCAAAAACTTTATTTTTAGATCTATTTCATTCTCAACCATATCTTTGAATGCCTTGAAATTATATAATGCATCATATTTCTCTCTAAGAAAAGTAACCCATGTCATTCTAGAATAATCATCAATTAAAAGCATAAAGTACATGTCACCTTTTAGACTTCTCACCCTTGTAGGATCACAAAGATATACATGAACTAATTCCAATAGTTTGGTAGCATATTTTTCCTTTCCCTTAAAGCTACTCCTTTTTTTTTCAAAATTCGCAACTCTCACAAACAACATTGATAGGTTTTGTGATTCTTGACCATCAGCACCCTTAAGCTGATAGATTTTTTCATTTTTTCTCTTACCAACAACAATCATAGTTCCAGACCCTTTCTGGATCTCACGTGTTTCATCTTTAAACACAAGATTATATCCCTACTACACATTTTTCTAACACTCAAAATATTATGCCTTAAACCCTTAACATTAAAAAAAAAGCAGTGTGATTCTTTCCATCAAAACTAATTGAACCTATTCCACAAATCTTAGCTCCTGAATCATCTCCAAATTTAACTAATCCTCCATCATACTTTTCAAGTTTAACAAACTTACTTTTGTCTCTAGTCATGTGATTAGAGCAGCCACTGTTAACATCCCAGTAATTATTATCTTCTTTGAGATGAAAAGTAGATACCAAAGTACCTTCAACCTTATCCTTCATCTTTGAAACTCTTTCCTTCACACAACTTGTAGGGTTAGTAGAACCAAATTATTCTTGTATAGTAAAAAACATTCATTATTATCAAAATCTCCATAATCAGATTCATCATCAAAAATTCCAACATCTTCTCTCACATAGTAAGCTTTCTTAATCATTTTTCCTTTGTTTTACTTATTCTTATTGTTTATAGCTCTTTTTAGACATCTTGAAGCATAATGAACTATACCACCACATCCAAAACATTTGAAAGGTAATTTACCTTTGTACTTACTGGTGCCCTTTTTCATCTTTCTCACAAAGTTAGCTTCCACATCATCAAGATCTTCTTCATCTGAATCTTCAACCTTCTCTAATTTACCAACATTGAAAGAAGTCTCTACTTTTGTACCTTTCTTCACTTTTCTCATTTCAAACGTAGTTAATGTACCAATCAACTGATCTATAGAATAATTATCAAAATATGTAGTTCCATCAATAGTAGAAAATTTTCCACTGTAACAATCAGGAAGTGATCTGATTAATTTCTTCACTACTTTAGATTCTTTAACTATTGCACCAAGCCCTCTCATAGAACTTACCAACTCATCAACTCTCTCTATGTAGCCTTTAATTGTTTCTTCCTCATACATTTGCATCATTTCAAGTTGTGTCTTCATGTTCTACAAATTTTCTTATTTGACCTTCAAATCTCCTTCATAAATGCTTTCTAGATTATCCCAAACTTCTTTAGTAGTCTTCAAACTCATAACTTTTACTAATTTATTATTTGAAAGACTTCAAAATGGTAAATCTTGCCTTAGCATTGATATTGTTAGAACTGTAAAAATCTGATGTTTTTTACATATGATTTCACTCATAAATTTACTAATTTGGTCCTACCGTATCCATATTTGATCTATAGTTTGCCATATTGCCCCATTGAATCAATCAAGTTATGCATTTTTCATGTCTAGGTCCATATCAGCATAGGTCCATGACTATCTCCCTGACACCCATGTTGTTTTATTCTAACATTTGCATGCTACATGTTTTATCAGCATAACTCCTTTGATGTCTTGACGATCACAATTCTTGTGCATTCACCTATCGGTAAAGGTTTCGTTGACGGGGTTGTGTCTTATTGAACTTAGTCCGTCTCCCCAACTTGTGCATATGGGTCTTCGGCGAGAGTTGGGTTATCAGCAATTGTTATGGCAATTTCGTTTTGTCACGCCGACTGACAAGTAAGGGATGCATATCGGGGGAAGTCATTATTGTCGTTGTAAGGTCTTGGCAAGTGACCTTCGATCTCGCCGACCTTACACATGGATTCTCTTTGAATATACTTTCGGTGAGACTATGGTGGATTCAGAGTAAGTCTCAACGAATGCGGGAGGGTCTCACCGATGAGACATATGTGGACTCTGTCGGCATAAGGTTTGTGGTGTCTCACCGAATGACATTTGGGTTTCATTTCAGCAAAGCACAAGTTTGCGGCAGGATGTCATAACGAAAAGGTCAGGTCTTGGCGACAAGTATAATGAGTGCCTTTCGGTGAGAGCTTTGATTTCTCTTGGTGATCTTGGTGTGCTCGGTTGTTTTGGTATAACAAAACATTCTACAAGACATCTCATCGAGGGTTGGAGGTTATAGCGATAGAGGATCCTCATCGGCAGGAAAAGTCTTATGTCTTAGTGACTTGAATATGGAGGTTGGCTTTCGGTGGAACATAACAATCTACAAGAGGTTTCCCCGACAGATGAGTGTTACGAAAACACTGAATAAAAGTAGAATTCCTCGTCGATGTGAGATATCCTTATGTCTTAGCGAATTGAGGGCACAATAGGAAAACATATTGGTAACACTTGGGATGTTCTGCGGGAGGTCTTCCCGATATCACATAGCTACGGAAAAATGTAGAGGGAACAGTGGGATGCCTCTTGTCTTCGGTGTAACAAGCAGAATCTTGTAGCGACATACAATTTGATCATGAAGCTCTCAATGAAGCATATTGAAATCTCTATGATTTCTCTCCAACTCTATTCAGTCATGGCAAAGGCGAATAAGGACGCAGGCAGCTAGTGATTGACGTTATTTTTCCTTCGGCATACTTACAGGCTGTCCTGGTGACTGTTCCATTGATGATTAATATTCAAACACTATGGGCTGACATATGGAATTTTAACCATTGTAGGCCGACTTGGTTTTTGCCCAAATTCTACTATGGTCAACATGGATTTCCAATTTGATTTATTTTCCTAAATTTTGGTGTAAAAATATGCACCCTGATTGTAATTGAAACATCATCAAATTTTAGATCGCATACAGTGGTTAGGAATGGCTACAGTAGAATAATTTTCTCTTATCAAGGACTATGTGCATGTTTTAAAATGGTGAATTCAATGAAAATTAGCTAGTGTGGTAGGTTATTTCTGGTGTCAATTGTATGTTGAACTTATTGAAAAGTATTGCTGAAGTTGTCTCCAAGTTTATTCTTTCTGGTTGTTTAAATTGATTAAACAAGTTTACTTTCAGTTTATCAATGCACATTTGTTGTATTTGTGCGATTAATTGACTAGTTCTCTCAAGTAGAGATTAAATCTTTTTCCTTAATCACAGTAATCAGGAAGATTCTTCTGGATTATTAAAGAAGAGCTCAGTGGTCATAGTCTTGCATTGTTTATACAAGTTATGAATAGATCATATGCCTGCAATTTGATTTTCTGCCAGAATAAGTTGCCCACTTCTGTTTCTTTTGACTCTGCATACCCAATAAGGCACTGGTCTCTACAATTTCATTATTTGATTCACTCAGTTTCATTATATTTGTTAATTAAGTATTTTAGGATTTAGATCTGAAGATTGCTATCAAGTTTGATTTCATTTGTTCACTGTCATCTGCCCTTGTGGACAAAGCATTTCAGAAGGATAAATCATAAGTCAAGTCTACTTCATTCAAAAAGGTACACCCACCCAGGTTAGCAGCACCTGAAGAGTAGAAGGTTGAGCTCTCTTGACCTTGTCTGTTACCCTAAAATGTATCAAGAGATTGGTAGCCTCTTGAGGCATTTTGCCTTCATTTTTGAGAGCTAACAAATTGGTGACTCCGCTGGGGACTATATCAGAAAATTCAGTTGAAGACCACATTATAGAATCATTGGAAGAAAAGATTTGTTATTTGAGAAGTTTTAGAAAAGGTGATTCCGCTATGAAAAAAGATCAGAAATAATGATTTTCCTACTTTTGGAAAAGTAGGTGGCGACTCTTAAAGAATTTTTGCAGTTGTCCAAACATGAATGGAAGAGGATCTCAGTTCAGGGGAGGTCATGCTGGAGCTCCTCATGGTCAGCAGTATATGCCATATTATCATCCACAATACAATAGTCCACCATACCAGCATCAGTACCCACCTGGCGCCCCCTTCATCAATACACAACAATGACTAGACAGTTTAATTTGGCAGGGATTCAATTATCCCCTTATCCAATGGATAGCAGTTGGAGAAGTATGGTTCCAAGGTTTATTGGGAGTGATGCAGTCACTGCTGAAGAGCATCTAAGAAGTTTCAATGCTTTCATCCAAGATTTGGATATGCCATATGAAAATTTACACATGAGGCTATTCATGATATCACTTATTGAAGATGCTAGGGATTGGTTCAACGGCCTACCAGCTGTCTCTATTGATTCTCTCTAAGGATTTCAAGATCAATTCCTCAAGAAATTTGGGAGTCCAAGTGTACCAGATGTTGCTCTTCTTGAATTAATACACATTCAGAAAGATCAAAGTGATACAATTTATGATTTTAATCAGAGATTCAATAAGTTGCAGAATAAGATACCTCTTGGATCAAAGTTGCCAAATTCTGTAGCACTGAGTATTTATTTGAATGAATTTGATCCCAAGACAGGGTATGAGCTGAGAAATAAAATCCCAAGAGATTTGGTTGAAGCACAGAAGATGGCACAAACAATTGAAAACAATAGGAGGGCTGCAAGGATAATGGATAAAAGAGACAACCCTAGGGTTCGTCAGTAAAGTAGCAGTTATCAGTATCAACAGGAGAATACTTACAGAAATGAAAGGTCAAGGTTGCATGACATGCCTTATAATACAGATTGGAAGGAAAGCAAACCTATAATAGCTAGGCCAAGAAACATGGAGGCTCCTTATCCATTGACAAAAGGAACCTATATGGTAAGTAACAATTACTTCTGTGAATTTTGTGATATGCCACATTCCTCAGATTATTGTGTTGTATCCCAAAAAATGCAAGAAGAGGGAATGTAGATGGAAAAAAATGAAGAAGATCACATAGTATATCTGGCTTCAAATACTTTTCACCAGGTTGAGGAAGGTGAATGTGCAAGGCATCTCTCTTGCATGATAGATTGTGACAGAGAGAGCAGCATTTGTTGTGAGGAATCTAGTGAATATTCTGATGCTAATGATGAACCTGAGGATTTTGATCTGCAGTCAAGGGATTCTTCTACCTCTTATGAAGATCAGGATGAAGAGGTAATGGGAGATGTTGATTCATCAGATAGTAAGTATACAATACCTCTGGCTTTAGTTGAAAGTTATGAAGATACATTTGATCATGATGAGGTTTGTACATTTGAAAGTGATTTCCAAAATTTTTCAAACTCGTTGTATGATGAAGAGTTAAATGAAGATTAGATGATTTTTTTCCAAGGTGTGTTAATGAGTAAGTTTCAAATATTTTCAAATCCATTCTATGAAAAGGAGGAAATAATTTCAGACAAGCAAAATGATGGAATAAATGACTGTGCTGATGATGTTTCTGATTTCCCATTCTTTGATGGTATTGGATTTTTGTTTGATGATGACAAAAGTGAGGAGTATAATTGTAGTGATGAAAATATTGAGACTTGTTCACTTGTTAGTGAATAGATTGCAGAGTTGTTTACTTATGAATACCAGGGATGCACACATAAAGATGATCTTGAAGTTTTGTCTCTAGCTTACTTTTGTTTTGACAGTGAAGAATCGTTGTGTAAAAATTCTTATGACTCCCTGTGTATTTCTTGGAATGATAGTGATACTTTTGTTGTTGATCAAAAGTTTGTGTCTGTTCAGGATGAGGTATGTCATTTTGAAATTTCTAATTAATGTGAAGAAGACATTTGTTTGCATACCAAGGATGATAGAAGTCTAGATTTTATTGGTTCACATATATATGATATGGAGGATATGAGTCATGATCCAGTGTTGTCTCCGAATAGAGATACTGAAGAGGTGCAGAAGGTTTCTGACTTGTTTTCCTCAAATAGTAGTGATATGACAAAGTTTTTTGTTTTTCAAGAGAAGCACTTTGATTGTGAAATTTTTATACAGCTAGAAGAGTGTTTCATAATACATAACAGTGAGAGAGATAATACAAAATTTTGCATTAAATATGTATGCATTTTGTGTGCTGGCATAGATTTGTTTGATGATGAAGAATATAAATTACAGAATGCTGTATGGATTTTGGGCCAGGCTAAGCATAGTGATTCTCTAAAAACTTTTAGTGATAGGAAAAATTGCATCTGTTTCTTCAAGAGAAATCTGATGAACTCAAAACAAAACCAGGTATTTGACAGGGGAAAGTATGATTTGAGTTTCAAATTGTAACAGCTCAAGACAGGGGAAGTTAACACACAGAGGATTGAGGGTTGCCAGTGCATGGACAACTCTTACTTATTCTCTTTAAAATTCTTTTCCATGCATACTATTTTAGGGTTCTGGTTCACCTCCATTTTGCATTCATTTTGCATTCATTCCATCTTGCTTTCTATCCATTTCCATTTTGCTCATTTTGTGTCTGGTCTACTCACCCAAAGATTCTAGATCCTTGCAATGATCTCACTATCATTCATCCCTAGATGGAGCCACTGTTAGAACTGTAAAAATCTGATGTTTTTTACATATGATTTCACTCATAAATTTCCTAATTTGGTCCTACCGAATTCATATTTCATCTATAGTTTTCCATATTGCCCCATTGAATCAATTGAGTTATGCATTTTTCATGTCTAGGTCCATATCGGCATAGGTCCATGACTATCTCCCTGACACCCATGTTGTTTTATTCTAACATTTACATGCTACAGGTTTTATCAGCATAACTCCTTTGATGTCTTGATGATTACAAGTCTTGTGCATTCACCTATTGGCAGAGGTTTCGTTGTCAGGGTTGTGTCTTATCGAACTCAGTTTGTCTCCCTGACTTGTGCATATGGGTCTTCCGTGAGAGTTGGGTTATCAGAAATTGTCATGGCAATTTCATTTTGTCACACTGACTGACAAGTAAGGAATGCATATCAGGGGGAGTCATTGTTGTCATTGTAAGGTCTTGGCAAGTGACCTTCGGTCTCGTCGACCTTCCACATGGATTCTCTTTGAATATACTTTCGGTGAGACTATGGTGGATTTGGAGTAAGTCTCGATGAATGTAGGAGGGTCTCACCGATGAGACATATGTGGACTCTATCGGCACAAGGTTTGTGGTGTCTTGCTGAATGACATTTGGGTTTCATTTCGGCCAAGCATGATTTTGTGGTAGGAGGTCATAACGAAAAGGTTGGGTCTTGTCGACAGGTATAACGAGTGGCTTTCAGTGAGAGCTTTGATTCCTCTTGGCGATCTTGGTGTGCTTGGTTCTTTCGGTGTAACAAAATGTTCTACAAGACATCTCACCGAGGGTTGGAGGTTATAGCGACAGAGGATCCTTGTCAGCAGGAAAAGTCTTATGTCTCAGTGGCTTGAATATGGAGGTTGGTTTTCGGTGCAACATAACAATCTACAAGAGGTTTCCTCAACAAATGAGTGTTACGGCGACACTGAATAAAAGCAGAAGTCCTTATCGGTGTGAGATATCCTTATGTCTTAGCGAATTGAGGGCACATTAGGAAAACATATCGGTAACACTTGGGATGTTCTGTGGGAGGTCTTCCCGATATCACATAGCTATGGCGAAATGCAGAGGGAATAGTGGGATGCCTCTTTTCTTTGGTGTAACAAGCAGAATCTTGTAGTGACATACAATTTGATCATGAAGCTCTTGATGAAGCATATTGAAATCTCTGTGATTTCTCTCCGACTCTATTCAGTCACAGTGAAGGCAAATAAGGATGCGGGCAAACAGCGATTGATGTTATTTTGCCTTCGGCATACTTATAGGCTGTCTTGGTGACTATTCCATTAATGATTAATATTCAAACACTGTGGGCCGACATATGGAATTTTAACCATTGCAGGCCAACTTGGTTTTTGCCTAAATTCTACGGTGGCTGACATGGATTTCCAATTTGATTTATTTTCCTGAATGCTGGTGTATAAATATGCATGCCGATTGTAATTGAAATATCACTAGATTTTAGATCACATACAGTAGTTAGGAATGGCTATAGTAGAATAATTTTCTCTTATCAAAGACTATGTGCATGTTTTAAAATGGAAAATTCAATGAAAATTAGCTGGTGTGGCAAGTTATTTCTGGTGTCATTTGTATGTTGAACTTATTGAAAAGTATTGCTAAAGTTGTCTCCAAGTTGATTCTTTCTGGTTGTTTAAATTGATGTAACAAGTTTACTTTCGGTTTATCAATGCACATTTTCTATATTTGTGTGATTAATTGACTAGTTCTCTCAAGTAGATATTAAATCCTTTTCCTTAATCACAGTAATTAGGAAGATTCATTTGGATTATTAAAGAAGAGCTCAGTGGTCATAGTCTTGCATTGTTTATACAAGTTATGAACCGATCATATGCATGCAATTTGATTTTCTGCCAGAATAAGTTGCCCACTTCTGTTTCTTTTGACTCCACATACCCAATAAGGCACTGGTCTCTGCAATTTCATTATCTGAATTCACCCAGTTTCTTTATATTTGTTAATTAAGTATTTTAGGATTTAGATCTGAAGATTGCTATCAAGTTTGATTTCATTTGTTCACTATCATCTGCCCTTGTGGACAAAGCATTTAAGAAGGATAAATCATAAGTTAAGTCTGCTTCATTCATAAAGGTACACCGACCTAGGTTAGCAGCACCTAAAGAGTAGAAGGTTGAGTTCTCTTGACCTTGTCTGTTACACTAAAATGTATCAAGAGATTGGCAGCCTCTTGAGGCATTCTGCCTGCGTTTTTGAGAGCTAACAAATTGGCGACTCCACTGGGGACTATATCAGAAAATTCAGTTGAAGACCACATTATAAAGTCATTGGAAGAAAAGATTTGTTATTTGAGAAGTTTCAGAAAAGGTGATTCCGCTGGGAAAAAAGATAAGAAATAATGATTTTCCTACTTTTGGAAAAGTAGGTGGTGACTCTGAAAGAATTTTTGTAGTTGTTCAAACATGAATGGAAGAGGGTCTCAGTTCAAGGGAGGTCATGCTAGAGCTCCTCATGGTCAGTAGTATATGCCATATTATCATCCACAATACAATAGTCCACCATACCAGCATCAGTACCCACCTGGCGGCCCCCTTCATCAATACACAACAATGATCAAACAATTTAATTTGGTAGGGATTCAGTTATCCCCTTATCCAATGGATAGCAGTTGGAGAAGTATGGTTCCTATTGGTTGATTTTCTTGCAAACCAAGTTGGTCTCCTATTCTACCTATGGAGTAGCCATCTCCAGTCAAGGGGAGTTCGGAGGACCTGGACCAACTGACAAAATCAAAAGATCTTCTGCACTTTAGGCTCTACAGAACTAGGGTGGGTATACCCACATAATGCCTCAAAGAAGACCAGACATTGCTTTTTATAGCAGATAACTCCTGATGCCAAGCATTGAGGACCACAAATGGGGTTGGATTCATAGTAGCTCAACCTTGAAGCAACCAGGAGGTAGGGCAAGATATTAGACCAAAGATATTCAATGATTTTTAAAAGGTTTTCTAAGAGGAACAAACTGCAAGACAGATCAGTGCCTAGTTTTGGGCCACGAAGTCAAACACAAAAGGGAAAAATACCTGCAAATAGACCTCAACTAGTGGATCTTGTTTTGTTAATGCCTTACATCAACTATCAGTGCCTTACACTGACAATCCAGCTTATGTTGTCAGTCAGATTCTACTTACCAAATCCAACCAGCACACAAACAATCACTGTTACTTGCTCAAAGGATTTAACTGCTTCCTTGAAGCAGACCTATTAACAGACAACACAACCTCATGAAGTATGAGGAGATGAACATGAAAACACCTTATGCATTCATTCAAATGATTGGAGCATACAGGAATGGAGACAATCTACTAATATACATGAAAGATAAGCATCTTCATGTTTTCATTACTTAAACTGATTGTATTTACAAATAAATTCAAAATTACAGTTCACAGACTCAACAGTGACTCAAGACTAAATGCTAGCCTACCCCAAGACTGATACACAAACTCAAAAAAATATGGAACAGAACACCCATGTTTGGAACCCCTACATCTGGCCATGAAATTCTCCTTTATAGGAATAGGAGAAGCAACAAGCAATCGGCCAGATGAGATTACACATCATCAGTTGACTAGGACAAACCCTAGAACAGCTTGCAGGCCAAGTCAAAAATTCCAACTGTCCCACTGGTCACATAAATGTAACTGGTCGGTTTGCTGCAGGAAAGATATTCCTGCACGAATGAAGCCAGTTAATTGATCTCAAATGCACCGCAGAATCCGGGCGCCCAGACTCAAGCCATGCCATCCTTATCCTAGAGTCATCGCCATGAATGTTGGTTCAGTGGATCCAGCGACCCTCCCATCTGCCACCATGAATTCTCCAAGTCTTCGTGCGTGAACATAACAGAAACCCTAGCCACGTGCAATTGAATCTGGGCTGTCGATCGTCCATGATCAGACGGCCGCCTTTTAAATCTCCATTAGCCGTTGAAGCAGGCTACCACCATCAGTAAGACACTAGTGGGTCAGCTTAACATCCTAATGAAGTCCACATAGGATACCGAGTGCACCATTATTCGTCATCGAAATAGTCGTTGAGACATTACCCTCACCATGTCGAAGGCAATTCAATCGCCTTCCCCACGCGCCTCTGTTCATCACAGTCGCTATGACATACCCAGGTTGGTGAGATATCATATCGACCACATAGTCCTTTCCCTGAGCATTCCTCCTTCTCTTCATATATCACTAAGACATGATAAGTCTCCTACCGAATTGCACATTCCATTTGACTTACTGTCGCCGTAGCTTCAGAATATTGGGAAGACTTTGTACCGATAGTTTTATCTCCCACCGAAAGTCACTAAGAAGAAAGCCTTTTGCATCGTCGGTGAGACAAACTCACTTCGCTAAGACCATAGGATGAAAGTTTTAACCTTATGCCGAAAGCCTTTTGAGGGAGACCCATTGTATTCCATCGGTGAGACACGCTGAGTTCGCTGAGACACTATAGTGAAGCAACATTAGCCATATCGAAGAACCCTAAAGCGCCAGTCTATGTAACAAGCCGACGTCGCCAAGACCTCACCTCAAACGGAAACCATCACACCGAAAGTAAAACCCATCGGTGAGACACAAAGAAATCAGGTAGACATCTCCTCGACACAACCAGCATAGGCCAATGGAAAAGAGATCTAGGGGAAACAACACAGGGTCGGTAAAACAGTAGATATGGGTTGGTAACGAATGGAAAATGGGGCTCAGGGGAACCACTTAAGCTAGAATAAACTAGGCAGACAGGTCAATGAATTAAAAAGGCAAATGGAACAGGAACAAAATAGGGCCAGAGCCGGGACCAGGAAAGAGACGGAGAACAAAAAGAAACAAAAGGGACCAAGGCTGAAAACCATCCCACCCCCACCTCCGCAAAAGACTGCGGAGGCGGAGCCAAAACCGACACAAGAAAAAAAAGAAGCCGCAGGGCTGGAGTGGGACAAAATCTGAGACATGAAAATTGAAAAAGGTTCCAAAAATGATTCCCATCCCAATCTCACTCTTTCCAAAGAAAACAAAACAAAATACAAGCAAAGAGACAGAGAGGAAAAGAACCAGTGACCGCCGCAGGGCAGAACGAAAAAAAAACACCAAACACACGGAATCGGACAGGGATGGATGCATGAACAGGAACTAGAACCTCATAATTGGAGAATTTCTACTTCCCTTCAAGCATCCGTTCCACCCCCGATTCTGAAAGAAAAACCAAAGCAAGCAAAAGAGAAATGAGAACCGGATTAAAAACCAAAAAAATGGGAAAGAGAAAAACCAAGAAACCCTAACACAGGCCACCCCACTAGAGAGATGAAAACTAGCATGCTGGGCTCAACCCTTGTGGGAGCCCATTTAACCCACATGCTAAAATGAAAGACACCCTATAGCTAAAGTTTTGTCATGAAAAACCAGATACACAAGTAGACAATGAGAAAACCAAAAATGGCACTAACATAGGCCCCAGTTGGGGATGTATGCCCCTGGTGGGCATAGCAAGAATTCAGATCACTGGGGAAGCAAACCAGAACAAAAATCCAAAAAAAAAAAAATAGGAGCTAACCGGACAAGGTTAACAGACACAGCAAAGCAAAACCGACCAAAAAAAACCAAAACCTAACCTAATGTTCATGGAAAAAGAAATGTTTCAGATGAAGCACCATTTCGAGAATTGTCCATGAACAGAAAATTCAAGAGTAACTTGATTCATTCCTTTGTTTCATCTGATGACACTAGGCCACCAAATGAAAAATGAGAGCTAGCATCTACCTCTATCAAACACAATTCTGTTAAATGAGCTAACATTCCCTAACTTGTGCTTGCCTATGCCAATCTGCAACGGTATAAATGAATGCACCTCTACAAACACAAGTATCTGATTGCCAATGTGCAAGTGAAAACTTGTTCTCTATTTATTCTTATCTTCAACTGGCAACCAGATCCAATAAACTTCGTCATTGCCAACCTCTTGATTCTCTGATTTTGTATTTGATGGAAAAACCTGTGAAAGATGGTTAAGACCACATGAAGACACAATCTAATCACAACCATCTGCCTGATAAAACATGTTAGTACTTCTTATGAGGTCAGCACATTCAACACTATAAACATTTTTAAAATCATTATGCATTCGAGAATCAGGCATATCCTCAAAACACTGACTATTATGTGACAAAAGGCCATCATTTTTATCAATCATATCATCCTGAAGCTGAAAACAATTTGCTTCAATGCTCTACATACTGTCACATTATGTGAAAACTCCATCCAGCTGGCAAAGATAGCCCCTATAATCTGCTACATGGCTGGAACTATTATGCTCATCACATTGCTGATCACACTTCCCTTCTTCAAAGGGCCAGTCAAACTGATGTTCCTCTACAGGCTCTTAGCTCAGGAGACTGAACTTCTGGTCTCTGGCCTGGGGCATCACTTCTTCTGTCATGTTCCCCTCACTTATTGGCATTGTTGTCTGACTTTCCTCAAGAGGAGAAATGTCGTCTTCACTCTAAAAGTCTGCATTTTGTCCATAACCATTCTTAGCTGATTCAATCATCCTTATCCAATCAGGTACTTGATAAAAGCTACAGGGCTTCAGATCCTCCAAAAACATATTGAGCTTAGGTTCATAAATCTCACAAAATAGATCAATGCATTTGGAATCATCAGGTCTGAAATCTTTTGGAATTTCTACCAAATAGTCCAAAAGTCTTGAGAACAACCTATATGGCGATTCTCCTACCTGCCTCTTGAGATCAAACAATTTTTGAACCAAATATTGTTGACCCATTCTGCAATCCCTTTGAGGGCATGGTACAACTTGTTCTCCTTGCATATTTTTACTTCCCATTTTACATGGAAACCCTCATAAATTGATGTTCAATCAGACTAACCCCATACAAGGTTCCTAGTTACAACATTCATGACTCTAAAGTGTTGATTGAATAAAATGACCTAAAATCATTAGAGGCACAAAACACCCTTCACTAAATGTAATAAACATTACATACTATGCATTTTGAAGTATGTATAAAACTGCTATTATCCTTTCCCTTTGGTAGTGCTAAATCACTAGATAGGGAATCATCATTTCTTTCTAAAGTGTTCAGAAACATGAAGAATACTTGGAAACATTGCAGCTCTGGAACACTCTTCAAATCTTCAATGGGTTTACCTTGATAGAGTCGCCACCTCTTTGCAGAGGACAGAACTTCAAATGATATGAAGTTCACTTACATATAAGTCCTTCTCTGAGCTTGTTCCACCAACAGAGCACCACAAATATTTCAGGCTGACTGCAACAAAACTTTCTCTAGGCCTAAGATTCTTCAAACTTTGAACAACACCAACATGGCAAACAATATGACTCTTTTGATAGGGCACTTTGTAACCGGATTTCTGAGTAAATTCCCCAACTGAGCCACCATCTTGTTGGTTGATTTTCTTGCAAACCAGGTTGGTCTCCTATTCTACCTATGGAGTAGCCATCTCCAGTCAAGGGGAGTTCAAAGGACCTGGACCAACTGACAAGATCAAAAGATCTTCTGCACTTTAGGCTCTGCAAAACTAGGGCAGGTATACCCACACAATGCCTCAAAGAAGACCAGACATTGCTTTTTATAGCAGATAACTCCTGATGCCAAGCATTGAGGACCACAAATGGGGTTGGATTCATAGTAGCTCAACCTTGAAGCAACCAGGAGGTAGGGCAAGATATTAGACCAAAGATATTCAATGATTTTTAAAAGGTTTTCTAAGAGGAACAGGCTGCAGGATAGATCAGTGACTAGTTTTGGGCCACTGAGTCAAACACAAAAGGGAAAATACCTGCAAATAGACCTCAACCAGTGGATCTTGTTTTGTTGATGCCTTACACTGACAATCCAGCTTTTGTTATCAGTTAGATTCTACTTACCAAATCCAACCAGCACACAAACAATCACTGTTACTTGCTCAAAGGATTTAACTCCTTCCTTGAAGCAGACCTATTAACAGACAACACAACCTCATGAAGTATGAGGAGATGAACATGAAAACACCTTATTCATTCATTCAAATGATTGGAGTATATAGGAATGGAGACAATCTGCTAATATACATGAAAGATAAGCATCTTCATGTTTTCATTGCTTAAACTAATTGTATTTACAAATAAATTCAAAATTACAGTTCACAGACTCAACAATGACTCAAGACTAAATGCTAGCCTACCCCAACACTGATACACAAACTCAAAAAAATATGGAACAGAACACCCACGTTCGGAACCCCTACATCTGGCCATGAAATTCTCCTTTATAGGAACAAGAGAAGCAATAAGCAATCGGCCAGATGAGATTACACATCATCAGCTAACTAGGACAAACCCTAGAACAGCTCGCAGGCCAAGTCAAAAATTCCAACTACCCCACTAGTCACATAAATGTAACTGGTCGGTTTGTTGCAGGAAAGACATTCTCGCACGAATGAAGCTAGGCAATTGATGTCAAATCCACCACAGAATCTGGGCGCCCAAACTCGAGCCATGTCGTCCTTGTCCTAGAGCCATCACCATGAATGTTGGTTCAGTGGATCTAGCAACCCTCCCATCTGCCACCATGAATGCTCCAAGTCTTCGCACGTGAACACAACAGAAACCCTAGCCACACGCAATTGAATCTGGGCTGTCGACTGTCCATGATCAGATTGCCGCCTTTTAAATCTCCATTAGCCGTTGAAGTAGGCTACCACCGTCAGCAAGACACCAGTGGGTCGGCATAACATCCCATCAAAGTCCACATAGGATACCGAGTGCACCATCATTCATCATCGAAACAGTCACTGAGACATTACCCTCACCATGCGGAAGGCAATTCAATCGCCTTCCCCGTGCGCCTCTATTCATCGCAGTCACTGTGACATACCAGGGTCGATGAGATATCATATCAACCACATAGTCCTTTCCTCGAGTGTTCCTCCTTCTCTTCATATATCGCTAAGACATGAGAAGTCTCCTGCCGAATTACACATTCCGTTTGACTTACTGTAGCCGTAGCTTTAGAATATCGGGGAGACTCTGTATCAATAGTTTTATCTCCCACTGAAAGTCACTAAGAAGAAAGCCTTTTGCATCATCAGTGAGACAAACTCAATTTGCTAAGACCATAGGCCAAAATTTTTAACCTTATACCGAAATCCTTTTGAGGGAGACCCACTGTATTTCATCGGTGAGACACGCTGATTTCGCTGAGACACTATAGCGAAGCAACATTAGCCATATCAAAAAACCCTGAAGCATCGGTCGGTGTAACAAGCCGACATTGCCAAGACCTCACCCCGAACAGCAACCATCACACCGAAAGTAAAACCCATCGGTGAGACACAAAGAAATCGAGGAGACATCTCCCTGACACAACCAGCATAGGCCAATGGAAAAGAGATCTCGGGGAAACAACACGAGGTTAGTAAAATGGTAGCTAGGGGCCAGTAACGAATGGAAAATGGGGCTCAGGGGAACCACTTAAGCTAGAATAAATTGGGCAGACAGGTCAATGAATTAAAAAGGAAAATGAAATGGGAATGAAACAGGGCCAGAGCCGGGACCAGGAAAGAGATAGGGAACAAAAAGAAACAAAAGGGACCGGGGCCGAAAACCATCCCGCCCCCGCCTCTGCAAAAGACTGCGGAGGTGGAGCCAGAACCAACACAAGAAAAAAAAAAGCCGTGGGGCTGGAGCAGGACAAAACCCGAGATAGGAAACTTGAAAAAGGTTCCAAAAATGATTCCCATCCCGATCCTGCGCCCGCCAAAAAAAACAAAACAAAAGATAAGCGAAGAGACATAGAGGAAAAGAACCAACGACCGCCGCAGGGCAGAACGAAAAAAAAAAAAAGAACACCAAACACACGAAATCGAACCGAGATGGATGCATGAATAGGAACTAGAACCTCATAATTGGAGAAGTTCTAGTTCCCTTCAAGCATCCATTTTGCCCCCAATTCCCAAAGAAAAACCAAAGCAAGCAAAAGAGAAATGGGAACAAGATTAAAAACCCAAAAAATGGGAAAGAGAAAAACTAGGAAACCCTAACACAGACCGCCCCACCAGAGAGATGAAAACTACCACGCTGGGCTCAACCCTTGTAAGAGCCCATTTAACGCACATGCTAAAATGAAAGACACCCCATAGCTAAATTTTTGTCATGAAAAACTAGATACACAACTAGACAATGAGAAAACTAGAAATGGCACTAACAGTTCCAAGGTTTACTGGGAGTGATGCAGTCACTACTGAAGAGCATCTAAGAAGTTTCAATGCTTTCATCCAAGATTTGGATATGCCATATGAAGATTTACACATGAGGCTATTCATGATATCACTTATTGAAGACACTAGGGATTGGTTCAACAGCCTACCAACTGTCTCTATTGATTCTCTCCAAGGATTTCAAGATCAATTCCTTGAGCAATTTGAGAATCCAAGTGTACCAGATGCTGCTCTTTGTGAATTAATACACATTCAGAAAGATCAAAATGATACAATTTATGATTTTAATTAGAGATTCAATAAGTTGTAGAATAAGATACCTCTTGGATCAAAGTTGCCAGATTCTATAGCACTGAGTATTTATTTGAATGAATTTGATCCCAAGATAGGGTATGAGCTGAGAAATAAAATCCCAAGAGATTTGGCTGAAGCACAGAAGATGGCACAAACAATTGAAAACAATAGGAGGGCAGCACCTGAAGAGTAGAAGGTTGAGTTCTCTTGACCTTGTCTATTACCCTAAAATGTATCGAGAGATTGGCAGCCTCTTGAGGCATTCTTCCTGCGTTTTTGAGAGCTAACAGATATCACATGCCTTCATTTATGCACTTGTACTTGGGCCATTTGCAAGTGGAGTATATGTAGTCTAATAAGCCTTCTCAATCTCATATCCCTAAGCTACCAGATATCCTTCCATATTTTTCTTCCAGAATGCATAATTTGTGCCATTGAATCTAGGACATTCAAAAGCAACCTTTTTCACCATCCTAGATCTACCTCAAGCAATTAAGCTCTTCTCCAAGGAACCTTGCTTTGATACCAATTGTTCAAATGAACAAGACAATTGAGAGGGGGTAAATCAGTTGTAGTAGATTAAACCTTCAAAACCATCAATAGTAATCAGATCCACATGCATTCATTAAACCCTTATTTTATCAGTATGATTAAACATGAAATGCAAATAACATAAACTAAAATAGAAACACCATACACAAGAGAACATCAGATTTATGTGGAAAACCCAAGGGAAAAGTCCAATTGAGGATTAGCTCACAATATAAGTAATAGAAAAATAGGTACAAGGTTTGACTGGTAGAATATGACACACTGTCCAAAAAGGCTCATAGCAAGGGCTCACTACCATAGATAGAACTATAAGAAAATATAAGAAGAATGTTACAAAACCAACACTTCTCAATGCAACAAGGAATCCACCACAATTTCTAACACTTTCATAGTCTTGCATGAATTATTTTGAATGCCTTCATCTCACTACCTTCAGGAACCCTAACACTGAAATTTTCATTGCTCTATTCAAATTCACATCACACACATCACTTGTATCTTACTTATATCTCTCCCCCAAAAAAAATGTAACTAATGCTTCCCAAATGGTTTGACAAAAATGGTTTTCCACTATATCTCCCCCTTTGATATCAATAACAAAGGGAATACGAAGGCTACGTATGCTTCCCTTATATATACATTAACTCCCTCTCAAACAAAAAGAAACTTTTAAGAAAATACAGGTTTCTAAAAACTTAGTAAAATGCATTAGAAGTAAGAATTATCAACCCGAAGACATTGACTCTTTGAGCTTCTTTAGAATATCCTTCCAAGCATATTTTCCTTCTTCCTAAAGTTTTTTTGCTTCTACAAGTCCTACACTGTAATTCAAGTTTCACTAGAGTCTCTTCTCCTTCTATAGTACTAGGGTCAATGTTTGTTTCTAAGACTTTAATAGCACTGGAAAGGGCACTAGATATAGGAGTATGCTTTATTTTCACCAAGTCCCTTAACATCATGTATTGCTTGATTGTTTCTTCCCTCTGATTCTGCAAGGTAAAGTAATTTTCATGCAGTTACATAATGTTAGTCCACTTCTGATTGTTCCCATCTCTTGCTAAATTATAATAAATATATGCTTCACTACCTATTTTAGTTTCAATTGAGTTCATGACATCCTTTATACTTCATGTGTTATTTGGCCATTTCAAGCAGTATGAGAGTAAGTTTTGCACTTCTTATTCATGGGAATGAGCATCTTCCAATCCTTTCATAGCTTTATGATGTGTATCTGCACATTGCCTTGTGATATCCTCTAGATTATAGTCCTTTCTTCTGATCCACTTCTAGCTTGTTCTTTTAATCTAGAAACATATACTTTCAACGAATAAACCAAGTTTATGAAATTTTCTATAATAGACAGTGATATATTAATGCTTGTTCTGAGGGTTACTTTTTGTAATGCTTTCATGGCTTCATCCATGTCTTGTACACTTATAGTTTTGATTCTAGTTTCATGCTCATGTTGAGCATCATCTATGTGCAACCTTCCTTCTTCTATGTTATTGTCTTCTTACATTGCAACTTCTTGCTTGATTTCAACTGAAGGATTAACAATGCTCTTCCTTTTCTTACCTATTTTCCTAGAGCTACCAAGGGCTTTAGCTCTAGTCCCATATTCTAATCCTGACCTGCTGAGGTCTTTAGGTCTTCTTAGAAGCACTTCTGCATAGTGAACAGTTTATTCCTTAGTCACTTTATAGTCTAACTCAAAAATTCAAATAGTTCTAGGCTCAATTGCTTCCATGAAGCAAAAATTAGTAGAGACAAGAAAATTAATGTCTCCTAACTACCTTCCCAAAAAACTCTTAGGTATTCTTATTCTTTCATTCATTCTCATTTGAAACATTCCAAAGAATGTTGCAAGAGCATTGTATTGATGTTCAGAGCTCTAAAATCTCTCATATGATTTGTTATCTAATGTGTAACTGGTTCTGTATTTTTCCACTCTACCTTCCAATTATCAGTTTTCCTTGATAAAGTAGCAAAGAAAATAGATTACTAATGTACCATACCTGAATATATTCTTTTTGTTCTTTTTAATTTTCTTCAGGTTTTTCATCAAATTTTTATGAAGTAATTCACAAAGGTCATAATCAATAGGTCATTTTCTATAATGTCCAGTTCAATTTGAACTATAATAGCAGATACTATATAGCCATTATTTGGGTAAAAAATCTTGTGACTAATAAACATTGCAGCATACTAGATAGCCAAATTCTTAATTGTGTTCAAGGTGAGATCCTTTTCTTTAAGAGTAGCACCTGTCTTCTCCATTAATTCCTTGATCTTAATGAATTTTTATTCTAGAGCTGGTCTAGAGGACCACAAATTAGTTATATCCTTAATAGCTTCCTTTGTTATTATGTACTCGCCATCAATCCAAATGGATTCATCGTGTATTCTTCTTAGCATCATTCTAATGTACTTCTTTTTAACTTTAAACAATGGAAACTTCTACCATATTTCCAACCTCTTCTCATTTAGGGTTTTGTACTTTGATTTTATGGTATCATTATTTTCTTCCAATTCTCTTATACATAGAACACATTAAAAATTTCTTCTATTTTCATGTGAATGTATGCATTGATATCCAAGTAGTTGGTAAAACCCCAAAGGGGGTGCAAGAAAATGCACCTGTCAGGTCTTCCAATAAAAATTTATAAGAATGCCTCTTAAGATCAAGTTGCAATCTCTTTAAGATATTTACAACCCTCAGTCCTTCCATTTCATCTGAAATGCATTCAAATAAAAAATTTGGAAAACTAAAGTACGCAAAATACCTCTTAAATTGTTCAATGAAATTAGGGTTTTGATGATTTCCTACCAGGAGATGAGTCGAATCCTTTCACTTCTTCTTCTTCTTCACCTCACATCTCCTTCACAAGAATTTAATGAAATGAATTTTTCTTCCCAAGAACACTTTTAACTCCTTGATTTGAACCATTTCAACAATAAATGCTTCAGACAAAAAACTAGTAAACTTTGAAACATTAAATGCATAGTCAACTTTTAGAAGCTCTGCAAACTTTCACAGCAAAATATTTTCTCCTGTGATTTTCACCAATAGATTCACAATATTAATCTCCATCTTATCTTTTCATGTCAAGTCATGACACAACATATCATAATGGGTTGCATGATTTTTAGTAAAGCTTCCCGTAGGCCATAGCTCTAGGCTTAGTTACCAGAGGAAACATTAGCACCAGAGATGGGTACAAATTCTCCCTTGTCCTTAATCTCTTCTTTCTTTCTCCATACTTTTTTCATTAGCTTCTTCACTTCATTCAAATAAACTTTATTGATAGGTTCATCTTTCTTTATAGGCTCATTCTTCTTTATGTTCTTATTCCTTCAAAAAAATTCAATATGTCCAAGCTTTCTACAACTATTGCATATAATATTTATTTGATTGTTATTCCTTTCATTTATTCTAAATATGCATTGATTAGCTTTGTGTCCAAATCCATAGCATGTATAGCAATAACTATTTAAATATTGAATCATTCTACCATTGTTGTATCTACTCATCATTTTATTTCTACATTCATTTTCTTTATGTCCAAATTTATTGCATGTAAAGCATTTTCCAGTAAAAGATGACACATTTTGATTCATTCTTCTTCTACATTCCACAGCTCTATGTCCAAATTTATTGTAAAAATAATAGAAACCATTGAATGATTGGTACCTTTGAGCATTTTGTTTTCTAATGGGAGTTCTTCTAGCATTGATTCTCTAATTCTAAGACTTACCATAGTTCCTTTTACCTTCAAGTTTTTTAGGTTCACTAATCTTCTTTGTATTAGATGAATGATCTACTTTAAAGCTTTCTCCTCTTTCAAGTCACAAGCCACTTTTATCCATAGATGCTTTATGTCCAACAATTAACTCATCAATAATTATAGAACTTTTCTTAAGTGTGTCCTCATCAATTCTCGCTCTTCCAAGTCTAATATTAGATTTACCACTTCTTGTTTGAGTCTTTTTCATTCATCAGTCTTGCTTTGTACCACTATATTTATACATTCCTCAAATCGTTTCTTTTCTTCCACTTGTATTTTTTTAGTCCAGTGATGTTTTCATTTTCTTTCTTCAATTGTTCATTGACTTCCTTATGGATTTCTCTAAAAAAAATTACTTTCTCTCTCAATTTCTTGATGCATTTGTTTGCCTCTTTTAGATTTTTTTTCATATTTCCATTCTCATTTGTTGATTTTGTTAAGATCTTCAAGAGCCACTTTTAGTTCTTCATAATTTTCTCACATGTAATCTTCTTATGTGTATTCAATTACAAAAATTTCTTCCAAAGGAGTAGGATACTTCTTATCAGCCATATTTTCAAACTCCAAGATCTTACCAAAGCAGTCAAGCTCCTTCCAGGGATCCAAGCTAGGATACCAATTGTTGAACACCCAAAATACTTCAAGAGGGGGGTGAATTAGTATTCCTCTAAACCAATTAAACATAACCCATCCAATTAATTGAATAGAAATAACTGTAATGAAGAAAGAAAGCATGAATACAACAACCAAATCACAAGAGACATGAACACCAAAATTTTTATGTGGAAAACCCAAAAAGGGAAAAACCACCATGAGTGTTAGCTCATAATATATTATATCCAAATATAAGATATTACAAAAGGATCAATGTCGGGACACACTATCTAGAAAAAGAGCTCATAGCCCACTGAGTAAGAACAAAGAAGGGTTGGAAACACTTCCTATTTCAACTAATACAATAGCATCTATCATATCCCATATCATAATTCCATTGAAGTACAAAATGATCTTCACACTATTTGAATTGTTACTCTTATTTGTTCATAATCTGCTCAACACTGCATCGCACACATGTAGGTGAATCACCACACATGTCATAAGTCACATATAATCTACTCTTCTCAACTACATTTGCATATCATATTTCTCTTTCGCTTCCTTCTTTTGTCAAAACTTTGGTGATGATCTCATTTATATATCCACATCAAGTGTAACTTCAATTAGGACATCCTAATTATAAGTAACACACAAAATTAAGCATGTCATCCTCAAGGAATTTCATCCACACTTAGCATCTAAGTTCAAAATTCAATTTTCATCAAGACAGGTTGGCATGGACCTAATATAGATCCCACATAAGATATATTTGTTGAAAAATACAACTAAGAGGGGGGTGAATCAGTTGTAGTAAATTTAAACCTTAGAACATTCACAAAAAGTTAGATCAATCAAAGATCTTTAACTCTACTAAAATGTATAAACATTAAGTGCAAGTGCAGAAACTGAAAACCATCACAAACATGGTAACACCAAATTTATGTGGAAAACCCAATGAGGGGAAAAAACACAGTGAGGATTAACTCACACTATAGAGAAAATCAAAACAGGTTACAAAGGCTCACTGCCAAAACAAGGACTCACTATCTGGATCAAGGCTTACTATCCAATAGGGTTAACCACCTAGAGGGCTCACTACCACAGAGATATAAAGAAGATAGAAGAGATATGTTACAAAGAGAAAATAATATCAATGCAACAAATAATTCCACCACAATTTTCTCAACCTCTTGCATATATGCATGAATGATAGAGTCCACCTTCAACTCACTGCATCCAAAAACTCAGCATTTAGGCTTCACACTAACCTACCACACTCACATCACACACACATAGATTCACATTTATTTCACATATATCTTCTCTATTTATTTTCTCTTATCTCTTTTTACATATTTCACCACTAACTCATCTTGTATTTATACCATCTTCAACTTTGAAACATATCCAAAGTCAACCATCCATCATTAAATTCAAATTAGGTCAGTGCCAAAACATCCTATGGAGGAATTAGAATGAGGGAAACCCAAACACATGCTTGATGAAGACCCAAGTAGGTCCCAACATGCTTCATCAACTTTGAAAGAAGTGTTCAACACAAGGTCAGCCAAACCAATGTGAAACAAATAGAATAATTAAGCACACACAACTTGTAATGCCCTCAATTTAACACTCAAAATATAGTTAAGGACAAAACACAAATATCAAATTTCACTCAAGAACACTTGCAAAAATCACAAAGATACTACCAAAGAAGGCACTATAAGGAGGCATACAACATCTGACCAACTATAAATTAATAAATTTAGTTAGACAACTAGATTGCTTATGCAATCCTAAAAGGGTTTTCAAAAGGGGACATGGAAATTAAATCATCAAATAGACTTAAATAGTATAGCCAACACATTCATAGACTAAAGACACAATCAATTCATAAGCTAAGCAATTACATTATATCAATAATAACTCAAGGTAATAAATTAAAAAACAAACCCTAAGGGCCAGACCTAATTCCTTGGGGGCTCATCTCTGACAGCCTTTCCTACGTATATACTTCGCAGAGGAACCATAGTTTGACACTTGAATTCAACCATCGCACACTTGGTTGGCTGAAAAAGGGTAAATCTTCAAGGTTCATAAGATACTTTGACCTCAGTTTTAATCACAAACAACTAACACTACGCCACACTATTAAAGATACCGGAACAATGATAAAGATAATAATTTAAAGGAGGAATCCCTAATCATTAGGACCATGTTATGATTGATAGACTATCACTAACAAATGATTTTCTAATTGAATCACTATCATATCCATACCTTAAGCACTATTTTATTATGGAAAATATCAAGGGAATTTCAAATTGCACGCCAATCATACAATACTAGTCAAGTATAGGTAACTTGTGTTGCCTCAAAAGCAGACTAAATTTAATTGATTATGTCATTAGATATTAATGTCCTAAACATAATGATTAGATTAACATGCATTCTCCCATGCATACTTAATTCATGCAGAATAAACAACCAACATTTTAGTGAAAAGTATATAATTTTATTCTATCAAAATTAAACAAACTATAAGAACATATAATTATTAATCAATAAAAGTAGAACTATATATAATGGTATTATCCTATATAAGAATATACATTTTATCTCCATTAATTATTATTTAACAATATCATACACTACCCTTGGAGTAAAAGAAATGAGAGCCTTAGGAAAAGAAGCTATAGACTAACTCGGACAAAAATAAGAGCTAAAAATATTATCATCTTACTTGAAGTAATAAGAACCAAAAAGAGACCATTGAATATGAAGTATTGGAGCAAAATAAGAGTCCACCCCCTCAACAGACTGTCTCATAAGCTCTTTCAATACTAAGGTAAGTTCTTTCTTTTCTTCTCTCTCTCTCTCTCTTTTTTTTCTTACCAATTATATGACACAATGTGAAAAAGACGTATGAATAGAGGGTAATTCGACTATTGTTTTGATAGCTTCTTCAATATTCTACAGCGAATAAAACCCATCTGCACGCAATGAACTCTACAAAATAATCCCCATGAAAACGCAAGGTTACTAGATAGGGAAATTTGGTAAATATTGAAGGAAAAATATGCCTTGACATTTGCATAGGAAAAATGTGGGAGCATAGACAAGACACATGGACTATGTAATAACCAAAATTTATGCTAGGAATAAAAACATAGCTAACAATTTTATTTTATTTTTGTATTAAGAGAAAGATGACACAAACATTCCCTAAAAGTTTTACCATGTTTTACTAAGTTTGCACCTACTTCTTTGTGCAAGCCTAAGGTCGGGCATTGATAACAATGTTACCTCTAACCCAAATAACATCTTTAAATAAACCTATAGTGATGATTAACATCAATGTTGTCCCCAATATTAGTAATGCTAAACATATATTTATATTAATAACTATCATGGGAACTAAGATTCTAATATCCAATTCAAAACTCATAATGGTTCATTCATTAATCATATCGTCACTTGACATTGTACAAGTATTACTCTTAATGTTTCCACCATCATCATTACCATGTTTATTATTGACACCTTCAATATTTCCAGTAAGTTAATTTTTAATGTTAACGTTCTACTAAACCCAAAGAGTGAGATAAAGTATTATTGTTTCATTTACTTGTTTACATGCCAACTATTTGAGTTTGTTTACCCACTTATATATATAGCACAATTATTCTATTTATATCAAAGAGTAATTTAAAATAATAATAATGATCATCTCTTATAGTTAAATAAATTAATTCATATATTTATATATTTACTTTAAAGAAAGAGAATATCCTTTTTCTTTTATTCAAAAGGAATGGAATAAATGCCTAATTAAATACTTAACTTTACCCCCTTTTTTTTATTTTTTTTATTTTTCTTTACATACTCCTATTTTAAATTTAACACGACCTTTGTCTAAAAAGTGGGGGTATATTCTTTTCCCCTTAAAATAAGGAGATCTTAAAGCTTGATGGTCACATGGTTTCCCTTAAATACAATTAGTTATATATTGATCCATCTACCTATTACATAATACTATCTTCCCTCAAAAAAATAAAATAAAAGAAGAAGAATAGAATAAAGAGAAATTTTCCTCTCTTTTTAAAGAATTTGTAATAAAACTAATCTTTACCTCTATGTTTAGCTTTGGTTTCATTTATTAGAAGCCCCTTAAAGAATATGGGGATATCCCCCTTCTCCTTTATTGAGGGAAAAAGAAATATAATCAAACATTTCCACAAAGACTTTTAAATGCAAGGATGAATATTCATGAGGGGACGGATGGATAAAAGGAAACCAAAACTAATATATTACCTTCCTTCAACACCAATTCTCATTATAATCTATCGAAGGTAGGAACAAGATAATTTCCATAACACTAGAGAATGCTGCCCAAAAATCCATATGGTTGCTAGCATCCTAAACAAGAGGAAACATTACTTAGATTGTAATTTGTTTCCATACCATTCTTGATGTTTATTCAGTTTAATACTCAACATGGGATTCCAAGCATATATCTAAGTCTTTGGTTGAGTTATGATAACTATTTAAATATTATTTTATTATGGTTTAATATGGATCGCCATAAGAAAATAATTATTTCATTGTTCGTTTGTATTAATATTGTCCTAGATATGTGTCCTAAATTAAATGATTATTTTTAGTCCAGTTGCCATGTCCATCTATAGGTGGGGTCTCACACAACTCTTAGCATGATCCAATCCTTCTAGATATTGAAACTATCTTCAGCACGATCATAATATCTTAACTCTAGAACCACAAGTCATAAGACTTAACCAAAGAGATATATGGACCAACAACATTTCTCTCGGACCTCAACTAGAAGCACAAAAAACCATAGTTCACAATTGGTGAACATAGCTCTTACTGTACAATGAATCAATATCTAAAAATCTGGATATAGCAGCTTCCAACAACCAAGATCAACATATCTGAACCACACAAACATAGAATAAAATCCTAAAGCAAAACTTGGAGCAACCACTAAACACTTGCAACCTTTCTTCATTAAAATTTTCTCAATATCCTCGACATATAAAGCAAATAACTTGTATCCATGAAATCAATGACAATAGAAACCAGTTGATAACCAATTGACCAGTTGACATCAATGAAAACACTTTCATTCTTACAAAAATCCCCCTTTTTTAGTGATGGAAACACATGATGTGAAAAACCATCAAAGAAAACACACTAGCTTTGAACACACTTCTCATGATATTTCTTTTTGTTTCTCCCCCTTAGTAGATAATCTCTCTTTTTTTGTTACCATCTCTCATTCCTCTTTTTTTCACTTCTCTCATTTCTCATCTCCAACTTTGACATCAATGGCAAAGGAAAAATATGTTTTACATTGATTTTCCCTTTGACATTAAAAACAAAATACTCTTTCAATGACAACACATGACACTACCTACTCCCCTTGAGAGGTAGCCACCAAAACATCATTCCAGAAGAAAGATAGATCCATAGATCCACTAGACTGATGCATCTTCATATGCATCTAGTTCAATAAAGGAGGGGAAATGACCCCTAACTTCTCCCAGAGATACTCAAAAGTATCTTTAGAAAGAGCCTTCATAAATATATCAGCAATTTGATCCTTCGTAGAGACATACTTGAGCTTTACTTCATTCTCCAGAAACTTCTCTCTCAAGAAATGATACCTGATAGATATATTATTTTTCCTCAAGTGCATCAGTGGATTCTTTGAAATGTTAATTGCACTTGTGTTATCATGGAAGATATAAATAGGATCATCATACACAAGTGTGATATCTTTCAATGTTTGTTTCATCCATAGAACTTGTGTACAACAAGATTTAGCAGCAATATACTCAGCTTCAACAGTAGATAAGGAAATTGAATATTTATTTTTACTCAACCATGCCACCAAACTACAACCAAGAAAAAATTCACCAACACTTGTACTTCTTCTGTCATCTACACATCCATCCCAATCTGCATCTATATAATTACTTAGTGTAAAGTCAATATCCCTAGGCTACCATAAGCCATAATCTAGAGTTCCATTCAAATATCTAAATATTCTTTTAATAGCAACATGTGTTTCCTTCTAGGATCTTCTTGAAATCTAGCCACAAGACAAACAACATGCATGATATCTGGTATAGTAGTAGTCAAATACAATAGTCCATCAATCATAGATCTATATTTTCTTTGATTAGCCTTAGGTGAATCATCATCTTTACCTAATTCACAACCAATCACTATAGGAGTGCATATTGGTTTGGAACCATCCATCCCAAACTTATTCAATATCTCTTTCACATACTTAAATTGTGAAATAAAAATTCCTTTATGTTTTTTATTATTTGTAGCCCAAGAAAGAAATTCATTTCTCCAAACATAGACATCTCAAATTTTTTTTTCATTTCTTCCACAAACATCTTACACATAGTTTCTTTCCCTCCAAAAATAATATCATCAACATATACAACAACAATCAAGATCTTGTCATTTTTAATTTTAAAGTACAAATTTCTATTTGTCGTACCTTTGTTGAAATATTATTGAATCAAGTATCTATCTAACCTTGCATACCAAGCTCTAGGTGCTTGCTTCAATCCATATAAAGCTTTCTTCAATCTGCAAACCATATTTGGTTGATCTGATAACTGAAATCCTTCAAGTTGTTCCATGTAGACCTCTTCTTCTAGCTCTGTTGAATACACCAAATACTGAGAGGGGGGGTGAATCAGTATTTTGCTAGCAAAATTAATTATCAACCATCCAATTATCAGCCCAAATCTAATTTTAATAGTGAACCAAAACATAAAAGAGATCATAACACATTAACACTAGGATTTTTACATGGAAAACCCAAAGTGGGAAAAACCATGGTGAGGATTAGCTCACAATATATTATAACCGGTTATAAGATATTACATGGCTCACTATCAGGACTCACTGTCCTTGAAAGGCTCACTTTCTAAATACAAAATATGGCATATTTCCAAGTTACAAAAGGTGTGGCACACTACCAAAATGAACTAGAGAGGTGCACCTACAAAGTGCTGAAAACAGTTTTGATTATGCTCTGGAAATATCAAACTTCTACTCCTTTTGTTGGTGTACAATTATTGTTAGTAACTTTTCACTATTACACTTTCTGCATCATTTGAATATCATTTTGTACTTATTTTTTTCACCACTTTTCCATCATAAATATATACACAGCCATAACTTCATTTATCAATTAGGTCGGCTTAATACAAAATTCCTTTTGGTGCACAGAAAAAACATGTATCTAGATGTTAGGTTGGCCCAAACCTAAAGAGGAACACACAAAAGATAAACCTTTTCAGCCAAAATAATACCAAGCCTCTATCACCTAGATAGCTCATTCAGATCACACGAATAGGTAGAGAACTCATTTGTACCTATAACTAACATTCCTGAGCAGCATATCAAAAACTCATAGAATTCCTTTTTACTAAGAATATTTTTGGACCAGAATATTGGATCAGCATGGACACACAGTTTACTTAGTCAGTTACCAACCAATGTTGGCATCAATGACAACAAACTTGGAGGGAAACTTCTTCATTCTTCCAATAATCTCCCCCTTTTTCATTGATGGAAACATGTGCCAAAAATGAAACTTGCTTCAAACAAAAAATTATGCTCAACTCCCCCTAACATATGTACAAAAACAAACATAACATATCAATACAAAATCTTCTCCTCATATCCCTTGTTCTTCTTCTCCTCTTCTCCTTTGACATCAAGGACAAAGGGCCAGGAAAAAAAAAATTCAAATCAAGAACCAAGGTAACCTTGTAACTACTTGACAATCACTTCCCAATCAGGCTTTCCATCATCCCAAACTCCTTTTTCCTTGGAGAGTGTTTTATG
Organism: Sequoia sempervirens; assembly: GCA_007258455.2. Lineage (NCBI taxonomy): Eukaryota > Viridiplantae > Streptophyta > Pinopsida > Cupressales > Cupressaceae > Sequoia > Sequoia sempervirens. The sequence continues at coordinate 9,168,174 of VDFB02358134.1, read as the reverse complement.
CAGAGATTCTATTTCTAGCAGGCATTCTTCTCCTTCTTCCATAGTGGATGGAGCAATATTCATTTTAAGTTTTTCTGCTTCCATTAGTACATTTGATATGATAACATGTTTGAACATAACCAGATCTCCAAGCTGGGATACTGTATCATAACCTCTTCTTTCTACCTTTGTAGGATGAAAATTTTATTTTGAATATCTATAATAGAAACCCACTTAACATAGTTTCTATCATCGACAATCTTATAATCTCTAGAGGCATCAACAAGTTGAGACTCAAGTAAATCCATTAGATCCTTGATACCTCGAGTGGCTTCCAGCCATTTCATGCAATAAATAAATAGCAGTTGGGTTTCATCATCACGTTCTCTTACCTCTTTCAAAGTTTGCATAGCCTTGTCACGTGCAACTTTACACTTGTCTTGCAGAAATAGCAACCTTTTCTCTAACAAACTTAGCTCAACTTCTTTTGTGGTCTGCATCTTAAGATTTGATGTGTACTCTTTAACATAATCAACTATAAGCCTCAAATTTTCAATCAAAGTTAAATATTTTCCTGAAGTAACACCGAGGGCTATCTCTTGTAGAGCTTTGATAGCTTCATTTATCAATTCATTCCCCTTTTGATATAGCTTTGTAGACTCCTACGTGAAAAAGCTAAGAAAAGTGTCACTTAGCTTTATTTTGTCACCAGGTGTAATCTTTTTCAAATCCACATAACCTGGGTGAGATGGTAGCTTAACTAGTTGAGGTGGAAGTGCACATTGAATTACATCTTATCTTGAAAGAAGACCTTTAAGAGTACTTCTAGATGATTATCCGGATGGCTTTGATGGTTTAGTGCCTTTGGGAATTTCACCTTTAACTGGAATGGCTTTATTATCTTCATCTTCTTTTCTTCTTCCTTTTCTTTTTCTTCTTCTTCTTCTTTTTCTTTTTCTTATCTGGATGAGTTTCTAGAGGAATTTTCTTTGTTTTCTTTCTTCCTTATATCTTCATCATCCTTGTCTTTATCTTTCTCTTTTTCCTTACTCCCTTCACTTTCATCTTGGTTTTTGTCTTCCTTGTTTCTGGTAGATTCTTGATGTTCTTCTCTCTTTTCATCAAATTGATCTATATGGTGGTCGTTAGATCTTTTTCTGGTAGTTTCATCTATGTCCATATGAGGGGCAGGGATCTTTGAAGCACCAAGTGTCTCATCAACAGTTTCCAAAACTGGGTTGTCCATAAATTTTACAAGAGTAGCGTGTTCCTAAATCTAAGTAGTGTGAGACAAAGAACTGTTTCTTGTCCCATAGCTCCTTGCTACTTGCCTAATCACGTCCTGAGTCTCTTTCCCTACTTTTTCAACATAGTCATCTTCTTTAGTCATTAACATATTGACTCTCTACTTGACTCTAAACAATGTAGAACATTAATTTAGAAAATTTGCAGCTTCTATCTCTTAGTACATTGAACTAATGAATTTTAAGGCTTCACTTCTCATCTTGTCTTCTACATTTAAAGCCTCTTTCCTTCTAAGTACTAACTCTTTCCGCACACTTTCAATAACTTTTGACTGTATGGTATCCATGTTTATATTACAAATAACTATGTACTGAGCGAAAGAATTTATGATGCTTTATTTCCCTTCATCATTAACCTTATCACATAACTCAATAGTTGACATAAGATCATTGTCAATCATAATATTCACTAAGGTTCCAAGAACCAAGGGGTGATGGTTACTCACTAAAGGAGAACTAGGCATGTTCTCCATAGGATCATATGAGCCTTCTTCATTCTTCTTCATATGCACATGTATTTGATAGGAATCCTCTTCATCCTCTATCTCCTCATCATTGGAGATCTCAAAACTAGTTTTGACTCCTTCACCAAAGGTACTACCTCTTTTGTTTCTTTTCAGCTAATGCTCTTCTTCAAAGCCAAGCTCAATTTCTTCCTCAACAGTATCACTCAGATTCCTTTTCCTGTGAGCTTTTTCTTTCACTCTTCTTCTCCTTCCTGAAGTAGTTGATGGTGTAGCAAAAGGTATGTCCTTCTTAGATGCCCTGGTACTAGGACCGATAGAGGTAGAAACATCAATATATGTTGGGACACTTTGTTCTTTCCTTTTCCCTTTCTCAACATTAGCACCACTAGGGGTAGTAGAACTAGAAATAGGTGTTGGTGTAGCACTAGAAGATAGTCTTCCTAATTTTTTGGGTCTAAAGGATTTTTCAGCAAATTTGGCTTTCCTTTTATCAATAACCTCATTCAATTGCTCTATATCATCTCTAGTGAATTTTTTATCTTGGAGGAAAGCTTCAACCTCCTTTCTCCATTTAGGTGTTGTAGCCTCCGAATGAATTTCAGCAAATTTCTCCTCATATGTCCCAAGCCTAGGTATAGAGGGGTGTTTAGGACTAGCCAAAAGAATCTCAATATATATCTCTACCATTTTGTCTTCAATCTCATATCCCAAGGGTTCAATCCATTGAATTCTAGGTTCTATAGCCTCAATGATGCATTCATCTATAGATACAAGAAACGTTATCTCCTTCTCATACTTCTTCACCAAATTCCTTGGAATCTTGTCTCTTTCATGCATTTCATTTTGAAAGACTACAAAGAAAGTAGTTAGGGGATTTTTATATTCCCTAAAGTCTCCTAGATTGCATAGATAATCATAAATCTGATGGGAAACCAACTTGGTGTTATCCCATATTATGTTATTTCTTCTTGGTAACTCCCTTAGAAAATAGAATAACAAACAAACAACTAGAGTTCCAAATTTAAAGACATGTTTCTTCACCTTTGTCATACTCAGGTTTTCCATAATTTGCAACCTCAGCAACTCACAGAGATCAAAATCCTTTCCTATCACCACCATTTCATAAGCAATATGAATTTTCATGGCTGATGTTGAGTTTACTTTGTTCATGAAGTAGATGTTTTGTCCAATCATAATGGAAACATACTTGACGGCAAGGTTTGTGATAGACTTCATGGTTAAGGCTCTCTCATCAAACTTGGCTCCAAATAACCTTATGACCTCATCATTTTTCACTACTTTTAGAACTAGAATGGCACCAGTGTCACAAAGACTAGTAACAGCTCAAATTACCTCCTTATTGATAATCCCTGGTTCATTTATCCACACAAGATTGTTGTGAACCCTACTGAGGACCATCCTAAAAAAAAATTCCTCACTCTCATTGAAAAAGTTTGAAAACTAGTTCCAAACGTTTAGCTTCATCCAAACTAGGTTTCCATATTCTACCTTGAACAGTAAGTCATTAGTCAACTAATTGTTCCAAAAATATTTTATCTCTTGGTGACCAAATTCTTCTAGCTTCCCACGAATGTATATTCTTGGATCTTTGATGGCTAGCACATGACTTGGAATGTTTGAGAATGCACCCATAGGGTCATTTTCATATACTTTCCATGGACATCTTCTAAATTTTGGTTGGGGCCTCTCAAAAATTTCCACAATAGTAGGAGTGGCCATATTCCTCAAACAAAATTGAATAAACTTAACAAAGAGTTCCTTCAACCTCAAAAACAACAGAATTTAGATAACAAAGGATACCTTTTTCTACTTGTCGCAGGCTAGGGCTTCGATGTACGATGCTCTAAATCACTTTCTATCTCACTTCTACTTGCACTGCTTCTTCCAACTTGCATGAATGTTTTTTCTTTAACTTAGTCTCTTGCTTTATTGTTTACGAATTTTTCCCTAATTTTGCATTTATTTCTCTTCCGCTTTAAATTTGTCAATCACTTTGTGAAACATACTATAAACTAAGAAGAGCTCCACAATTCTTTTGATTTGCTTAATTTCTACCAGAATTTTCTCTAGTGCCTTAAAAATAATGATTCACATTGCATATCCATGTGTCATCACCTAACACCACATATATTGGGGGTTTGTTAGATTTTTCTATGATTGCTCCCCCTAAAACCATTGTTGGGTTCAGTTCTTAGAAGAGGTATTTGCATCGGATGCAGATACAGGATTATTTTATTCATCCTTATTTTCAAGTTCTTCCTTCTTTCTCCAAATTTTTACCATTTCTTTCCTCACTTCTCCTAGATCTACCTTGTTCACAGGCTTGTTATTTTGCTCCAAATTAGGTTTCTTCCCACCTTTTCTCTTAGAAAATTTTGAGATGTGTCCTAGTTTTTTGCAAGTATAACACACAACATATTTTTGATCAACCAAATTTGCATCCATCCTTGACCTGCACTTATTAGCCTTGTGTCCAAAGATATTGCATGTGTAATAGTAGCCTTGAAAATACCGAATCCTTCTATTAGCATTAAACTTGTTCATCATCAACTCTCTTCTACATTCAATATCTCTATGTCAAATCTTGTTGCAAACATAGCATTATCTAGTAAAGAATCCAACATTCTGACTCACTCTATTCTAGTTCATCCTACTTCTCCATTTTGTTGCTCTATGTCCAAACTTATTGCATGAGAAACAAAAACCATTAAAAGATGGGTGCCTTTAAGCATTAGGCTGTCAAATGGGAATCCTTCTGGTATTGTTCCTTTGATTCTTATTTTGATAAGAATTTCCTTAAAATTTCCTTTGATTGTCCACATTGTCGAAAACCAGTTTAGCCTTTGAGCATTTTCCTTCTTCAATTCCTAGACCACTTTTTTCCTTAGCAAGTTTCTAAGATGTAATCAACTCATCAAGCATTGTACAACTTGTATTGAATCTTTCTTTATGAGCTTTTTCCAGATCAACTCTTAGGGTTACCAATTCTTTTTCGAGCTTTGTACATTCATTAATTTTGTTTTTTATCTCAATTTTCTAGCATTCCTCAATTCATTTCTTCTCTTCCACTTGTACCTTTAGTCTAGTAATAACCTCATTTTCCTTTTTCAACTGATCACTAACTTCTCTATGCCTTTCCTTGAACTTTTTGATCTACTCTCTCAGCTTCCTGATATAATCATTTGCTTCCTTTAGATTTCCTTTTAGGGTTTCCTTCTCATCCTTGATTTTGTCTAATTCCTCAAGGGCAACATTGATCTCTTCAGATACGGAATTTTCTTCCAGAGGAATAGAATAGTATTTTCTAGCCATGTGTTCAAGTTTTAGGACCTTCCTCAAGTTGTAAAACTTTTCCAGAGGAACCAAACTCTGATACTAATTGTTGAATACACCAAATACTGAGAGGGGGGTGAATCAGTATTCTTCTAGCAAAATTAATTATCAACCATCCAATTATCAAACTACATCTAATTGCAATAGTGAACCAAAACATAAAAGAGATCATAACACATTAACACAAGGATTTTTACTTGGAAAACCCAAAGTGGGAAAAACCACGATAAGGATTAGCTCACAATATATTACAACTGGTTATAAGATATTGCATGGCTCACTACCAGTTCTCACTGTCCTTGAAAGGCTCACTGCATGAATAAAAAATATGACATTTTTCCAAGATACAAAAGATGTGGCACACTGCTAAAATGAAATGGAGAGGTGCACCTACAAATTTCTGAAAATAGTTCCACTTATGCTCTAGAAATATCAAACTTCTGCTTCATTTTCCAGTGTACAATTACTATTAGTAACTTCACACTATTATACTTTCCACATCATTCACATATCATTCTCTATGTATTTTTTTCCACCACTTTTCCATCATAAATATATACATAGCCATAACTTCCTTTATCAATTAGGTTGGCTTAATACAAAATTCATTTTGGCACATAGAACAAAATGTGTTATCCAAACATTAGGTTGGCCTGGACCTAAAGAGGAACACACAAAACATAAACCTTGTCAGCCAAAAGAATACTGAACCTCTATCACCTAGATAGCTCAACCAGATCACATGAATATGCAAAGAACTCATTTGTACCTGTAACTGACATTCCTAGGAAACATATAAAAAATTCATAGAATTCCTTTTTACTAAGAATATTTCCAAACTAGAATACCAAATTAGCATGGATTCATAATTTATTTAGTTAGTTACTAACCAATATTGGCATCAATGACAATAAACGTGGAGGGAACCTTCTTCATTCTTCCAACAAGCTCACCATTCAAAAATGTAGACTTGAAATCCATCTGGTAGACTTTGAAATATTTATGAACTAAAAACACTAAGAACATCTTGATAGCTTCCATTCTTACCAATAGAGCAAAAGTATCATGAAAATCTATGTCTTCTACTTGTGAGTAACCCTTACACACAAGCCTTGTTTTTTTTCTGACCACTTCTCCATTCTCATTCAACTTATTTTTGAATACCCACTTTGATCCAATAATGTTTTTGTCCGCTAGTCTTGGGACCAATTCCCAAGTTTGATTCTTCTCAATATGCATGAGTTCTTCTTTCATAGCTTTCATCCAATTTTCATCTTTACATGCTTCACTTACAATCTTCGGTTCAATCTCATAAAGTAAACATAGATTTACCTCACTAGCAGTAGCTCTGCGTCTTTTCAATACTCCTTTTTTCTTGGCTCCAATGATCTGATTCTCTGAATGATTCTTCTACACATATCTAGGTGTCTTAGGGGACACCACCAGAGCCTCATCTTCTTCTTCTTCATTTTCCTTCTCTTTCTCATCATTTTCCTATTCTTCCATAATTTATTCAATCCTTACGCAATTAGGTTCATCAGATACATATCCATCAACATCAATTGAATTATTCATTACTTCATCAACCTTGACATTTGAGCTTTCTACAATCTTCCTCAGTATTTTATTGAAACATCTACAAGATTTTATTTTGGTAGAATATCAAAGAAAAATGCATTCATTACTTCTTGCATCAAACTTTCCTAAATTTTCATCCCTTCTAATATAATATTTGCTTCCAAATACCTTGAAATACTTAATAGTCAGAATTCTTCCACACTATAGCTCATAGGGGGTCTTTGTATTGTTTTCTCTTGCTTGAATTCTATTGAATTCATAAACAACGGTATGAATAGCTTCTCTCCAGTAAACTTCAGTAGACTTTCCTTAATAATCATTGATCTAGCAACCTTTTGAATTGTTCTATTCTTTCTTTCAACAAATCCATTCTACTGAGGAGTTCTTAGAGCATATAATTGTCTTTTTATTCCATGCACTTCACAAAACATATTAAACTCATGGGAGGTGAATTCACCACCTTTGTCAGACCTTAAGCATTTTATCTTCAAATTTACTTCATTCTCAACCATAGCTCTTAATGTCTTGAATCTATCTAATGAATTTGATTTCTATCTAAGAAACGTAACCCATGTATACCTAGAATAATCATCAATCAAAGCATAAAGTACCTTTCACCTTGTAGACTTCTCACTCTTTTAGGATCATAGATATTTGTATGAATTAAATCTAGTAGTCTTGTAGTAGATTGTTCATTTGATCTATAATGGTTTCTTTCTTGATTTCCAAAATAACAATTCCTGCAAATATCATTAATAGGCTTTGTAATCCTTGCTAAATCTCTCACAACTTGAACTACACTAATCCTTCCCAAGTTATCAGAATTCATATGACACATTCTTTGATTCCATAACCAACTATCATTAATCTAAGTCATAAAGTAACATCCATCGTCACCTTTACATTGATAGATATTTCCTTCAGATTTCTTTCCTGCAACAATCATTGTTCTAGAATCCTTCAAGATCTCACATCTTTCATCCTTAAATACAATATTATATCCTTGAATACACATCTATCCAACACTCAAGAGATTATACCTTAATCCCTTAACATAGTAGACATCATCAATATTATTCTTTCCATCAAAACTTACTAAACCTATCCCACAAATTTTAGCACCAATATCATCTCCAAACATAACTAAGCCACCATCATATTTTCAAGTTTAACAAACTAACTCTAATCACCAGTCATGTGATGTAAATAGCCACTATCAACAATGCAATATTTCATTTCGTTTTTAGCATGTAGGGAAGATATTACAGTACCTTCATTTTTCTCCTTCTCTAGAGGGAATTCCTTCACCTTTTTTTTCAAAATTAATAGAAGTAGGTTCATCATTTATAGCCAAGAACAAGCATTCATTGTCATATGGATCTCCATAATCAGATTCCTCATCAGATATACTAGCATCCTCATTCACATAATATTCTCTATTGATCTTCTTACCTTTCTTTTCTTTCTCATATCTTTATCTATTCCTCTTAACTCTTTCCAGACACCTTGAAGCATAATGTCCTATTCCTCCACAACTAAATCATCTAAAAGGTAATTTACCTTCATACTTGCCATATCCTTTCTTCATCCTTCTTAAAAAGTTAGCTTCTACTTCATCAATACTTTCTCCATCTGGATCTTCAGACTTTGTAGCCTTAAAAGTAGTTTTTGATTTGGATCCATTTCTCAAATTTGGATTTCTCATCTCATCAGATGTTAGAGTTCCCAACAAATGATCTTTAGTGTAAGTCTTGTAATCTATATTTTCTCCAATAGCACATAAATTTTCACTAAAAGAATTAGAGAGAGTTCTAAGAATTTTCTTTACAATCTTGGATTCATCTAGATTGTAGCACCAAGTCCCCGCATTCCAACTACTACCTCATCCAATATTTGTACATAAGCTTTAACATTCTCATCTTAAAACATGTGCAAGAGATCAAACTATGTCTTCAAGTTCTACAACTTTTCCTCTTTGACCCTTTCATCTCCTTCATGTGCCTTTTCCAAAGCATCCCAGACTTCCTTAGCAATCTTCAAATTTTGAACTTTAATCAACTCATAATGTACAAGACTATTCTTCAAAATGTACTTCACCTTATTGTTTGCTTCATGTGCCTTGATCTCATCAGTCGTACTCAGACCATTAGCAAGAGGAGTGTAAGCTTTCTCCATATCATATCCATAATACTCCAAATATTCTTCCTTCAGTATTTTCCATATAGCATAATTAGTTCCATCAAACCTTAGATAATCATGAGTAGTTTTGCCAGTCATCTCAAACCTTCCTTAAGTAGTGAAGCTCTTTTCCAAGGAACCAAGCTCTTATACCAATTGATGAATGGGACAATTTAGAGGGAGGTGAATTAGTTGTAGCAAATTTAAACCTTAGAACATTCACCAAAATGTAGATCAATCACATATCTTTAACTCTGCTAAAATGATTAAACATTAAGTGCAAGTGTAGAAACTGAAAACCATCACAAAAACATAGTAACACCATATTTACATGGAAAACCTAATGAAGGAAAAACCATGGTGAGGATTAACTCACATTATAGAGAAAATAAAAACTGATTACAAAGGCTCACTACCTAAGAAGAAAAAAAATTCTCACTACCAAAACAAGGACTCACTGTCCGGATCAAGACTCCCTATCCAACAGGGTTAACCACCCAAAGGGATCACTACCATAGAGATACAAAGAAGATAGAAGAGATATGTTACAAAGAGAAGACAATCTCAATGCAAAAGAGAATTCCACCACAATTTTCTCAACCACTTGCAAACATGCATGAATGATAGAGTCCACCTTCAGCTCACTACATCCAGAAACTCAACATTTGGGCTTCGCACTGACTTGCCACACTTGCATCACACACACACATGGATTCCCATCTATTTCACATCAATTTTCTCTATTTCATTGCTCTTATCTCTTTGAACATCTTTCACCACTAACACATCCTATATTTATACCGTCTTCAACTTTGAAGCATATCCAAAGTCAGCCATCCATTGTTAAATTCAAATTAGGTTAGTGCCAAAACATCCTAGGATGGAATTAGAATGAGTTCAACCTAAAAACATGCTTGATGAGGACCCAAGTAGGTCCCAACACACTTCATCAACTTTGAAGGTAGTGTTCAACACAAGGTTGACCAAACCAGTGTGAAACACATAGAACAATTAAGCATATGCAACTCTTAGCATGATCCAATCCTTCTAGATATCAAAATTATCTTCAACACGATCATAATAGCTTAACTCTAGAACCACAAGTCATAATACTTAACCAAAGAGAAATCTGGGCCAACAACATTTCTCTCGGACCTCAACCAAAAGTACAGAAAAACACAATTCACAATTGGTGAACATAACTCGCACTATACAATGAATCAAAAGCCAAAAATCTAGATATAGCAGCTTCCAACAACCAAGATCAACATATCTGAACCACACAAACATAGAAGCAATTCCCAAAGCAAAACCTAGAGCAACCACTAAACACTTGCAACCTTTCTTCATTACAATTTTCTCAATATCCTCAACTTATATAGCTAATAACCTATATCCATGAAATCAATGATAACAATAACTAGTTGATAACCAATTCACCAATTGACATCAATTACAAAACCTTCATTCTTGCAAAAAGAGTTACTCAATTATTCTCCATGAAACATCAATTGTGTTAGGTCGGCACAAAATAGACCTAAACACAATGTCTTTAAGAGTTCATGTAATGCATCAACCGTGTGACCTTAAAACTTCAATCTCCCATTGAATTCCCATTCAACTAACACTTATTGGATTATCCTCATCATCAAAAAACAAGATAATTATTCTTGAAGAAGTGTGAAATCTCCCACACTAATATATTGTACAAAAGATAATTGTGATATATAGAGCTACACACTATCATTCAAAAAATATTGGAAAATGTAGAAAATGTCACAAAAACTTGAATTCTTTTGCATCTAATGAGCACAAAACTATGTTTACAATTGTAAAATATTATAGAAACATGTGGTGATGTGTGGACCTAAAAAATGATGCACTAAACCACAAAACTATAAAATGGAATATTTAGCCAAATTCCTAATAAACTATACTTTATCAATTAGCTTGCACTATACACAAGTCACCAAAAATACTTCCACACTATGCTAGGATGATCATAAAATTTTTGACATCAATGAAAACACTGGATCAAATAATATATATATACTTCACTCATGTTTCCAAACTGCATCGTCAATGATAGTCATCCAAACATCCAATACCACATATATTACCATAGACAGTGATAGATGATTTTTCACAGCTCGTCCCATAGCCTTGGGTTTATGTAGAGGGGCCATATGATCCTATTGCTTCCCTTTATTATGATGCATGGTTCACACAACATTACCCAGTTAGGTTGAATGACCCTGCAAGGGTCGATGGTGTAGGGCATGGTAGAGGGAGAGGCAGAGGTAAGGGATAGATTAGAAAAATATTGCAACAACCCCCTCAACATGATGGGGAAGTTAAATTGGGAAGTCCAACAAGTATATGATTATTCAAGACCTTATTAGATATGTTATGATATAGGATAGATGATACTTCTTTGCTTCTTGGATTAGGATAATTCAAATCATTCCTCATTTTTGATATAGAAAATAGACACTATGCATCAAGGCATTGAAAACCAAGATGGAATTGTATCTAATGCAATGGACTTTGACTCTACAAATGGATAGGAGTGTCCTTGTTCATAACTAACATACAAAAACCTTGTTTGATCATGTGAAAGAATGAGCTATTGAAGTAAGGATACTAATACACAAAAGGTATGAGGAGGCTGATATGATCTAGCCATTATTTTACTTAAGACTATCCCTGCACACACAAGGAAAGTAATCACCAAGGTCGTATTACAAGAATATCTAAAAAGCACAACAAACAAATGCAATGATCAATGCCCCATTTCTTTCTCTCTAAATAATTTTTATAGATATCATTGAGAGGTCATTGGAATGGACCAAAAAGATAAATCATAAGAAAATATCAAAATTAACAAATAGTCAATGTTATTCATATCTCTTTCCAAAAGGATGCAACTAAGGTGATTTCTAATGATGATTGCCATTGTAGAAAGATGTATCCTAGGACATGTTATCAAATGTTTAACTAAAACTAACTATTTGATAGACTGTTGATACAAATGTTAACTAACATGTTTACTCACAATCAATACTTAATACTTTTACACTTTAAAATTTATGCTTCACTTGTTGTTACACTTGTTTCTACTTGTGTTTCCAAAGGTTGAAGATTTCAAACAATTTTATGAGGGATGAAATTTTATTGCAATTGAAAGAAAAATGGGATGGGTGACTTTGTTTTCAAGGTATTTTAATGTTTTTGACATTTTGAAATGTTTTGAGGTTGTTTTTGAATTTTTGAGATTATGTGAATGTTTGAGTTTTTAAGTTATTTGAGGTTGTTTTTGGTTTATATGAAAAATATTTGAATGTTTTGATTTTCACGTTTTCCAAATGTTTTTGTGTTTTCCTTGAGGTTGGACCAAGAACAAGACCAAAGAAGGACTAACCTAATGCCTCAAGCACTCATCAATGATGGCCTTGCCTATGTAAGTGCAGAGACAATGTAGTTTGACAAAAAAAATTGACTTTTTTGATGTTTTGGACCTGTTTAGGTATTTTTATATCATTTGGATGTTTTTGGTATTTTGACAATGTTTTGACTATTCTTGAGATTTTTAAAATTTATAACTATTTTGGATGATTTTGGATTTTGAAATTTACAAAAATTTTGGATGTTTTTGGATTTTTTGAGACTTTAAAAATGTTTCAAATGTTTTGAATGTTTTTGGTATTTTGAAAAAATTTCAAAAAATTTAAGATTTTTTAGAATAACCTTAAACCTAATCTGATGCAAGTATAGGAAGATACCCCTAGTGTGATGTGATAGACTACCTTATTATGGGTAGGACAAACTTTCCTTAGGAGTGCACCAGGTAGTACTAAATGGGAACATAATCCTTACTCAATACCAAGCTATGATACAGATGCAAATGGATGAAGAAATAAATAGGATGGAGAATGCATGGATGGACAGAGGATACCAGATAAGCCAAAGATCCCATGGTAGATAGGAGATGGTGCTTATTTATGCAAGGCACCTATTTTCTAGGTTTTCACCAAGGTACTTGCCCAAAGTTCCACCAAAGTTTTTTTCATTAGAGGATGATTTTTTTCTTTAATCTTTTGATCCTTTTTCTTTTCTTTTTTTGGATTTTATTATTATTATTATTATAATTTATACCCTTCAAGAACTAGGCATAAGACTTTTTGAGGTGATTTTTGTTGATGGGATCGTGCAAGGGTTATCCTTCATGGGTGGCTAGTTGATAAGCTTCAAAGCCATAACTTGTGAAAATCAAAGACCATAACCAATTCAGCTCAAATTTACCCTTGCTATTTGGATCTGACATGTTCTTATGATTCTCTTTTAGGAAAATTTCTCTCACATGGAAGCATTTCCCTTTGATATTTTTATTATAGCTCCTTCTATGTCTATTCTATTAGGCCTGTAGGTGATTTGATGCTTCAAGAAGACATTCATCCAACAACTCTATCTCATTCAACCTGGATACTCTATATTCTTCATCAATGATGAGATGTTGTAGTGGTACTATTAGGGATGGGAGCTTGACCTCAATAGGTAGGATGCCTTCAATTCCATAAACCAAGGAATAAGTTGTTGCACTTGTGGGTGTGCAGATACTAGTTCGATAGGCCCACAAGGTGGTATTTAGTTGTAGGTGCTAATCATAGCCAACTTCATTGACTATTTTCTTTACTATCTTAATAATGGTCTTGTTAGAAGCGTTAGCTTGATTGTTTCCTTGGGGGTAGTAAGGGGTGGAAAATTGATGTTGGATATTGAATCATTGGTATAGTTCACGGACATCCTAGTTCTTAAAAGGTGTTCCATTATCTATGATAAGGGCTTGAGGAACACCATAACAACAAATGAGGTAATTCAAGATAAAATTGGATATCTACTTTCTCATTACATAGGTCATTGGTATTGCTTTGATCCACTTCATGAAGTACTCAATGGCTATAATGATGAAATTATGACCATTGGAAGAAGTTGGGGTGATTTTACCTATGATGTCGAGTCCCCGCTATAAAAAAGGATAAGGTGTAGTGATAGGCCTAAGCTCTTGAGCTGGTGCATGAATGAGATCTCCACTTTTTTGGCATTGCATACATTTCTTGAAAAATTAAATTTCTTCTTGTTCCATAGTGGGACAATAATATCATGTCCTCAAAAATTTCTTGGCCAAGGTTGCACCACTCAAATGTGACCCACAAATGATTTCGTACACTTCTTTTAAAGAAGTTAAAGCTTCCTCTTGGTTAAGAAATCACAGTAATGTTATATTGATCACAATGTTAGTTGCTCACCAACAATGTAGATAAATCCTCACATACAAACTGTAGGAACCTATCTTTACTTGAAAGATTGCACTGAGACAACCTAAATCTTAGGTTAACTCAACTTAATCTTGAGGCTCGTTTATGCCAGGTCTTGGCCAAACTAGGTTCACATCAGGGTTTGTTGTGATAATGTTGTTAATCACAAGGGGTAAATGGTCATTTTTGGTTCTCAAAGGAATCATAGGAATAAGTAAAAGATAAACTCGATCCGGTCATTAGACAATTTCATGAAATTGACAAATTTGCAATAACATTCCATGAATTTTAAACAACTTTACTATCACTTAAGTAAATTTAACTTTAAGCATTCAACAATTTTATGGAGTTGAAAGATTTGCAATAAAATTTTCATTCATTCATCTCTTTTTTTTGAGGCATTTTTTGAAATTTAACATCTATTCTAAAATAAAGCATAAAAATACTAAAAAGGTAAAATTGCTCCCAGGTATTATCCACACATGCCTCAAGAATTAACCAAACCAGAGCAAACCATTCCATACGTCATCAGATTGCTTCACAGATAAGCATAGAATCATGTGAGATTTTAAAGAAAGGGGGGATTATTTGAACATTGGGTAGGGTCTATATGCACCCTTAAATGATGCAGCACACAATCTTGTCTAGCCGAACAAAAAATTAGCTATGTATGATTTCATATCAGGAAAGAGATTTTAAATTGGCTCTGATATTGATTAGTTTCTATGTGCATACAAGTTTTTAATCTGGAATGGAATAGAAAACAGGAAAAAGAATAAAACTTAAAGAAGCTTTAATCTCTTAAATCCAAAAATTCTAAACTTAACTTAAAATGACACATCTCTCAACCTTTTATAAGAACAATACACAAGGGAGATTAGACAAACACATGAGAGGAAATCCAAGGGATGGATCACAACAAGGCACATGGAATATGACAACTTGCAAGAGAATTGTTGATGAAGTCAATGGATGTCAACCTTCTTCAACATGTTAAACTCTTTCAGGCTTCTCTTCTTTAAACTATCACTAGGATAGTAACTTGAATCGGAAACAAAATGTAGGAACTTCCCATATATTCAAAATGATCAATAAAACATCCATTCCTACATTCTTGTTCTTCATCAAGCTTAATACTCTCGAGAAAATGTAACACCGGAGGTTGGTGCATCCTTCTACCTCATTCGTAATACCAAAAGGTATGGTATTATGACAACCCAATCACCTCTTTTGCATGGACTTTAGGAATGTATTGCTGGATCTATATATTATTCTATCCATAATCCAATTTTTCTTTACCGTCCATACTCGAATGTTGCATCACAATATATTCCTCCTGCAAGCACAAATTCTAGGGTAAACCCACAAAACTGGTTTACAATTCCTTTGAGGAAGGAAAAATGCATTTTCAGATGGAAAACACTTTAAGGGGTTTGCTAGAACCCCATAAAGGTTTCGCTAGAACCCCCCCCCCTCTAGCAAACTCCCCTTTAATGAGTTTTATTTTTTAATTGTATTTAAAGGGCAGTTAGCTAGAAGGGGGGTTTAGCGAACACCCTAGTTCTAACAAAACCTAGTTCATGAGAACCCCCTTTTTTCTCCCTTCTCCCCCTCTTCTACCAAATCTATACAAAAAATTTCCCTTCAAAGCTTGAGTTGAGGATGAAATTGGAGGAGACTTCACAAACCCAACTAGATGATGGTATTCCTCGAAACAAGCTATCCATTGAATATAATTTTAATATGTTTTGGTTTTACTATGTATTTTTTTTAGTTTGATTAAACATAGGTTTTTCATTAAAAATCAAGATCTCTATTCTGCACATGAGGAAAAATAGCAGATTATCAAAAAAAATTGAAAAATATCAGTGCACTAGATATTGATGTCCATGATCCAACAAAAAAAATGAATTTCGATACATAAAAAAAAGGTTATGTTTTAGCCAGTGAATCATGTCTAAATTGTAACTGGTTTGACTTTGAAACTCAATTAAGAAAAAAAATTCAATGAAATGCTATGAAACCAATTCCATGCACTAGATATCATAGTTATGAATCTAAATTCAAAAAAATTAGAATTTTATCCTTCATAGAAAAAATTTATGTGTTAGCCAGTAATCTCACTCTTTAAAAATGGTGTTTACTGTTAAAAACTAGTTTTCAAAGGAGAAGGAAAAATAAGTGTAATCTAATTCCAAAAAAATTGAAAAAAAAATATTTAGAATCTATAGAAAAAATGTCACAAATCACTAGTTTGCATCATCTTCAAATTCCTCACAGTTTAGCCACTATAGGTGCCCAAAAGTGAAGATTTAGTTAAAAAAAATTAGTTCAATGTCCAGTTTGTCCAAAAATTGTAAACTAGTATTGTGGAATCACCCTCCACATATTAAATCCCTTTTACAACATTTATAAAAATATCATGAAAAGAAAAACATTATTAATAAATCATCATTTCAAAAAAATCATAAATATCACACTTTTAAAATCACATTCTCACACAATTATATCCTTTCAGTGGGTTACCAAACCTTTAGACCCTCAGGAAAACTTAACTTTAAACTTTAAACTTAACATTGTTATCCAGTACCTAGTACCCGACACTTCAACTTTTGCCAAAATACAATTTTCTTGGACCCTCGATTCCACTTGAACCTCCAAACTTTCCTGGACCTTTGCTCCCAGACCGAAACACTTCACCAAAACCTTGCATTAACATTTTAAAATTCCTGGCCTTTCGGTACCTGGTACCTGGTACTCGACACACTAGAATCATGAATTACTTCAAAAACTTCCTTTTTAACCTTAACTTCCGATGATCCTCTCTACTAGCCAACACCTACCATAAGCATTAGTTTTCACTTGGATCCCCAAGTCTTATAGTATTGGGTCATGTTGTGAGACCACACAACAACTTGAAACCAATAAAACTAAATTTAAAAAAAATGGAATCAAATCACCTATTATAAATTATCTTATACATATTTTCCAAAAATAACCATTCACTTTCACCTAGATTCTGGCATAAAAACAATAAAATTTCTCTGAAAAGTATCCATGTGTGCTCTGATTAATTCTTGTTTCCAGAGCTCGATGAAAAAATTAGTTCATTGACATTGAACTACATAATTTGGTAATCCTCCAAAGCCAACAGTGGATAGATCCTTGCTACCAGTCAGCCGTCCATAGCCCCAGCAAGGTTATCTCTATAATTTCCTCAAACATAGCTTTACTGCCAGTCAGGAATCCATAGCCCCGGTAGAGATATTTGGATAGCCTAGAGTTGAATTTTCTCTTTTGATATTTCTTTGATATTCATTTCTTTTATGTTTCTTGTAAGCTCATTACTTCAACTTGCAGGCAATGAATCCCACTATTAGGTTGGGAATCATAGTGGTAGAAAAGGTTACCTTTTGATATTTTATTCAATGCAAATCCCTTTATCGTTTCACTAATTCCCAAAAACTCATTTAATTATTCCTTGTAGGTGCGACTTTCATGCTAAATTTTACCATCCTTATGCCAAATCCCAGCCAACTACAATTTGCTATCTATAAGAAAATATGCATAATTTCAAACATAGCAGCAAGTAATTCATCACCAAATTAATTCTAAATTTAGAAAAATCGATTGCTACCTTTCCATTTTAATTTATTTTATGACAATCGCTAAAATACTTGGCTAGCAATTCTAATTTGACAAAACTGCACTAACATTAATACATGAGAGTTGTCATGATTACACTTAATTATGACCATCATACTCTAGATTTAATTCGTATGCCTTAACACAAACATATTATTTCCTTTCAATATCCATATGATGATGTGTGCCACCTTATCGGCTTCATTTTCCTTTTTGCATTGCACACATGGACATCTTCATGAAATACGACTCAATAAAATATAATGAAATGGCCACCATTAATTTTGAAATATTCAATTTGCTTGATTTACAATCTTCGTACTAGAAAATTTTGACGCAATGGCCACCAATTTTATGAGAATTAATTAGATTTAACATTTCTCTCTAGAGAAAATTATCTTGTTGCCACCTCAACTTGCATTTTCTAAGACTTCAATCCAAGCAACTTTGTACTACAGATTTCTCATGGTTTTCTATAAATTCCACACTTCTCTTTCAAACTCTTCACATCTCTTGCTTTCCTCAATTTTTTGCTTCCGCTCTACTTGTGATTTCTTGCTTCCAGGCCATGGATTCTCCAATTTTTTTGACTTTCATTTGCTGCCATAATGGCTTTCTAGATTGCATTACCACCTACAGGTTGAATAAGGTTTTATTTATTTGGACTCTCAGCTTTACTGCACCAAATTTGTGCTTGGTCCTTGGGGAAAATTTTATAGAATCTAGAGTATTTTTAGGCTAAATTTAGACTTAGCTTTGCGGTTCATAGCCTCACTCCTGGATCTTGGGATTTATGTTGATAAAGTTTGCATGGCTACTCAAATGATAGTGCAATCTAATTTCCTGGGGAACTTGGACTATATCCTATCTGTTGCACATTCGACCATCAGAATTCCCTTTGTTGATGACATTCCTCTATTCCTAGAACGAGGAGAAATAGTTCCTCTTTGGCCTTTTTTGTCTAATCTTCATACCCCTAACTGTGACACTCATAGGGACAACACTTACTTGGGATATACTTCCCTCATGGATGAAGCATCCCAAATTGACTTACAGATCACCCTGTTACTACAGCTCGACTCCTCTTTTTTCTTTTTTACACTTTAATGGCGAGAAATTTTGTATTTCCATGTATATATGTAATATACACATATATGAAAATTTTACTTTTTGTACATTAAGTGTGTACTTACTATGTATGATTTTATTTCTTCATTTTACAACGCACTATTTTTTAAAAAATATTTCAATTCACTCTCATGTGTTTCTTTAAATTAAACAAAATTCAATAATGCTAGGGACAAACTAGAAAGCAAAAAATAAACCCTACGAAAGAAAACTAACCTAACTAACTAAAATTTAACCCAAGAAAAGGACTAACCCTAACTAAGCAATTTACTTTAACTTCTATCACTATTTTCATAGAATTTTTTGTATGAATTACAATAGGCTTGTCTTTAAATTCACTTGAATACATTTCAAATATCCTACTATAACAATGAATTATCTTAACTTTTCTATGTTTAACAAATGTAAATTCAAATGTATACTTACCAATAAATTGGATCATATGTATGAAAATGACCTCATTAAAGGTCGATTGCACACACCTTCCCTAGTTTCTCCATACTCTACCTTATCCCAATCCTGGTTTATGGTTTTCTTCTCCACTTTTTCTAGCTCCATGAACAATTGTGTTCATTACTTGATTCATCCTCTCTCCAGGATTTTCCAAGTCCTTGGCCCTGTCTTTACTCTCAATAACACTGTTAACTTTGTTAGACCAAGTATCAACACAATTTACCTTATCATCAAAGAAAGAAAAAGTAAAAAACTTGATATTGTGTATTCTACAAAGAATCAAGAAAATTTTCCTTTTTAACCCGTGTATTTTCAGTTAAGGGTGAAAAACACATTTCTTCTGCTTGATTTTCCCTCCTTTCCTCATCTTTTTCATCCCCCACGTGTGAGAATATTGATGACTCGTCATTTTCACTTTCACACTTTTGGAATGCTAGTTCCAAGTCTCGACATCCTTGCATTTTTTCCTACAAAATTTTACGACTTTCCTCATGAAAATTGTAGTTAGTAAATCAATTTGATTTAGTAGTTAATTATCCAATATTTTAGCTCCACTAGGGTTAGGCAATTCCTTAGAATTCAAATTCCTTTCTAATATGTGTTCCTTTCTTTCAATAGTTAAAGAAACTTCTATTAACAGAATCACATTATAAGTGGCCAAACTTACCCTAGTCTAAAAATTTCACAATTGAGTTCACCATTATCAGTTGTATCATGAATTCTACACCCAGTGACCCTACCAAAGGTGAAAAAACTCAAAGGATAAAGCCTCTGGTTAAGGATTTCCTAGAGCTTACCAGTGTCCATTATACCTTCCATTACCCGCTGGCATAGAATTTTGTCTCGCAAGCAACTTTCCAACCCAGAACCAAGATAGCGATACTCATTCTAGATAAAACCAAAGAGGAAGATATGACCATCTTTCTAGCGCTAGTTCTTGTTGATCATGATGTTATTCGCACACCAATAGTGCAGATAAATCCTCATAGACAAACTATGGAAACCTATCTTTACTTGAAAGATTACACTAGGACAACCTAAATCTTAGGTTAACTTAGCTTAATCCAAAGGCTTTTTTATGTTAGGTCTTGACCATGCTAGGTTCACATCAAGGTTTTTTGTGATAATGTTATTAATCATGAGGGGTAAACCGTCATTTTTGGTTCTCAAAGGAATCATAAGAATAAGTAAAAGATAAACTCGGTCCGGTCATTAGACAATTTCATGAAATTGATAGATTTGCAATAACATTCCATGAATTTCAAACACCTTTTCTATCACTTAAGTAATTTTAGCTTTAAGCTTTCAGCAATTTTACAGAATTGAAATATTTGAAATAAAATTTCTATTCATTCATCTCTTTTTTTTTAAACATTTTCTGAAATTCAACATCTATTCTAAAATAAAGCATAAAAAATACTAAAAAGTAAAATTTCTCCTATGTATTATCCACACATGCCTCAAGAATTAACCAAAACAAAGAAAACTATTCCATACGACACTAGATTGCTTCACAACTAACCACAAAATGATGTGAGATTTTAAAGAAAGGGGGGATTATTTGGATACTAGGTAGGTTCTGTTAGCACCCTTAAACGACGCAGTACACAATCTTGTCTAGCCAAACAAACAATTAGCTATCTATGATTTCATATAAGGAAATAGCTTTAAAATTGTCTTTGATATTGATTAGCTTCTATGTGCATACAAGTTTTTAATCTAGAATGAAACAGAAAATAGGAAAAGAATAAAACTTAAAGAAGATTTGATCTCTAACATCCATAAATTATGAACTTAACTTAAAATGACACATCTCTCGACCTTTTATAAGAACAAGATTCAAGGGAGATTAGACAAACACATGAGAGGAAATCCAAGGGACGAATCACAACAAGGCACATGGAATATGATAACTAGCAGGAGAATTGTTGATGAATTTAATGGATGTCGACCTTCTTCAACATGTTAAACTCTTTCAAGCTTCTCTTCTTTAAACTATCACCAAGATAGTAACTTGAATAAAAAATAAAATGTAGGAACTTACCATATATTTAGAATGATCAATCAAACATTTGTTCCTACATTTTGATTATGGGTCAAGCTTAATACTCTTGGGAACAAGTCACACTGGAGGTTGGCACATCCTTCCATCACATTCATAATACCAAAAGGTTTGGTATTACGACAACCCAATCACCTCTTTCGCATGGACTCTCGAAATGTATCACCTGATCTGGATATGATTTTATCTACAATCCAAATTTTCTTGATTGTCCATACCCAAATGTTGTATCACAATCTATTCCTCCTATAAGTACAAATTCCAAATATTAAGTCCCTTTTAAAACATTTATAAAACTCTCATGAAAAAAAACCATTATTAATAAATCATCATTTCAAAAAAATAATAAATATCATGCTTTTAAAATCACATTCTCACACAATTATATCCTTTCGGCAGGTTACCGAACCTTTGGACCCTCGGGAAAACTTAACTTATAACTTTAAAATTAACAATGTTACCCAGTACCCGATACTTGATACTTATTCTTTTTCCAAAATACAATTTTCCTGAACCCCAAATTCCATTGGAACCTCCACACTTTCCTAGACCTTTGCTCCTAGACTAGAACAATTCACCAAAACATTGCATTAACATTTTAACATTCATGGCCTTATGATACTCGGTACCCAGTACCTGGTACACTTGAATCATGAATTACTTCAAAAAAAATCCTTTTAACCTTAACTTTCAGTGATCCTCTCTACTAGCCAGCACCTACCATAAGCATTAGTTTTCACTTGGGTCCCTAAGTCTTATAGTCTTGGCGTGTGTTGTGAGACCACACAACATATTCCTTCAAGACTTCACCAATAAAGGGTATCACCTAAATGGACAAATCAAGATGCTCTTCTAATAAAAGTACTTATAAGGTTTGAAGGTTAAATGGGAGGATACCTCTCTTTAGGTAAGTGAATTTGTCATGATACCATGGGTAACAGGGAAAAATGATTTCACATAGAAATTTGGATCTAGGTACCTCAAAAGTTGGTATGAGAAGCTTCTCAATGAGGAATTCACATTTCAAACTATTATGAGGCATATCTAGCAAGGATCCAATAATAGCCATGGCATTTGCTACTCGATTGATGATCCTAGGTATTTTCTCAAATGTTATGTCAATGAAATAATCCTTGATATTGTCCACCATCTTCTTGTAGGGTATCAGTTTGTCATCCTTGGTTTGATAGTCATCATTAAGCCAATTCACTATTAGCTGAGAATCTCCATAGACTTTTAGCTCTTGGATCTATCATTGTATTGTAATTCTTAACCCTATGATGAGGGCTTCATACTTAGCTATGTTATTTGTATGTGGATAGGCTAACCTGTATGATTCTGGGATGCAATCACCTTGTGGAGTAATAAATAAAGTTCCTACTTTGGACCCATGCTATGTGTATGAACCATTACAATACAACTTCCATTGTTCTACCATGCTAAGGGTGAATACTAATTCATCAAGAAATTATGACACCAAAAGATTCTCTACATAGATAGGGGATTCTACTAGCTGATTGGAAATGATTTGTCCCTTGATGGATTTTCGATCAACATATTTTGTGTCAAACTCTATGAGGATCATTACCAATTTTTTGTATGACTTGTGAGAGTAGCTTTCAACAATAAGTACTTGAGTGGATCTACCTTGGAGATGAGTTTAACTTGATGTGAAACCATATAGTTCCTAAGCCTTTGGGAAGCCAAGTCCATTGCTAAACAATATTTTTCAATGGTTGAATAATTTATCTCATATCCTACTAAGGTTCTTCTGATATAATATATAGCTCTCTCCTTTCCCATTTCATCATGTTGAGCTAAAATAGCCCCTAGGGATGTTGAGGTAGTTGAGATGTAATGTATCAAATCCTTACCTGCTCTCAATGGCATCAAGATGGGTGGTGTTTCTAGATAATCCTTGAGTTGTTGAAACTCTTTCTCATAATTCAAATCACATTTGTAGTCCACACCCTTATATGAAGAAGATGAGAAAATGGGTAACACTTATCTACTAGTTGCATTATGAACCTCTTGATAGATTCCAATCTCCCTTGTAGGCCTCAAATTTGCTTAAGTATCTATGGTGATTTCTTATCCATGATTTCCTTGACCTTAGTTGGGACCACTTCAATTCCCCTCCATGATACAATGTATCTCAAGAGCTTTCCTATAGTGACACCAAAGATGGACTTCTTAGGGTTCAACTATACCTAATATTTCTTGATGCAAAAGCATCACTCTCATGATATTTTTATTCTTTATTTTGATGTTAGGATTATTTTTTGATTTTTTTCAAGTATTAGGAGGTCTATTGGGATCATGTACAATTGTTTGGGTATGTTAAATAAACCTAGGAATTCAAATATTGGTTTTCCTACCAAATGCTAACTTGAATTTCTAGGGTGTTTTTGACTTGTTTCAAGGTTGGGGTTTTTTCCTTTGCTCCTTTTTTTCATTTTCTAAGTCTAATAAGGTATTATAATACCATTACTAACCTTGTAAGGTCACTTTACATGTTTCTTTTAGTTTAGATTGTGTAAAAGTGCATTTTTTTGCAAGTTTAAGTGTTAAAAAAGGACTTTGGGACTTTAGGTTTTGATGAAAAGCATGTGATTTCGAATGTAATTGTTCTTGATCATCATTCACATTGAAGAAATGAAGAAGAGTGCTCCAAGAAACTATTGAAGGAGCTTTTTGATGAAAATAACCCTATTTCTTCATAGTTTTTGACAATTTTTTGTAGTTTTAGTCTAAAAATAGTTTTCTACAAAATTGTATGACACCATGTTAGATATTTAAATGGATGGAATGATAGAGTTGTGTTTCTAGGTTTAAATTATTTTTGTTTCATTAAATTTCATGATATTTTGAGCAAGATATCGAAAAATTATTATTGACTACCCTGTTGTTGATTTAGGGTTTCTAGCGAGAGAAAAAAACTCATAACTTTTGTTTCCACCATTGAAAATTCATGAAACTTGGTGAAACCTATTGTGTGGTCTGACAATATGCCCCAAGACTCTAAGAATTGAGGACCCCAATTGAAAACTAATTCTTATGGCAGGTGTTGACTAGTTGGAAAGGTCACCAGAAGTGAAAAGTAAAGAGAAATATTTTTGAAAAAGTATTTCATAATTCAAGTGTTGCGGGTACCAGGTATCAGGAACCGGGAATGTTAGAAATGAAAAGGTAATGTAAAAGTTAAAGCAAAATGTTTTGGTTTGAGAGTCGAGTTCTGGTGAAGATGGAAGATTCAATAAAGTTGAAGTCTAAGAAAAGCATGGGTAAAGCTGAATATCGGGTATCGGGTATCGGGTAAAAGATGTAAAGGAAAGTTTTAAAATTTTAAGATTACCTAAGAAGTTTGATAGTTAGATAACCTAGTGTAAAAGGATAATTATGCAAGAATATGATATTTTCTTGAAAGAGTGTTATTTATGATGGATTTTTATGATAATGAATTAATGATGGTTTTAAGTACATCAAATTTTATAAATGTTCTATTTAAAAGGGATTTAGTAGGTAGGATTTGTGATTGCAAGAGCAGCAGATTGTGATGCAAAGTTCGGGTATGGATGGTCAAGCAAACTAAAGTTCCAGGAAAATCTGATGGTGTTATAAGGTTCAACAATAAACTTTGGAGGCTCATGCAGGAATAGAGTTCATTTCAAAGAGATATCAGATGTTGGGAAACTGGGAGTCTAGATTTTAAGGATGCAGCGAAGAAGTGTATCCATTCTTGGAGTTATCCATTCCTAGAATGCTCAAACCGAGATTGGACCTGAATGTAGGAACAAAAATTCCACTTGATCATTTTGTATGTATGGGAATTTCCTACATTCTATTTGGTGGATTTGTTTGGTTCCAAGAAGGAACCTTGATAATAAAAAGATGAAAAACCTGAAGGAATTCAACATGTAGATGGAGATTGACCTTTGTTGACTTCATTTGCAATTCTCTTACCAATCACCACATTTTGTGTGCCTTGATGTGATTCATCCCTTGGATTTCCTCTCATGTACATTTTTCTTATCCTACCTACGTCTTACTTCTATAAAATTCCAGAAGATTCCTTTTTTTAAGTTAAGTTCAAAATTTGTGGATGTCAGAAGAGCCAAAACTTCTCTAATTTTTTTTCTTTTTTCCTATTTTTTGAATCATTCTAGGGTTTATTTATTCTTGGAATGTTCAAAGTGAGATTGAACCTGAATGTAGGAACAAAAATTCCACCTAATCATTCTGTATGTATGGGAATTTCCTACATTCTATTTGGCGGATTTGTTTGGTTCCAAGAAGGAACCTTGATAATAAAAAGATAAAAACCCTGAAGGACTTCAACGTGCAGATGGAGGTTGAACTTCATTGACTTGGTATGTGATTCTCTTACCAGTCACCACATTCCACATGCCTTGGTGTGATTCATCCCTTGGATTTCCTCTCATGTATTTGTCTTATCCTACCTGCGTCTTCTATAAAAGACCAGGAGATACCTTTTTTTAAGTTAAGTTCAGAATTTTTGGATGTCGAAAGAGCCAAAACTTCTCTAAGTTTTGTTCTTTTTTCCTATTTTTTGAATCATTCCAGACTAAAAACTTGTATGCACATAGAAATTAATCAATATTGAAGCCAATTTGATAGCTACCTATCTCATGTATCTTTTGTAGTTGGTTTTATTAGTTCATCCAAACAAGACTGTGTGTTGCGTCGTTTAAGGGTGCATATAGAACCTACTCAATGTCCAAACTAAAACCCCTCTCTTTAAAAGCTCGCATCATTTTATTCCTAGTTGTGAAATAATTTGTGAAATGTAAAGCGGTTTGTTTTTATTTGATTAAATATTGTGGCATGCGTGGAGAAAAATCGAGAGAAATTTTATTTTTTAATACTTTTAATGTTCTTTTAGATTAGATGTTTAAATTTCAGAAAATGTTCCAAAAAAAATAGATGAATGAATGGAAATTTATTGAAAATATTTCGTTCCTATGAAATTTTTGAATGCTTAAAGCTAAATCTACTTAAGTGATAGAAAAAATTGTTGATGTTCATGAAATATTATTACAAATATTTTGATTTCATAAGATTATTTTATGATCGAATTGGAAATCTTGTATCTGAGACGTATGATTCTTAATGAAACTAGAAATCACCATAGGCCCCTTGAGATTAACAATATCACATCATACCCTAAAGAAAACCTAGTATGGTCAAGACCTGACTACCGGAGCCTTGGGATTAAGCTAAGTCAACCTTTTCCTATTACACGGACACCTTAGGTTTTCCTGGTTCAGTCTTTAAAGTAAAGATAGGTTCTTCGCATTTTTCATGTGAGGATTTTATCTGTACTGTTGTTGCGAGTAACATCGTCATCAATAGGAACTGGCACTAGAAGGAGGGCCTCTTGTTTTTCTTTATATCTTATCATTGTGTTTTGTTTAGGAATCGATATTAGTTTTGGGTTTAAAAGAGAGCTTGTAAGGTGAAGGTCTAATGCAAGTTGGTATTTCAAAAATGGAAGTTGAAAAACTCCAAAAAATTCTTAACTATAGATTACATCCTTTGAGTTTAATTCACCTTTGGTAGAGTCATTAAGTGTAGAATTCATGATACAACTAATCATGGTGAACTTGATTGTGAATTTTTTTTAACTAGGGTAAGTTTGGCTATGTACAAGGTGATTCCATTAACAGAAGAAGTTTTAACTGCTAGAAGAAAGAGACTGTTAGTGAGAAATATTTTGAATCCTGAAAGAGAGTATAATCCTAGTGAAATTGAAAATGTTAAAAAATCAATTGATATATCAAAACAGTTTGATAACTACAATTGTTATAAAGAAAATCCTAAGGTTTTGTAGGAAGATAGGAAAAAATGCCTAGACTCAAAAATATTACACCGAAAATGAGGAAACAACATTGATGAGTCATCATTATCTTCATACGTGGAAAATGTAAGTGAAGAGAAGGAATGGGAAAATCAAGTAGGAAACATGTGTTTTTCGTTCCAAACTGAAAAATTCACAAGTAAAAAAAGGAAATTTTCTTGATTTTATGCAAGATATAGAGTATCAAGTTTTTACTTTTTCTCTCTCTAATAACAATATAAATTGTGATATCACTTGGTCTAACAAAGATCAAAGTGAAGACAGGGCCAAGGACTTGAAATTTTTTGGTGGAGAAGAAAATCAAGAAATGGATACAGTCGTTCATGGAACTAAATATAGTAAAGAGGAAAACCATGAACCATGACTGAAAGAAGGTAGAGTATTGAAAAATCGGTGAAAGTGTGTGCACTTGACCTTTAATGAGGTAATTTTCATACATATGAGCCAAATTATTGGTAAGTACACCTTTGAATTTATGTTTATTAAATGTAGAAAATTTTTAAAAAATCATTATTATAGTCGGACATTTGAAATTTATTCTAGTGAATTCAAGGATAAACCTATTGTAATTCGTACCAAAACAACAATGGAAATAGTTATTAAACTCAAAATAAATTGTTTTTTTAGGGTTGGTCATTTGTTAGATTATATTTTTGGTTAGTTAGGGTTAGTTTTCTTTTGTAGGGTTTTTTTTTATTTTCATTTTCTTTTCTTTTTTCTATTTGGCCCTTTGCATTAGCAAATTTTGTTTAGCTTATCATACACATGAGAGTTGATTCAAACATTTGTAACATTGTGCTGTGAAATGGAAAAATGATAAAACCACACACAGTAAATACATGCTTTAAAATGTATGACAAAGTTATATATGTGTGTGTATCACGTATATACAAGGATGTATCAAAATTCTTGTTGTAAAAGATGATCAAGAAAAGAAAAAATAGGAAGATGAGTTGAGGATAGGAGTAGCCATTCAATCAATCTGGGATGCCTTGTCCATCAGGGCTAAATACCCTACATAGGAAATTTCACAGTGAACTTCAAAGTCAGGATTATGAAGGTCAATCAAGAATGACCTGAGTGGAACTACCTCCCCGTGTTCTAGGAACTGAGGAATATCATCCATGGATGGAATTTTGATGGTCGGATGTGCAATAGATAGTGTTGGAAGCTTTGCAACATGAGCATGAAGTATGGATGGTTGTGTTGGTTGTTACTATGTTGTCATTGATGTCAACATGGCAATAACTATATGGGAAGTTCTCCTAGTTTATCGAAAGTTGTTCTCTGTTGTTAATACTCATTTGTGATGGATCAATGTGTTGGTATTTGAGTCTAGAACTCATTGCAAGATCTAATATGACTCTAATATCTTACCCATGTTTTCTTGACTCATTCAGACAACTATATCCTAGATCTTGAGATGTCTTTTTTTTGTGAATAGAAAGTTATCTCTGATAGATTTTAACTTTGTATCCTACTATTATTCTATGTGTGGTATACTGTGTGGGAGACTGTGCATTCTACTAAAGTGAACATTCTTATTTTGTGGTTTTGTTGATAGTCTCTTTACTAGTAGTATGATGGGAAATTAATGTGTTCTCAGATCTGGAAGGTATTTTCTTTGAGGATTACTTGTTGGTTTGGAGAATTGTGTTCTAGTCTTAATCAACTCTATGAATGCAATATGTTATGAAGACTAATAGCCGAATTGGCATAATACACTACATGGATAAAAATTTTAAAACTTATATGGTGTCAATGAAGAAGGTTTTGATTATTTTACGTTCATCTAATTAGGCCGACCTAATTGATGAATAAGATATGCTTGTATATATATAAGGTATTTTAAGTATGATGAGAAGATTAGTGGAAGAAGACACACATAAGCAATGAATGTGAAATGTGAAGAGGATTGAGGAGTGTGTGAAGATCAGAGCCTAAATGCTTTATTAGTTGTGATCAGTACAGTTTTGTTGAGTAACTCTTATGTGGGGTAGTACTTTATATTCTAAGCTTCAATGGAACTAAACCCTACACATTGAAGGTGTGTTTCATTAGTTCATTCTTTTAGCAGTGAGCCACTATCATTGTATCTTGGTAGTAAGCCATCTTTTGTACTCGGGTTGTGAGCCTTTTAAGGACAACAAGTCCTAGCGGTGAGCCCATAATATTTTGTATCCAGATATAATATATTGTGAGTTAACCCTCACTATGGTTTCTCCCATTCTAGGTTTTCCACGTAAAAATCTTGTTGTTCATGTGTATGATAATATTGACCTGTTTCTATGATTACTCTTGTTGATTCAGTCAAAATTTTGATAATGTCTAAGTACATTTTATTATGGGTTTATGGACTATTGATTCACCCCCCCTCTCATTATTTTGGATGTTCAACAGATAGAACAGTATCCATATTCTCCAAATATTCAAGCCACACTATCTAATTCACAGTTGATCAAATGTCTTCAACAAGAATCCCAATGTCTAGGAGCAATGCTACAAAGTGAAGCCAAGTCAGAGTAAAACCGGTAGTAAGATCTGGATTCCAGATATTATTCCCCAAGGACTAAGCACAAATTTGACACAGTGAAACTGGTAGTCTAAATGAAGAAATCCTTTTAAAGCCTTTGAGCTATGATACAACCCAAGAAAACATTCTAGCGGTGAGATCAAGTCAAGTAAATTGGAGTATCCATGACCTAGAAGCAAGAAAGCACTAGCCAAGCAAGAAATACAAAATGATAAAAGAAGGAAAAGAAAAAGTGTGAATAATTTGAGAGAAATGTGCAATTTATAGAAAACCATGAAGAAGTTGCAGTACATAGTTACCTGGATCAAAGTATTGGGAATCGTAAGCAAGGTGGCAATTGGATGAGTTTCTCCAGAGTGAAATTTTAAATCAAATTAATTTTTACACACAATTGGTGAAAATTTGCTTCAAGTTTGACCAGTAAGAAGATTGTGGATCAAAAAATTTAAAGATTTCTAAATTAATGGTGGTCATTTCATTTTTTTTTTATTAAGCCGCATTAATCATGAAGGTTCCCATGTGTAAAGTGGAAAGAAAAATGAAGCTGCTAAGGCAGCACACGTCATCACTTGGAAATTTGAAAAAAATGATACATGCACATTGAGGCGCATGAATTTAATGTAGAATAGTGTGATCATGTTTAAGTGTCATCATGACATTTTTTATCCATTAATGTGGTGTAGCATCATCAAATTGGAATCACTAGCCAAGTATTTAGTAGTTATAATAAAATTTGATCAGAAGGGTGGTAACTAATGGTTCTAAATTTAGATTTAAATTTGGTGATTAAGTTGTTTGTTGCTAAATTTTAATGTATGCATATCTTATAACATATAGCGAGTTGCAGTTAGCTAGGATTTGGCATAAAAGTGGTAAAGTTTAGCTAGGAATACACACCAACATGGAATTATTAAATGATTTTTTGGGAAGTAGTGAAACGATGAAGGGATTTGCATTGAATGAAAAATAAAAAGGTGGCCCTCGCTAGCACTGTAATTCCCAACCTAGTAGTGGGCTTCATTGCTTGCAAGTTGGAATGAGCTATCAATGAAATATCAAAAAAAAGAGCTATCAATGAAATATCAAAAGAGATACCAAAAAAAAAAAAAATCAACTCTTTAGGCTATCAAAATATCTCTATCAAGGTTATAGATTCCTAGCTAGCAATAGAGCTATTTTTGGGGAATTACATAGATAACCTTGTTGAGGCTATGGACGCTTGACTGGAAGCAAGGCTCTATCCCTAGTTGGCTTTGGAGGATTACCAAATTGTGTAGTTCAATGTTAATGAACTGATTTTTTTCACTGAATTCCAAAAATTAGAATTAATCAAAGCACACATGAATATTTTTGTATGAATTTTACTATTTTTATGTCAGAATCTAGGTAAAGGTAAAAAGTTATTTTTTAAAAATATGCAAAAATTATAATTTACAACTAGTGATTTAATCTCAAGTTTAGGTTTAAATTTGGTTTTATTGGTTGCAAGTTATTGTGTGGTCTCACAACATTCCCCAAGACTCTAAGACTTGGGGACCCCAAGTGAAAACTAATGCTTATGGCAAGTATTGGCTAGTTGGAAAGGTCACCAGAAGTGAAAATCAAAGACAAATCTTTTTGAAAGAGTACTTCATAATTCAAGTGTTTTGGGTACCAGGTATCAAGAACCAAGAATGTTAGAAATGCAAAGGTAATGTAAAAGGTAAAGCAAAATGTTCTGGTCTAAGAATCAAGGTCTAATGAAGATGGAATTTCTGATAAAACTAAAGTCCAAGAAATGCATGGGTAAAGTTGAATATCAGGTACCAAGTACTGGGTAAAGATGCAAAAAATGTTTTAAAATTTTAAGGTTATCTAAGAAGTCTAATAGTCTGATAACCTGGTATAAAAGGATAATTACACAAGAATACAAGATTTTCTTGAAATCGTGTTATTCATGATGGATTTGTATGATAACGAATTAATGATCGTTTTATTTACATGAGATTTTATAAATGTTCTTTTTAAAAGGGATTTAATAGGTGGAATTTGTGATTACAAGAGAAGTAGATTGTGATGCAAATTTTGGGTATGGACAGTCAGAAAAACTAAAGTTGCAGGTAGATCTGATGGTATTACCAAGTTCAATAATATGCTTTGGAGGCTCATGCAAGAATAGGGTTTGTTGCAAAGGGATACCAAATACCAGGAAACTGAGACTTTATATTTTAAGCATGCAACAAAGAAGTGTATTCATTCTGGGGGTTATTCATTCCTGGAATGTTCAAATCAAGATTGAACCTGAATGTAGGAACATAATTCCAACTGATCATTCTGTATGTACGAAAATTTCCTACATTCTATTTGGCAGATTTTTTTGGTTCCAAGAAGGAACCCTGATAATAAAAAGATGAAAAACTTGGAGGACTTCAACATGCAGATGGAGGTTGACCTTTTTTGACTTCATTTGCAATTCTCTTACCAGTCACCACATTCCACGTGCCTTGATGTGATAAATCCCTTGGATTTCCTCTCATGTATTTTTTTGTATCCTACATATGTCTTACTTCTATAAAAGGTGAGGGGATACCTTTTTTTAAGTTAATTTTAGAATTTGTGGATGTCAAAAGATCCAAAACGTCTCTAATTTTTTTTCTTTTTTCCTATTTTCTAAATCATTTTGAACTAAAAACTTGTATGCACATAGAAATTAATCAATATCAAAGCCAATTTGATAGTTACCTACCTCGTGTATCTTTTGTAGTTGGTTTTGTTAGTTCAGTCGAACAAGACTGTGTTGCACCATTTAAGGGTGCATATAGAACCTACTCGGTGTCCAAACTAAAACCCCTCTCTTTAAAAGCTCTCATTGTTTTGTGCCTAGCTTTGAAATAATTTGGTGAAGTATAAAGCAGTTTGCTTTGATTTGATTAAATCTTGGAGCATGCGAGGAGAATAACTGGGAGAATTTTTTTTTCAATATTTTTAATGCTTTGTTTTAGATTAGATGTTTAAATTTTAGAAAATATTCCAAAAAAATAGATGAATGAATGAAAATTTATTGAAAATATTTTTTTCTATGAAATTTATGAATGCTTAAAGCTAAATCTACTTAAGTGAAAAAAAATTGTTGATTTTCATGAAATATTATTGCAAATATTTTGATTTCATGAGATTATTTTATGATCAAACTAGAAATATTATATCTAATGCATATGGTTCTTAATCAAACTAGAAATCATTGTAGGCCCCTTGAGATTAATAGAAATATCACATCATACCCTAAAGTAAACCTAGTATGGTCAATACCTAACTACCAAAGCCTTGGGATTAAGCTAAGTCAACCTTTTCCTATTACACAGACACCTTAGGTTGCCCTGGTTCAGTCTTTCAAGTAAAGATAGGTTCTTCATGGTTTTCCCATGAGGATTTTATCTGCATTATTGCTACAAGTAACATCATCATCAACAAAACCCTTCCTTAGGTTTCTACCCAAGTTCCCACCAAAGGAAAAGTCCTAATTCAATTGTATGAGTGAGTTGTCTAGATCTATTTGTATGCATTGTCAACAAAACTGTCAAAACCCAATGGTGTTGAGATTTTAGTGCAAGATTCATTTTTTTTGTTTTCACCATAGCATTGTAAGGTTTGGTGAGGTCCTTTGGAGTACATTTAAGGTTTGATAAGCCTAAAAATTCCTAGGAGTGAGTGTGGTTTCAATAAACACCAATTAGGAGCTTGTTTAAGGGTTTGACCCTAGAAAGTAAAGTTTGGAGAAATATTCCAAGATAGGGCTATAACACCTTCAAGAGAGTCAATAGGAATCTAAAATCATTGTCATTTGCATCTTATTTATCCTAAAAATCATTTCTCAATTCTATCAAAGATTGGTGCCAATACATCAAGATGTTCTTTCCTTGTTTTAGATTTAGCCAAGATATTATCCATATAGTCTTCTAGATTCTTGTGGATCATGTCATAAAAAATCAAAGCTATGGTCCTCTAATATGTTGCTCCAATGTTCTTAAGACCTGTGGAGAAATTTTATCCTTCAAGTATTTGTGGTTTCTAGGCCCTTCTTTTTTGCTTTAGGATGGCTTCGTGCCAAAAAGATAAA
This sequence comes from Sequoia sempervirens, assembly GCA_007258455.2. NCBI lineage: Eukaryota > Viridiplantae > Streptophyta > Pinopsida > Cupressales > Cupressaceae > Sequoia > Sequoia sempervirens. The sequence goes on along the minus strand of VDFB02358134.1, from coordinate 9,134,204 downwards.
GACTACTCTTGCATAAAGGCATGCAATGCACCATGTGGTGGTTGCACAACTTTATATATAGCATTTTCCTTTCAGGCCCAAATTGGGAAACATGTCTGATTTATGGGGATTCCTTCAAAGTTTTCCTCACAAAATCTAAAATTTCCCACTCGCTTGGCATGTTGTCTATTACATCATGATTATCATACACATGGATTCCTCTTCCTACCAATTCCTATCTAGAATGGGAAGAATTCTTGCATTTGTACTTGGTTTTATTTTTCTGAAAGAGAGAAAAGTTATTTTTCAACATTGGATCATGTATTTTCTTTAGGAACTTACCATTTTTGCAAGAAATTACAAATTATGGGGAGGCTACATAGTCTCTCTCTTTCCCTCTTATGGGTGGGCTATTGATTATATTGTTGAACACAGAATATTGAGAGGTGGGTGAATCAATATTCTACTAAACCAATTTATTTTTTACCATCCAATTATTACAATATATCTTGCTACAGTTGTAAATAAAATCATGGAAATGAATATAACATCAAACAACTCATAAACACCAAGATTTTTATGTGGAAAACCCAAAGTGGGAAAAACCACGGTGAGGATTAACTCACAATATATTATAACTAGTTACAAAATATTACATGGCACACTATCAGGACACACTGTCCTTGAAAGGCTCACAGCTAGAGTACAAAAGATATGGCTTACAACCAGAATACAAAAACATATGGCTCACTTCCAGGAATGTGAACTGAATGGAATGCACCTTCTAAGTGCTAAGTACAGTTCTAATTAAGCTCTAGAAGATAGGAAATCCTACATTGGATTGTAGGTATACAACAACTATCATCATCTACCAAGGACTTCACACCATATCATTTTGTCACACACCTCACATCATCACTTCTTATCATCTCTCTTTTTCTCCATATATCTACATGTACATCTATGTATATCTATATATATACTAAATGCAAGGATGTTCCATATATATGTGGTTCATACATCAATTAGGTTGGCCTAATTGGATGTAAGCATACTTAACTCAAAATATCTTATCGACCTCAAAAAAAAACTTATTTGGCGCTAAAAAAAAAAATATGCAAGACACTATTTAGGTTGGCCCAGACCTAAAAATAGGCCTTCATGAAATGTGCACCACATGTACAAGTCGACCAAAAGAGAAACACACCAAAACTGTAAGTCGGACTTCTAACATTTATAAATTTCAACTTATTCAACTAAAATTTTTGATTCCCTAATTATGACTACATCTAAGACCCTTGAAAAAAATATCAAAATTATATCAGATGATTTACACTTCAGAGTGATTCTAGACCAAATTACCGAATCAATGTAGCACAAACATAGTTTACCGAATGGGTAGATAATCAGTCACCAAATAATTTTGGAATCAATGAAAACAAAGACAACAAACTAAAGGTCTCCTTCATTCTTCCAACAATCTCCCCCCTTTTCATTGATGGCATCATGTTCCAAAAATGTAACTTACTTCAAAACCAAAATTGTGTGACAACAAAAATTTATTCAACTCTTTATTCACCTCCCCCTTTCAAAAACATAAAATTGAGACCAAGGGTAGAAAATAGAAATAATCAAGAGCTAGGGGTACCTTGTAGTTCTTTAATAATTTCTTCTCAAGCTGGTTTACCATCATCCCAAATCCTTTTAGCCCTAGTAAGATATTTATGCATTAATTCTAGTTCCACTAAAAAAAATTCTCCTTTCGAAGTGGACAGAATGATGTTTATCTTTTCCAATTTTTCTACATCTACCAAGGCACTTGATATGGAGATATTTTTGGACGTTACTAGATCTCCAAGCTGTCCAAAGCACCTTATTGCATCTTATTTTTGTCTTTGAAAAATGAAGAACTTGTTCTAAAGGTTTGCAATAGAAGTCTAGCCAATGTAGTTTCTATCATCTACAACTTTGTAGACTCTAGAGGCATCTGCAAGCTAATACTCAATTGAGTCCATTAAGTCCTTAATACCTTGAGTGGCATCAATCCACTGCATGCAGGTAAAAAATAATAATTGAGCTTCCTCATCATAGTCCTTCACCTCTTTCAAACTTAGCAATACTCTATCATGTGCAATTGCACACTTATTTTGTAGAATCAATAGTCTTTTCTCTAGAATACTTGTCTATTCCTCTTTCATAGTTTGTACCTTTAGATTAGAGGCATATTCCTTAATAGAACCAACTAGACACTTTACGTTCTCAATCAATGCTAAGGAATCATTAGTGGTGACACTAGGGGTTGTTTCCTATAAAACTCTAATAGCTTCATTTATCAATTCATTTCCTTTTTTATAAGCTTTAGTAGTTCCTATGTAATAGAGTTGAGAAAAGTACCACAAATTCTTATTTTCTCACTTGGTGCAATTTTAGTCAAATCTACATAGCCTGGATATGATTGCAACTTAATTAGTTGGGTGGCAGCACAAGCTATAGACTTGTTTTCCTTGTCAATAACCCTTTGAGAGTACTTCTAGAAGATTCTCTGGTTGGCTTTGGTGGCTCAACAGCTTTGGGATTCTCCTCTTCACTTCTTTTAGCCTGGGTGGCTTTCTTGACTCCTCTTCCTTCTTTTCTTCTTCTTTCTTCTCTTTATTTTCTTCTTTTTCTTTTTCCTTTTCTTCTTCTAAGGATTTCCTAGAAGATTTATCTTTGTTTTCTTTCTCCTTCTTATCCTCATTATCCTTATCACCATTGTTCATTTTATTCTCTCTCCTTTCACCTTCATCTTTACTCTTCTTGTCATTGTTTCTAGTAAATTCATGATGTTCTTCAGGCATATTACTAGTATCATCCTTGTGTTGATCTTCAGACTATTTGTTGGTAGTCTCCTCTATATCACTCGAAGAGGCAATAGTCTCTAAAAACTCATGTATTTCACCAACACTTTCTAAAATTGGATGATCCATTGCCTTTGTGAAATTAACATGCTCTTGTGTCTGAGCTATATGGGATGAAGAATTGGTTCTTGTCCCATAATTCCTTGCCAATTTTTTATTGTGTCTAGAGTTTCTTGTCTTAATTTTTCTATACTATCTCTCTCCTTAGTCATAAGCATGTTGACTCTCTATTTGAATCTAAACAGAGTAGAACATTCTTTCAACAGATTAGCAGCCTCTTAGTAAGATAAAGAGGATCCATAAGAAATCAAGGCATCATTTTTCATCTTGTCATCATCATTTATAGCCTCTTTCCTTCTTTGTACTAACACTTTCCAGACATTTTTAGTCACTTTCTTCTAGATTGTTTCCATACTCACATTGCAAATTTAACTATGTACTCAATGAAAGCATTGATAATAGTTTCCTTATCTTTATTATTGACTTCATCAAACAATTTGGTAGTCAACATAAGATCTTCAAATTCTATCATATTATTCACTAAGGCTCCTAGATTTAGAGATGGTTGACCACTTACTAGAGGAGAGGAAGGAATGTCCTCCTTAGGATTAAATGTGACTTCTTCATTCTTCTTTTCATGCATGTAAATTTTAAAAGTGATCTCTTCTTCCTCTATCTCTTCATCTGTTGAGATTTGACTTTGATTTCTACTTCTTCATTTCTAGTAGAAGTACTCCTCCTTCTATTCCCTTTCAACTATTTATCTTCTTTCAGGCCAAGTTATATTTCCTCTTGTATAGCATCACTTAGCATCACTTAAATTTCTCTTCATGTTTTCCTTTTGCTTTAATCATCTTCTTCTAGGAGTAATAGATGGTGAAACATGGGGTATGTTCTTCCTTTTAGAAGCATGAGTATTAGGTCTGGTGGAGGTAGGTACATTGATTGATGTAGGAGTATTGTGTTCATTCTTATTTCCCTTCTCTGTTATAGCAATACTGGAAGTAGGTGCAGTAGCAAAAGATATTCTTCCAAATTTCATAGGTCTAGAGGACAATTCAGTTGATTTGCAATTTCTCTCATCAAGGGCTTCCTTCAATTGATTAATGTCATCCTTAGTGAATTTCCCTTGGAATAATTCCTCAATATTATTTCTTGTTGTTTTTGCTCTTTGGGATGCAAAAGTTTCTAAATGCACTTCTTTAGCTTTTTCTTCATATGTTCCATGTCAGGCCAGAGAAGGCTTCTGCAAACTACTTAGCAACATTTCAATAAACCTCTCAGCAATTTTTTCATCAACCTCATATCCCAAAGGTTCTATCCATAGAGTTTTGGGTTCAACTACTTCCATGATGCATTCTTCAATTTTTACAAGAAAAGTTATGTCCTTTGCATATATTTTTTCACTGGGCTTCTAGGAACCCTTTCTCTTTCATGCATATCATTCTGGAAAACTTCAAAGAATGTATCCAATGCATTTTTTTGTGCTCTAAAGTCTCCAATACTATGTAGGTGTTCAAATATTTGATGTGCAACTAGCCTATTATGTTCCCATATAATGTTTTTCCTTCCCAGTAACTCCCTCAAAAGTAGAATAGTAGACAAACTACCAATGTCCCAAACTTAAAAGAGTGTTTATTTATCTTAATCAAGCTTATATTCTCCATAAGTTGATGTCAGAGCAACTCGCACAGATCATAATCTCTCTCATTCACTACCATTCATATGCAGTATGAATTGTTGTGGTAGACATAGAATTCTCTCGGGTGGTAAAGTATATTTTCTATCCAATCATGATAGCAGCATACTTCATAGTTGGGTTTTTGATAGGCCTAGTAGTTAGAGCTCTCTCATCAAATGTAGCTCTAGTTAGCTTCATAATTGCATCATTTTTCATAGCTTACAACAATGGTAATGGTCTAGTGGCACAAAGACCAGATACAGCTTGGATTACTTCCTTGGTGATTAACCCAACTATACTTATCCACAAAAAATTATCATGTACCTACTAAGTGCCATCCTAAAAAATTTAGAGTTCATCTCATTTGAAAAGTTAGGAACCAATTCCAAACATCCAGCTTCTTTTGTACTAGGTTTTCATATTCAAGTTTTACAGATTTATCATCTCCTGTCAATTCTTTCATCAATAAATCCCTAAGTTCTTAGTGGTTGAATTCTTCTAACTTTCCATGAATGTATGTTCTAGTGTCTTCAATGGGTAGAACAATAATCAGAATGTGTGAGAATGCACCCAAGGGATCCATTTCAAAGACTTTCGAGGAATAACTTATAAGTTTAGGTTGGGGTCTCTTAGAAACTTCCACAATAGTAGGAGTGGCCATTTATTTTCCTAAAATTACTTGTATATGGTTATGTAAAGTTGCTTCGACTAAAACACACAAATTTCAGATAACAGTAAATACCCTTTCAAGCTTTGTCAAAAACTAGGGTTTGATGCCAACTTCTCTGAATCACTTTTTCAACTTTCTTCAGCTTGCTTTGTTTCTTCCTAATTTTGCAAATGTGATTTAATTTGACTTATATTCTTACTTTATGTCTTACAAATTTTTCCCTAATTTTTCATTAAATGCACTCCAACTTCAAAAAAGAAGTTGATAAACACTTTGTAGAATACACTGTAAACCCTAAGATGCTCTGCAATTCTCCATTTTTGCATATTTTTTGTTAAAAAATTCTTCAACATCTTCAGAATGATAATTTACACCATGTATCCTCGTGACACTACTTGACACTTCTTATTCTGGGGGTCTGTTAGATTTATCAGTCCTTGCTCCCCCTAAAACCATTGTTATGTTTAGTTTTTAGAAGAAGTATCTGCACCAAATGAAAATGCAGATGCATTTGATTCATAGTTATTCTTAGGTTCTTTTTTCTTCCAAATTTTCTCCATTTCCTTTTTAACTTCAGTAGGATCAATTTTTATCACAATTTTATTCTTTTTATATGGATTAGCTTTCTTCTCACTTTTGCTTGTGCAGAATTTTGAAATGTGTCCCAATTTATTGTAGATGTAACACACATGTTTCTGACCAAACTAATTTGCATTCAACCTTGATATGCATTGAATAGCTTTATGTCCAAAAGCATAGCATGTATAGAAATAGCCTTGAAAATATTGAGTCATTCTACCAGTATTGAATCTATTCATCATTGATTGACTTCTACACTTAGTAGCTCTATGCCCAAAATTATTGCAAGCAAAGCATTGTCCAGTAAAAAATCCAACATTTTGATTCATTTCACTTCTACATTTTGTTGCCCTATGACCAAATTTATAACATGAAAAATAAATTCCATTGAAAGATGGGTACCTTTGAGAATTAGGTTTTCAAATAGGAATCCTTCTGGTATTGTTTCTATGATTCTTGATTTTCCTTCCATTACTTTGAGTCTTCCTCTGATTGTTCACTTTGATGGGAACCTAATTTTCCTTTGAAATTTTTCCTTCTTCAAGTCCTAGACCACCTTTATCCTTGGAGGGTTTTTGAAAAGAAATAAATTCATCAAGCTTTGTGGTGTTTGCTTTGAATTTATCCTCATGAGCTTTTTCCTTCACTAAGTCAGATCTTAGTGTTACCACTTCTTGTTCAAGCTTTGGGCATTCATCAATTTTTCTCTAGATTTTGGTGTTCTGGTATTCTTTAATTCTTTTATTTTCTTCCACTTGCAACTTTAGTCCAGTGATGTCTTCATTAGCCTTCTTCAACTAATCACTGACTTCTCTATTCCTTTATTTGAATTTCTTGATTTCTTCTCTTAGTTTTTTGATGCATTCATTTGCTTCTTTCATGTTTTCCTTCAAATATTCTTTATCATCTTCACTTTTTTCTAGATCTTTAAGAGCAACATGGAGTTCCTGAGTTGCAAAGATTTCTTTCAGAGGAAATGGATAGTTTTTATTAGCTATGTGTTCAAATTTCAAGATCTTCCTTAATTTGTTAAGCTTCTAAAAAGGAACTGAGCTCTAATACCAATTGTTGAACACACAAAATACTGAGAGGGGGGATGAATCAATATTCTACTAAAATAATTGATTTCTACCATATAATTATTACAATATATCTTGCTACAGCTACAAGTAAATCATGGAAATGAACATAACATTATACAACTCATAGACACCAATATTTTTACATGGAAAACCCAAAGTGGGAAAAACCATAGTGAGGATTAAATCACAATATATTATAATCAATTACAAAATATTACATGGCACACTACCAAGACACAATGTCCTTGAAAGACTCACAACTAGGGTACAAAAGATATGGCTTACCGCCAGAATACAAAAAGATATGGCTCACTACTAGGAATGTGAACTGAATGGAATGGACCTTCTAAGTGTTGAGTACAGTTCCAATTAAGCTCTAGAAGATAGAAAATCCTACATCGGATTGTAGATATACAACAACTATCATCATCTACCAAGGACTTCACACCATATCACTTTGCTACACACCTCACATCATTTCTTATCATCTATCTTTTTCTCTATATCTCTACATGTGTATCTATGTATATCTATATATATACTCAATGCAAGGATGTTCCATATATACATAGTTCATACATCAATTTGGTCAGCCTAATTGGATGTAAGCATACTTAACTCAAAATATCTTGTCATCCTCAAAACAAAAACTTCTTTGGCACTCAAAACCAAATATGCAAGACATGATTTAGGTCAGCCTGGACCTAAAACTAAGCCTTCATGAAACATGCACTGCATGTACAAGTCGGCCAAAAGAGAAACACACCAAAAATGTAAGCTGAACTTTTGATATTTATAACTTTCAACTTATTCAAATAATATTGTTGATTTCTTGATCACAGGTACATCTAAGACCCTTGAAAAATCTATTAAAATTATATGAGTCGATGTACACTTTAGAGTGATTTTGAACCAAATTACCAGATCAATGTAGCACAAACATAGTTTACCGGATGGGAAGATAATCTGTCACCAAACAGTTTTGGTATCAATGACAACAAAGAAAATAAACCATAGGTCTCCTTCATTCTTCCAACATATATTGTATTCTTGTGATGGATGTAGCTCTTTGGGGTATTGATTTTGAGACCTCCATACATCACTTCTATCACTTGTACATGATTTACATTGCATCTCTTTTTTGGAGAGGAGTTTTTTCCCATGAGGTTTTCTCCCTTTCTCTATTTTTGAGAGATTAGTTGTACTTGGGTACCTAACATGGCCTTGTTTTCGGGGCCCATATTGGATTTGCATCATTTGCATAATAACTACACTCCCTAAGTTGCACTTATGGAGGGGTGTTAGTGTGAATGGGGTTATTTTCTAACTAGTTCTTAGTGAGGACCTATTCACATCATTATAAGTTTACTTAGGAGTTAATTTTCCTAGGTGTCATTTCTAGAAACTAGTTATAATGAGGCCATGTCTCATTAATTAGTGTAGAGTAATCTAGGAATTTAATATTTAACTTATGCATTTAAAATTATGCATTAGGTATTTAATGTTTGCATCCAAGGTAGTTATCCTACCTCCTCACACCTTACCTATATAAACAATTTTCTTGTACATTTGTAAATCATCTCAAATATTCTAGAACAATTCATTATTTGATCAAATTATCTCCTTGCTCATGTTGTAACACTTCCTTGTTCATTTGGATAGTGTCTTTCTTGGTTTTATCCTTTGAAGTGTGTGTAGCTTCACTTGGGTTATTGTTCATTCATATTTCCAACATTAAATTCTTTAAACTTATCTAGAGCTTCTACTTTTTTTTTGAGAAATGTCACCCAAGTCATTCTAGAATAATCATAAATCAACAACATAAAATACCTATCACCATGAGAGCTTCTTATTTTGGTAGGTCCACATAGGTCTATATGCACCAAAGGACCTGTAGTAAAATATTCCTTAGTCTTGAACCTCTTCTTTGATTTTCTTTCCAAATTGACATTCCTTGCAAATTGCATAGATAGGTTTTGTAATTCTTGGTAGATCTCTCATAACATCAATAGAATTGATTTGAGACATAAAGTATTTAGCACAATTGCCTTTGAGTTGATAAAAATTACCTTATGTTCTTGTCCTTGCGGCCACCAATTTTTTTAGATCTTCCTTTTCTAATTTCACAACCATCATACTAAAAGACCAAATTGTATCCTCTGATACAAATTTGTCCTACACTGAGAAGATTATGTTTAAGACCCTTGACATAAATATCATCATCTATCATATGCTTGTTGTCAAAACTAATTGAAACTTTTCCACATATCTTAGTAGATGTATCATCACCAAACTTAACAAGACCACCATAATAATTTTGAAGTTTAAAAAACTTACTCTTATCACCTATCATATGATTTGAGAATCCAATATCAATTATCCAGTAATTTATTTCCTTTCTTGTATGAAAAGTAGTCACCATAGTTCCTTCAATGTTGTGACATAATTTTGGAGCACTTTCCTTCACACATCTTTCAGAATTAGTAGAATTAGTTCCAACATTTAGAGCCATGAACAATCATTCATCACTATCATCATCAACATAGTCTGATTCCTCACCATTGGATACACCATTGTCTTTTTCAACATAATAACTCTTCTTAACAAATTTTCCTTTATGATCCTTATGCTTTTCATTTACAACTTTGATTGGACATTTAGAAGCATAATGAATTTTCTTTCCATAATTGAAATATTTAAAGGGTAACTTACCTCTATATTTGTTAGTGCCCTTTTTCAATATCCTTACAAATTTTGCTTCCACCTCATCAAGATCATTTGGATTTGATTCATCATCTTTTTTCTATCTTTCTAACTTTAAAAAGGAAATTTATTTCTTTCTATCATCTTGACCAAACTCTCTCAATTCATAAGAAATTAAAGCACTAAACATCTGATCTCTAGAATATTGATCTAAATTATGAGCTTCCTCAATAGAAAAAATTTTGGAACTATAATTTTTAGGAAGAATTCTTAGTACCATTTTCACAACCTCACTTTATTCCATCTTACCACCAAGACCATTGATGGTATTAATAACTTCATCCACTTTGATCATGTAGGTTGTAATATCTTCATCTTCAAGAATCCTCAGAGCTTCAAATTTATCTTTGTAATTTTGCATCATCACTGGATTGACCTTGTCATCTCCTTCATAAAAACTCTCCATTTTTTTCCAAATCTCTTTAGCTATTTCTAAAATTTTCACTTTTCAAAGTTCAAAATCAGAAAGACCACTTAGGATAGCATTCCTTTATTTTCCATTATTCTAATATTTCTTGATTGCATCCTCATTTGTTAGACCAGTAGTAGGCATAGTGTATCCTTTTGTAACTAATTTCCAGACTACAAATCCAAGAGAGACCAAAAAGGATTTCATCCTATATTTCTAGTAAGTATAATTCATTCCATTGAACATTGGAGCTTTTATAACCTTTTTGTGCACCATCTGGATCTAGCTCAAGCAGTTAAGCTTTCTCCAAGGAACCATAGCTCTGATACCAATTGTTAGATGCATAAGATAACTAAGAGGGGGGTGAATCAGTTGTACATTAAAACATTCAATCCCTCATTAATTTTCAAACCCTTATCAAACTATAAACCCTCATTAAGCATTAGCAAAATATAAACATGTGAAACAATGATGCAAACACAACCATGTTGAAAACCTAGAATACTGAGAGGGGGGTGAATCAATATTGTTTTAAAAAAATTAAACATTTAAACATCTAATTCGCATAGCATATTCTTTTGTAGTAATTAAGAAAAGCATGTAAATATTCAACAACACTAGATAACACATGAACACCAGGATTTTTACGTGGAAAACCTAAAATTTGAAAATCCACGGTGAGTATTACCTCACAATATATTATAACTGATTATAGTATATTAGAGAAGTACTCACTACAGGTGGACACATTGTCCAAGTGGAATCACTATCTACTGAGAAATAAAAGAGATAAAAGATATTGTGGCTCACAACTAGATTTGAACTATTACAATTGCATCTACCATATACAGGAGATACAGTTCCAATGAAGCTCAAATTATAGATTCAAAACTCTTCATATTGATCTAAATTAACACTTTTTTATTCTTTGCATTCACACTAATTTTACACAACTCACATACACTTACTCTTATCACATGTAATCATCATCAAAATATTGAAAAATATCTTATATATTTGCTTCACTTATAACATCAATTAGGTCAGCCTAATTAGATGTAATATACAAAATATAGCTTTTTGTCTCAAGATCCTTACACACACACTTCACTCCAAGATTAAAACCTTATAAAAATTTGAAATAGGTCACAAAAAACTTAAAATAACACCCACATAATAAATCATAACATACTCAACCTCCACAATACATCAAACTCATTAGGTCAACACTAGTGATGACCTAATAGAAAAATTCACCAACTGTACATCCACATTCATACATGTGGACCACCAAAGTCTATACCAACTGGTATATGCACTCATCTAACATCTTTCAACATCTTCAAAACTCTACAAAGCCAAAAACCAATCCACAAAGAAGTGTGGACTCACCAAATCATATGTACTGAACTAGAGAACATCTAAAACTACCAAGCCAAACTTTTGTTACTCGTAACTTTCACACTAGAAATCAAAACAAGATGAAACTTTAGAATTAGGATCTCCTATCAACCAAAAAAATTATGTTAGAAGCAAGATAAAAATCATCACCAGGGAACCATTGCATACCCAAATATCGGATCCCCTATACATAGAATCATCTAAATTGACACTTAGTCAAATTCAACAACTATTGCTTTCACTGGATCAAACCTTCTTGAAACTTTTTCTTACATAATCATTCTCAAACATACTCAAGGAACCCAAATTTATTTGCACTATAGCCTTTGTACCGGGATACAATGTTGACATCAATGACAACACTACAATGCATAATTGTACACCTTGTACCAATTCCACATGTTCATGTTGCCAACAAGTTTATCAATAACATCTCCTTATCCTCCCAACAATATTCCCATTTTTATTGATGGAAGCATGCTAAAATCATCTCCAAAATTACTCTCCCCCTTTTACATCAAGGTAAAAGAGTGCAAACAACAACCTTCATTCATACTAGATCTCCTCCTAACAAGGATGTTCATATATACAAGCTGAAAAACTAAATTAACTCCCCCTAAGAATTTTATGTTGTGACGACGGTTGTAGTTGCACCAAAAGATTGACCTATTAATGTCTAATACAACCACTAGAGTTAATGAATCCATGGGAAGTCGGTTAAGCCATGTCATGAACCCAAGTGTTGTGTTACACTACACAAGGATACCAAGGGTGTGTACCTTGCAACAATCCCCCCAATTCAAACAAGGTGTTCGAACCCATGACCAAAGCGTTGATACCAATTATTGCAAAGACAATTGTGGTTGCACCAAAAGATCAACCCGTTAATGTCTGATACAACCACAAGAGTTAATGAATCCACAACAGACAATTAAGGCATGTCATGAACCCAAGTGTTGTGCTACACAACACAAGGAGACCAATGGAACACACCTTGCAACATGTTATGGATCATTAACCAAATCAAAAAAATTTACCAAAAATAATTGTACAATATCTGTATATATACACTACATTCTGAAATAATAAACTAAAAATGCATAAAAAGAAATAATTATTTTTAGCTAGAGGAGGTTGACTCTAAAGCTTCATAACATGAACTTTCCATTCTTGTTTTCCTTCTTCCTAGATTTTCTTGGCTATGCTAAGCATTCTACACTATGTCTCAAGCTCCATAAGGCATTCTTCACCTTATTCTAGAGTGTTGTGTACTGGATTATTCTTGGTAGCTTTATCAACACTTACAAGGTCACTAGAAATAGATGTGAACTTTGAGATCACTAGGTCCCTGATGTTTTTGAATTGCATAATGATTTTCTCTTTTTGACCTTGCAGTTGGAAGTATTTCTCATGTAGGTATTTGATGGCCAATCTTATGCTTCCTTAAAGGTCTTGTGTTGGGTCATATGCAATGAAATCTCTATCTTTCTATGACTCAATTGATTCCATTTCATCTTTGATGCTCTTTTTGGCTCTAGGCCACTTCATACAAAACTGAAATAAGGCTTTGGATTCAACCACACAAGCCTATGCATCCTTGAGACTATCCTAAAATTTGTTTTATGCTTGTGCACACTTCTCTATAATCTCCAATAGTCTCTTTTGATCTGTTTTCTTGTCCATTTCTTTCTTAATCTTCTCTTTCAATCTAGAGGAATAATCTTTAAATGAATCAATCAAAAATTTAATATTTTTCATAAAAAAATAGAGAATTTTCAATTGTTGTTCTAGGTATGGCCTCTTGTAAGGTCTTCACAGCTTCTTCAATCATCTCTCCACTCTTTTGATTTGTTTCAATGATTCCCTTTCATGCAGATGCATAGAAGACATCTCCTAGATGTAGCTTATGGAGCATTGAAATCTTAGCAAGTTCCACATTTCCTTCTTGCATGGGCAGCTATAATAGTTGTACTAACACAATTGGTTGGAATTTTGATTGCATATTTAATAGATTCTATAGAGAATCTCCAGAGGTTCCAAATGATTCACCAATTTCCTCTACCTCTTCCTCTACAATATTTTATTTTATCTCCTTATCCTTCTCATTATTACCAACATTAACTAGTGTCTCCACTTCTTTCTTTCCTTCATATCCGAAGGCATCTTCATTCCTCTATAAATATTCTTTTCATATATCTCTTTCACCAGTGGACTTTCTTGTGTTATTCAGAGGAGGGGTAGTCTCTAGTTGGTCTCGCATGCTCTCACCATGTTTGTTAGTTATCAGAGGAGTAAGAGATCCTCCTTAGCTACATCTTCTCCAATAGTTGCATTCTTCTAAACATTCTTCTCAATCTCCACATTGTCTTCTATTGTACCTTCCACTTCTGGAGGAATATTATCTTGTGCATATTCTTCATTTGACTCATGCTCATGTTGAGCATCATACATCTACACATCATCTTCAACATTTTATTTCATAGGAATCTCTTTTTTATTCTCAGCATTCATTCACATCTTTTGTGCTAGCTCTTTTTCTTTTTCAATACTTTCCTTCCTAAGCCTCTTGAGATCATTTTGATCTCTGCCCATAAGTGTTGTCAACCTTCTTTTTTTATGAGTTCTTTATTAAAAAATATGGACAATGTGGCCTCATTTTCCTCAAAAAAAGGAAAACTTATCTTCTCCAATGCATAGGCCTTCAGTTTGGCTTCTTCCCTTATTGCTTCTTGTCTCCTTTCAATAAAAAATTCCATAGCTCTACAAGTAATTGTTTCTCTATATTCTACATTTATACTTCAAGAACTATGATATATTTTACAATAGCTTCAAATATGTGGCCTTATCCACCTCATTATACAGTGTTGTAGTTTCTGCTAACATATCATTCTATATAATTTCATTAAAAAGTACATCAAATTTCATTAGACTATGTGATCTTGCCGAATTCTTTTTCTTCTTCTTTTCTTTTGGTCTCCTCTTTTTTCTTTCTTCTGCCTTATTTTCTCACATATGATTCACAAATTCTTTCTTATCCTTTTCCACTTCTTCCTCACTATTTGTTTCAATGATATTAAACTTCTTCCTTTTTGTACCAATTTCACCTTGTGAAGCTCCACCTTTTCTCTTTCAGACCAACTATGGTCCTTCTTCTTCTTCCTCTTCATTCTCAACATTGACACCCAAATATTGTTCTCTGGTGGCTTTGGTCTTCACCCTTCTCCTCACATAGCCAAATTTTTGTGTTGTTAGAGTATCCTTTTCCTTCTCAGGCCTCTTTGCTTCTTTTTTTCTAGAGAAGACATATCCTTCACCAAAGCACTGGTTTGCTTTGCAAGAGTACTAGTTTCCTTCCTCTTAGTCCACTTGGTGAGGGAGTAGTTCCAAAGGACTTCTTAGCACCTGGAAGAGTAGTAGTTACTCTACCAAATCTCCTCGCCCTTGATGAGCTTCCTAGAGCTCCTAATTTAGCCTTAGCTACCTCAACGTATTACAGTGTGAGGCATATTTGTGAGGCATATTACCTTTGCAAATGTTGTGGTCATCTTATCCATATGTTGAATTCATAAGAAAACTGATAGGTGGGTGAATCAATTGTACCTTAAAACTTCAAAACCCTCACAAACATTCAAATCCACATTCATTAAATTAACCCTTAATCTGTTATGATGATTTAGCATGAAAAAAATAACAAAAACTGAAATAAATCAACACCATGCACAAGAGAACACCAAATTTATGTTGAAAACCCAAGATGTGAAAAACCATAGTGAGAATTAGCTCACAAAATAAAGTAATATCAATACCGAATACAATAGGGATCACTAATAGAGGGATCATTTCCCAAAGAAAGAGAAAGGCTCATTGCCAAAATAGAAAAGAAGATAAAGAAGAATGTTACATAAATAAATCCATCTCAATGCAATAGAGAAATCCACCTCAATATCATCAACACCTTCATAGCATGATTGAATAAGTGTAGACACCTTCTTCTCACTACATCTAGCAATCTAACACATGAAAGCTCACACAACACTTCTCAAATTAGCACTCTAACATTCTACAATTTACATCATTCATATCTCTTTTGTCTATATTTATATCCATCAACAACTCAACTCTTATTTATACCATATTCCACCTTGAAATCATTCTCCAAGGTTAGCTATGCACATCAATCATGTATATTCAAATTAGGTCAGCACCAAACACTTCTATTGTAGATAGAAGTGAAATCAAATCACACCACTCCTTATCTGGGACCCAAATCTATAACACCACACTACAACATGCTTCTACAAACACTAAATATCCATCGCAATTAATGTACGTTGGTTGATAGAATTCATCACTTTAGTTTATACTCAATTTTTCCAAATAGTGACAGCCTAACCAAAATTTGAGTCACTTGCAATGATAGTTGCAAGTGCTCTTCGCTTATTTTCCAAGGCGTAGCTACCTTCGAATGGTTTACAATGAATGAGAAGATTGTGTATTCTTTTAACCAAAAAGCAAGAAAGGTAAACTACCACCTACCCATAACCATGAAATAGATGTGAAAGACCAAACCTAAGATTAAGTAAATGTAGGTAAATGACACAAAGTTCATCTCCCTACACCAACAGACAATATTCAGGGAAAGAAAGAACAATAGACTCTTTTCAGGAGTTAATTCAGAATTAAATGCATATATAGCCCATTATAACAAAATGAAATTGAAGAACAACCACAAGGAAACACATTTCATTTCCATTTAAAGAAAACATTAATAAATTCAAAGATTCAAAAATATCTTCTTTATTTCTCTATTGTCAAAACATGAGTTCACAGACTCCATATTTTTCTACAATGAAACTGCATGAAAAGATAATCTAGTTCTCCCCTATTTTCTCCAAAGTAGCTAAGATATCTCTTTCCCGAAAGTTTTTGTCTTTTATATAATTTCCTAAACCAAAATGTAACTAAACGTAACTATTCATAACGATCTTTAAAGTAACCGCTCTCAAGAAAGTGACCTTAAATGAAAACAATTATGTTATACCAAAATTGGGTTATCACCACTAATTACAAAAAGATGTCATGCAAAGCAAGAAAATTAAACCACCGCAAGTGGTGGGGCATTCTCCATATCCAATCGTATTTCCATAAGAAGGTGATACAGCTCGGCACGTTCCTCTTCTTCTAGGATGGAGATTACCTTGTGATATTGGGTGTAGTTGGTCTTCTCCTTCCAGGAAAGTGTGTGCAATTGGGAGATAATATCAATTTTCTCTTCCTCAGGCCAGTTCAAGTCAAGTTGTAGGACAGGCATAGGTTCACCATCCCATATTTCATTGCTCATAGGAAGCCCCATTTTGAATTTGCCTTGGTCAATAAGAAAATAGGACTCAGTAGTACCGCCACCTTTCTCTATAAACAAGCTTATTCAATTACGCCAGTAGGTAATGATGACCTTTAATCTATCAATATCGTGTTGCCACCTTAATGAGCTTTGTTACATGTGCCATTTAATAGGTCTAATTAATGCATAATTGGTTGAGGAGCGGGCCTTAAGATTGAGCTCACATTTCGTAACTCCCAAAAAGACAGCCACATCATATGCCATACAAGTAATTAAATGAGCTAGCGGCATTTTGAAAACCAAGGAGATTGCTTGAAAGTCATGGGATCATGAAAAATCCAACCATAGAATTGCATGTCATAGGTTCTAAGATTTCAAGAACTTCTAATATACCAATCATTTAGACAAGGATGAGGAGAAAGAAGTTTGAGTCGTCAGATTATCATGCAACTTCTGAACCTCACAACTCGGTTATGAAAACACAAGGTCGTGCAATGAAGGTTATGAAACTGGCAAGGACCATGACTATGAATGAATTAAAGGCATGGAATGAAGGGCATTCTAATTTAGGGAGGGAAATTGCATGTTTTAAAATTTAGAGGGTAAAATGTAAAAACCAAGGTCAGTCATTACCCATGTAAACATCGTCAAAATTTTAAGTACATGCTTCCTTTGATCCAACAACAACTCACAAACTATTTAACACTCAGAATATTGAGAGGGGGGTGAATCAGTATTCCACTAAACAATTCAGCTATAAACCATCCAAACATTAATGACATCTAACTGCAATTGTAAGTAAAGATATGAAATAGAATCTCATAACAACACATAACACATAAACACTAGGATTTGTACGTGGAAAACTCAAAATGAGAAAAACCACGGTGATGATTAGTGCACAATATATTACAACCAATTATAAGGTACTACAGTGGCACACTGCTAGGACACGATGTCCTTGAAAGAATCAAAGCCTAAAATGATTACAAAATAGAGTGCGACTCATTGGAAAAAATTGAACTAATGGAATACACCTTTCATGTGTTGAATTTAGTTCCAATTAAGCTCTTAAATATAAAATCCTACATTGGTTTGTAGTCTTATAACATATACTACAATTCTATCTTGATACAGAACTCATACATATAAATTTGCACACTATCACACATCACTTTTCACACATCACACATATATATCCTATCTTCAATACAAAAAAAATCATATATATGTGTTATTACATCCTTACACATCAATTAGGTCAGCCTAATTAGATTTACACACGCTTAATTCAAAAATAGCTTGTCGGCCTAAAAGATTAAAAAAAAGTTCCTTTTGCACTTAAACCAAAATTTGCTAGGTATGATTTAGGTTGGAACGGACCTAAAAAGGATCTCTTTAACATCTGCACAACATATTAGACTTCATATCACTTTATTCATGTTAGCTAGAGGAAGAATTGAGCATAAAACTGTATTTGTCGTTCAAAACGACATCTTCAAGCCCCTCTCCAATGAGTGGACCAATCCAATTATTCCTCCAAAAATTCGATTACATTCGTCGAAAAAACCTCACCTTGGTATACAAGAAATCTTCAAATTGAACCTCCAAAGTGTGTGGAATCAAGCTTCCACAAGCACGGAATTACAATAATTTCTCCAAGGAAAATAATCCCTCACTCTTGCAAAATTCTTCCAAAATCACTTGCCTTCACATCCCCCATTCTACCCCTTTTTATATTACATTTTTTGTCAAAATTGGTGTAAAACCAATTAACTACCCAATCTCCCTTACATAGAGAAAATTCCAATAATATCCCCTTCTTATGATTCCCGAAAGGATAATATCCCCTCAAGATAATTTATTTTTTCCATTTGAATGGTTACGAAGGGATTTATTCCCTATTAATTTGGGGATGTAGTTTGAATAGGCTCCTTAATTTAGGAATAATATTCCTAATATTCCCCAATAGAGGGGTATAAAATTTCCATGGTTGAAAATATATGAAATAGCCTTATTTTAAGGCATTTTATGGAAAAAATTAATTAAGTTTTAGTGAGAATGGGGTGTAGCGGTCCCACCACACTCCCCTCCTCTTTATCTCCTTCTTTAAGTGGGGGATGCATTCCCCATTAAGGTGGGCCGCCCCCCATACCATGGGTGGCTCCCCACTTAATGTGGGCTGCCCCTCATGGATGGGTGGGGCCCATCTTTTCTTTTTTTAAAAATATATACTTTATTTTTATTTAAAACATATATATATATATATTATTTTCATTTTTATTTTTGCCACATGGAGGGATGAGGTATTGCCATATGTCAAGGGTTGATTGGCCATTGGGCTGGATGGGCGTTGACTTCATCAGGTTGACCCAATCTTTAACCTTCCATAACTTTGCCATACGGACTCTATTTTCTGTGAAATGAACTCCACCAGAATCATGACAACGAGCACTACGCAATGTTGTTGACTTTGATCGATTTTAACAACTTTAATTTTTGCCCCTCTTTTTTGGCCTAGTTCTGAGAGTTGACTAGAAGTTTGACCACATATATCTTGAGCTCTAGGACTCTGATTGACTTTGTTCGAGTTGCATTGGAGTTAGGGTCCCAAGCACTTTATGATGATGTCAAAACTAGAGAAAAATGGAGAATTTCAAAATTGACAAAAAATCCTTCGAATCAGTCCTCCCCACTAGAGAGCTTTTGGACCCTTGAAATTTGGTCACTCAGAAAGTAAGTGAGGTAAAGTTCCCTCACTTTACCAATCTCCGTCCACTTTTCCTTGCTTGGATGCATCCCTTTTAGCCCCACTCGGAGGTATTCAACTGCTCCTCTTCATGAAGTCTTGGTGTTCCTATCGGGGATAACATCTTCAGGCAACTCTAACATGTACTCTGGTGAAAGGTCGTCAATTGATGGAACTTGCACTTTAGCCTCCTCATCTAGTATCATCGAAGGTTTGTACAACCTCAAGTTCTCAACATTGACTACTGAGTAAATCTACATGTATGGAGGAAGATTAAGGCAGAAGGCATTTGTGCCAATCTTTTCCAGAATTTTGAATGGACCATATCTAATCGACTTGAGCTTCCTTCCTTCACCTTGCATTCTTTCCTTGCTTATGTGTAACCAAACTTTGTCTCCAACTTGGAAATGATGATCCTTGCGATGCTTGTCATGACGAGCCTTGTACTTTTCTTGACTCTTTTCCAATTGTGCTTCTACGGCCTGATGAACTACTTGGACCTTCTAGATGAACTTCAAAGCCCTTTCTATATCAAGGCATCCATCTTCAACATCATTTTTTCCAAAATTGAATTCCATTGGTGTCTTTGTAAAATAATCGAAGCAAGTCTCAAAAGGAGACCTCTTTGTAGAAGAATGGGTTGCATGGTTGTAGGCATGCTGCACATAATGAAGACTTTCATCCCACAACTTAGGATGCTTGCTGCAATATCCTCTAAGCAGATGCACAATTGTCCTATTGACTACCTTTTTTTGTCCATCAGTCTGCGAATGGATGGTTGTACTCTTCTTCAATTTAGTATCCATAAGTCCCCATAAGACTGACCAAAGCTCCCCAAGGAATCGAGAATATCGATCTAATACAATGGAAGTGGGTAACCCAAAGTGAACCCATACAAACTGAAAATACATATGAGTTGTCAGTTCAGTAGTGACTTACTTTTTACATGGCATAAGAATACACATCTTGTTGAACCGATCAACTACTACATAAAAATAGTCATTCCCTTTCCTAGACATAGGTAACCCCCCAACAAAATCCATAGATACACTTTCCCATGGTTGGGATAGTACAGCTAAAGGTGTGTACAACCCCAATTTCCTAATACTTGGTTTGCTAGTTGCACACATCACACATCCCTTAATATATTTTTTTATAATTTCATGCATTTGAGGCCAGTAGCAATATTTTTGTAGCTGTGCAAAGTTTTACTAACCCCAAAATGTCCTGCAATTAGCGATGTGTGTGCCTCTCTGACTACATTTGCTTGTTCATTCTTCAGAATGCATAATTTTCCTAAGTGATACAAGAGTTTATCATGCACATAGTAATCCTTTTCTTCTACTTGTTTGCCTTGGATTAGAGCTGCATAGATATCCTTAAAATTGTCATCAGTAGCATATTGTTCTTCAAAACTTGCATGCATCATAGAACTATTTTTAAGGATTATCAAAGCATTAGAAACTATAGGTCTAGAAAGAATATCTGCTACTTTGTTATGGGCTCCTTTCTTATACTTAATGACTAAGTGAAAATTCTATAAAAATCCCATCCACCAAAAATTCCTACTTTGTTGTAGCTTAGTTTGTGAATGTAGATATTGCAATGGTTGATGATCGGTATGGATTACTGTTTCCTTGCCCATTATATAATGTTTCCATTTCTTAACACCCTGTACTAAAGCATAAAGTTCTTTATCGTAAGTTGGATAATTACTTACTGCGCCAGAAAAAGTTTTAGAGTGGTAACAGATCAGCTTACCTCCTTGTGTCAATACTACTCCCATGGTGAATCCACTCGCATCTATTTCGATCTTGAATGGTTGGTGTAAATATGGTAGAGCCAGGACTGGTGCAATGCTTAACTTTTCCTTCAATGTGTCAAAGGCATTCTATTGTGGTCCTCCCCCCTGAAAAGTTATCTTTGTACTTGTTAATGCATGCAATGGTGATGCAATGAAGGAGAAGTTTGCAATAAACTTCCTCCAGTACTGGACAGCACCCAAAAAACTCTTGACTTCAATTATAGTACTTGGCTTAGGCTAGTTTACAATTTCCTCGACCTTCGTAGGGTTGACTTTCAATTGACCATTCCCTACGATATAACCTTAGTACACAAGAGATGTCTGTACAAACTCACATTTAGACATCTTTACATAGAGTTTTTCTTTTCTTAGTACATCAAAAACTTTGTTAACATGACTTACATGGTCTTCCCAAGACTTGCTAAAAACTAGGATATCATCAAGATATACAATAACAAAATCATCAATGTAAGGATGGAAGATGTCATTCATGACTTGCATGAATGTGGTGGGTACATTGGTAAGCCCAAAGGGCATAACCAACCATTCATAAAGTCCCTATTTTTTCTTGAAAGCAGTTTTCCAAATATCATCCTTTGTAATTCTAATCTGATGATAACCACTTCGCAAATCTAATTTAGAGAAATAAATTGCACGCTTAAGCTGATCAAGCAAGTCATCAATTATAGGAAATAGATACCTATTTTTTATGGTGATTTTGTTCAGTGCCCTGAAGTCGATGCACATCCTCCATGTTCCATCTTTCTTTGGAACCAAAACGATCGGAGAACCACAAGGTGATGTGCTTGGATGAATCACTCCTCTGTCGACAAGCTCCTGAACTTTATTTTTTATTTCTTCATTTTGCATGACAGAAAAATGATACATGCCAATATTAGGTAGTGGCCCATCCTGTTGCAATTGAATTTCATGTTGAATATCTCTTTTAGGAGGCAATCCTTTTGGTTCTTGAAACAAGTCATCATAAGTGGAAACAACTTTGACCAATTCAGCCTTATGTTTAGGATGACTTCTGTTAAATGCCTCAGATGTTTCATCTTCTTTGGCCTTAACAAGCATTAACGCAAAGTTTTTACTGGAGTTCACCAATCTTTTCATATGACCAGCATTAACTAATGCAAGACTAGTTTTGACTTTGTGTGCATGTACAATATATTCAATCCCATCCTTAAATAGGTGATACTTGTTTTCCTCCCTAAAGAAGATAGCTTTACAGTCGTACAAATATGGACTTCCTAACACAAGTCCGCAAATATCTAAAGGTACAACATCTGCTACAACCTCATCTTTAAATTTTGCAGTGATTGCAAAACTAAGCTTACATTGTTTCATGACTTGTAACTGTGCATCATTACAAACCCATCTCAAAGGGTATAGCTTCGAATGAGGAGTTGTAGTCAGATTTAGCTTTTTAACAACTTCTTCAGATATGAGATTAACTTGTGAACCTGTGTCAAATAAAGTATCAACCTTAGTGTGTTTAGTTATCACATGGATATGAAAAATTTCATTCCTCTGATTATCTACTTTAGGTTGCTTATTTGTACTTGCAGAAATACTTGATTTAGATGCAAGAGATACATCTTTTTTTTACCTTAAATTTTGGTGGCAATTATCTTCATCTTGTCCCCGGAATTAGATCCAAGATCCTGTTGTGTTACAGCAGTTGTCTTTTGCTTCCCTTTGTTTCCACCATACCTCTTTGGCCTAAGTTCTGGATGTAGTTTCCAGCACTTAGAGTCTTCGTGTCCTTCTTTCTTACAATGAGAACAGGTGGGTTTTTCACCCTCTTTCTTTACCTTGGCTATTTTTTCCTTTTCCTTTATCTTTACCCTTAGTTTTCCCTTCATTATTAGATGGTTTCTTTGAGAAATTATCATTGAAAGTGTTCTTACCCCTTGACTCTAAGTGAATGACTTGGACTAACACTTCATCCAAATTATTAGGAATCAACATTAGAATAGTATGTCTTAGGTAAGAATGCAAACCACCTATGTACTTGAGTAATGTATCTTGAGTATACAATGGAACATTTAAAGAAATAGCCCATTTTCTAAACTCATGAGTGTAATCTTTGACAGACTGACCCTTACCTTGCCTAAAGGTTTTCCAATTCATGGTTAATTGTTGCATATAACCTAAAGGATAAAATTATTGTTTAAGGGCAGCAATAAATTCCATCCAGGTCATATTGACCTTACCATGGCGAGCAATTTCCTTCTGAATCCTACTCTCCCACCAAGTGAGAGTTGTACCTCCCAACTAGAGAGTGGCTAACTAGATCATAGAAGCATCTTTTGTTAGGCCTTGATTCCTACAATAGACTTCTACCTGTTCAATCCAATCATCTAACTTTTCAACATTTAACTCACCACAATACTTAGGCAACTCAAATTTTACATCAAGTTTAATAATAGGCTTAGACTTTCTTTTGAAAGGATTAACAATAGTAGAAGAAGAAGAAGAAGAAGGGGAAGATGGAGGAGATGGAGCTTCTTGAGCTTTCTCTTCTTTGTCCTTTCGATCTTCCTTATTCTCTCACTTCGATGAATATCCCTTTTCGCGCTTCTTCTTTTCCACATACAACTCTTCCTCCATAGCCTTCATTTCGAGGAAGACTCGCTAGAAAGACTTATCATCAAGCTATTTCTCGGTGCTTTTCCCAGCTTTAGTTTCATCCATTATTGGTGAAGTCCTTCGTTTGCCAATCTTAGGATTGTATTGTCTTTTCCTTGTTAAAGCTTCGAGTGTGTAAGCATTCAAATCTGCAATACTAGTCAAAACACAACTCTGATACCAATTTGATCTATTTTAAGGATCTATGACAATTGCTTTGAATGCTTATGTTAAAAATTACAAAACAAAAGTGCTTAATTAAAACTTAACACTCAACGAAATTAAATTAACGAAATTACAAAGAGATTAAAGAAAGAACAAAATGAGAGAGAAAAAGATAGTGCAAACAAAATTGATAACAGAGTTCATCGTTCAAAATGACGTCTTTGGGCCCCTCTCCAATGAGTGAACCGATCCAATTATTCCTCCAGAAATTCGGTTACATTCATCAAAAAAACCTCCCCTTGGTATACAAGAAATCTTCAAATTGCACCTCCAAAGTGTGTGGAATCAAGCTTCCACAAGCACAGAATTACAATAATTTCTTCAAGGAAAATAATCTCTCACTCTTGCAAAATTCTTCCAAAATCACTTGCCTTCACACCCCCATTCTACCCCTTTTTATATTACATTTTTTTGTCAAAATTGGTGTAAAACCAATTAACTACCCAATCTCCCTTACATAGAGAAAATTCCAATAATATCCCCTTCTTATGATTCCCGAAAGGACAATATCCCCTCAAGATAATTTATTTTTCCATTTGAATGGTTACGAAGGGATTTATTCCCTATTAATTTGGGGATGTAGTTTGAATAGGCTCCTTAATTTAGGAATAATATTCCTAATATTCCCGAATAGAGGGGTATAAAATTTCCATGGTTTAAAATATATGAAATAGCCTTATTTTAAGGCATTTTATGGCAAATATTAATTAAATTTTAGAGAGAATGGGGGGTGGTGGTCACACCACACTCCCCTCCTCTTTATCTCCTCCTTTAATTGGGGGATGCATTCCCCATTAAGGTGCCCCCCCCCATACCATGGGTGGCGCCCCACTTAATGTGGGCCACCCCTCATGGATGGGTGGGGCCCATCTTTTCTTTTTTTCTTAAATATATACATTTTTTTTTATTTAAAATATATATATATAATTTGATTTTAAATTTTTGCCACATGGAGGGATGAGGTATTTCCATATGTCAAGGGCTGATTTTCCATTGGGCTAACTGGGCGCTGATGTCATTAGGTTGACCCAATCTTTGACCTTTCATAACTTTTCCAAACGGACTCCGTTTTCCATGAAACGAACTCCGCCGGAATCGTGATGATGAGCACTATGCAATGGTGTTGACTTTGACCAGTTTTAACTTTGATTTTTTCCCTTTTTTCTTGCCTAGTTCTAAAATTTTACTAGAAGTTTGACCATATATATCTTGAGCTTTGGGACTCTGATTGACTCCATTCAAGTTGTGTTGGAGTCAAGGTCCCGAGCACTTTCTGATGATGCTGAAATTGGAGAAAAATGGAGAATTTCAAAATTGACGAAAAATCCTCCGAATCACAACTTCTTCAAAACTTCAAAACCTCCCCCATAGGGTTCCAAAAATTCTCAAAATTTCTCTCACACCAAAACTTCTCCCCCTTTGACATCAAGGAAAAAGGGTGTGCTAGAGATAAATTTGTAAAAACAAACTAAAATAACAAAAGAGATGAAAAAAATTGTTAACCAGAACTGGGATAACCTTATAATTCCTTGAGAATGGCTTCCCAAGAAAGTTTTCAATAATCGCAGATCCCCTTTGATCTAAAAAGTGATTTGTGCAAATATTCTAGATCTACTAAGATTTCTTCACCTTCTTCTAGATTGGATGGATTAATATTTATCTTGTCAAGTTTCTTTGCATTTGTCAAGGCACTTGAAACTAGAATATGTTTGGACTTCACCAAATCTCCAAGTTGTCCAAACTACCTTATTGCATCCTCTTTTTTCCTTTGTAAGGATAAAAACTTGTTCTGTAGGTCTAAAATGGAAGTCCAGGAGGCATAATATTTATCATCTACAATGTTGTAGGCTCTGGAGGCATTTGCAAGTTATGACTCTATTGATTCCATTAAGTCTTTAATAGCTCAAGTGGCATCTGGCCACCACATGCAATACACAAACAACATTTGAGCTTCCTCTTCACATTCCTTTACCTCTTTTAAACATTGCAACACCATGTTGTGTTTGGTTGCACATTTTTCCTGCAATACCAGTAACCTTTTCTCAAATAACCTTGTCTCAACCTCTTTTTTGGTTTGCTCCTTCAAACTAGAGGTATATTCTTTGAGTGAATCAACCAAGAGATTTAAATTATCAATAGGAGTTAAGGAGTCATCAATTGTAGCACCAGGAGTTGTATCATGCAAATCCTTGATGGAATCATTTATTAGTTCAATCGCTTTATGATGAGTTTCAATAATTTCCTCTTTACCAGAGTCGAGAAAAGTACTACAAAGCTCTATCATTTGAACTGGTGGGATCTTACTCAGATCCACATAGCTTGGATGTGATGGGAGCATAATCATTTGAGGTGGAATCATAGGTTGAATCCTTATTTTCTTTGAAAAATGATCCTTGAGAGTATTTTCGGATGATTCTCTGGATGGCTTTGATAGCTCAATGGTCTTTGAAGATTCTTCTTCACTTCTTCCAACCTCTGTTTCTTCCTTATTTTCTTCTTTATTTTTATCTTCTTCCTCTTCAAAGGGGTTCTCTGATGGTTTTTCTTTATTTAATTTCTCCTTCTTGTACTCATCATCCTTTCTATCATCACTCTTTTCATCTTTTCTTCCTTCTCCATCATTTTTATCTTCTTCACCATTATTTTCAATATTCTCATGATGTTCTTGTAGATTTTCACCAGTATCATTGTTATACTATTTTTCTATATCCTCTCTGGTTGAATTGTTTGTGTCATCTGAAGGAGCAGATGTCTCTGAAGAAGTGTGTATATCATCAATCTTATTCACATGATCCTTTACTTTAAAAAAAGGTAAATTGGTAATAGGGGGAATCACTACTTTTGTGTCAATTTTTTAATCTTTATCAATCTCATGTACTTGAGCTGCATGAGATGAAGAAACAACACTCTTCCCAATTTTCTCTGTCATATCTTTCATTCTGGCAAAAGTATCTAGCTTCAACCTTTTTGCACTACCTTTCTCTCTTATCATGAAAATGGTGACTCTCTGTTTAATCCTGAACCTTTTAAAATATTATGATAATAGGGTAGTAGTGTCATCCTTAGATTCTATCATGTTATTTACTAAAGGCTCCAATTTCAAAGGTGAGTGGTCTCTTACTGGAGGAGAGTTGGGATTTTCCTCCATAGGCTCTGATGTGCCTTCTTCGCCCTTTTTCTCATGCACATGAATTGTGAAAGTACTTTTTTCTTATTATGTCTCTTCTTCATCAAAACATTCCACTACATTTTCTATTTCAGCCACTTGTGAGATATCTTCATTGTTGGTGGAAACACTACTTCTTCTATTTATTTTCAATTGTCTTTCTTCTTTCAATCCAAGATTAATCTCCTCTTGTATAGAATCACTCATGTTCCTTTTCCTACTAGCCTTTTGTTTTATTATTTTTCCAGAGGTGATAGAGAGTACAATAGGAGGTACATTTTTCCTCTTAGAAGCTCTAGTGTTGGGATTGTTGGAACCAGTTACATTAATTATTGTTGGAGCACAGTGTTCTACCTTCTTTTCTTTCACTACTATAGCTGCACCGAGTGTAGCAAAGGTAGTAGTGGAAGATGATCTTCCTAATTTTCTAGGTCTAGAGGGCACTTCAACTATTTTGGTTGTCTTCTCTGCTACAACTTCCCTTAGCCTATCAACATCATCCTTAGAAAGTGTATGGAGTTTGAAATATGCCTCAACATTTTTATCTACCCTTTTAGCTCTTTGAGGTGTTGAAGTTTCCAGAAACACTTCAGTTGAATTTTCTACATATGTACCATGTTGAGGCTAAGAGGGATCCTTGGGGCTATTTAGCAATATGTCAATGAGACCCTCAGCGATTTTCTCATCAATATCATATCCTTTAGGCTAATATGGAGCCTTGAGTTCTAGGTTCAACTTCCTCTATAATGCACTCATCAATGGATACCAGGAAAGTTATATCATTTGCATACTTGGCTACCAGATTCTTTGAAATTCTCTCTTTCATGCATGTTATTTTGGAAAACTACAAAATTTACAATTAGAGCATTACCCTATGTCTTGAAATCTCTAATGTTACTTAGGTAATCAAAGATTGATGTGTTATCGGTCTACTAGTATCCCATATTATGTTTTTCTTCCCAAATAGCTATCTTAGAAAGTAAAATAGAAAACATATTATCAATGTTCAAAACTTGAATGGATATTCCTTTGTCTTGGTCTAGCTCAAGTTCTTCATAAGTTATTTCCATAGCAACTCATATAAATTGTAGTATTTTTCATTTGCCACCATATCATGTGCAACATAAATTGCAATTGCAAACACTAAATTTCCTCTATTGGTGAAATAGATCTTGTGACCTATCATGATTTTTGCATACCTCACAGTAGGGTTGGTAATAGGTTTGGTATTCAATGCTCTCCCAAGATATGTAGCACCAGTTAACTTCATATCCACATCATTTTTCATAGACTTTAACATAGGTCCAATAGCACAAAGTTCAATCACAGCTTTGATCACATCTTTAGTGATTAGTCCAGGCACACTTGTCCATACAAACTTATCATGCACCCTACTTAGGGATATCCTTACAAACTTTTCATCTATTTCACTACAAAAGTTGAGGAACCAGTTCCACACATCTAGCTTCTTTTGTACAAGGTTTTCATACTCAGGATTCACTAAGAAATTATCTCTAGTTAACTCCTTTAGCCATTGATTCTTGAGTACTTGATGGTCAAATTCTTCCAAATTCCCATGAATGTAGGTCCTAGTGTGCTCAACAGGAAAGATATGGTTTGGAATTTGTGAAAGTGAATTGATAGGGTCAATGTTGAAAACCTTTTGAATTTTGATCTAGGTCTCTCATAAGTCTCAACCACAGTTAGTGTGGCCATTTCTCCCTCAATTCTCTTATAAATGCTAATGCAAATTACTTCTAATGCAAACCCACAAAGTATAGATAGTTGTAAATACCTTATTCACGCTTCAACAAAAACTAGGGTTTGATGCCAGATGCTTTAAATCACCTTTAACACTCCTTCAACTCACTTTTCTCTCTCCAAATGTGTAAAAGTGATTTAACTCAACTTAGAATTTCACTTTATATTTTACTGAATTTCCCTAATTTCACATTTATTGCATTCAAACTTTTAAAAGTTGATAAACACCTTATGAATACCCTGTAAACCCTAAAATGCTCTGTAAATATTCAAATTTGCATATTTTCTATCAAGATATTTTTCAACATCTTCATATTATAATTTTACATCACATATCTTCATGCCATCGCTTGATACTTCATACATCAGGGGTTTGTTAGATTTCTCTGTAATTGCTCCCCCTAAACCTAGTATTGGATTTAGTTTCTAGAAGAATTATCTGCACCAAATGGAGGTACAAATGTGTTAGGCTCATTCTTGTCTTCAGATTCTTCCTTCTTCTAGATCTTATCCATTTGCTTCTTTACTTCACTAGTATCAACTTTATTCACAATTTTTTTCCTTTTTTTTGAATTAGATTTCCTTCCATTTTTTCTTTGTAAAATCATGAAATGTGTCTTGGTTTGTTACAGGTGTAACACACAACATGCTTCTAACCAAATTGATTTGAATTCATCCTTGAACTTCATTAGTTATCCTTATGACCAAATGAATTACATGTGTAGCAATAGCCTTGGAAATATCGAATCATTCTACTAGTATTAAATCTATTCATCGTCATCATCATTTGAATTCTGCACGTAGCAACTCTATGTCCAAATTTCTTGCATGCAAAGCATTGTCCAAAAAAGAATCCAATATTCTGATTCATTGTACATCTACATTTCGTTTCCCTATGACCAAATTTATTGCATGAAAAACAAATTCCTTTGAAAGATGACTACCTTTGAGCATTAGGTTGTTTGATAGAAATCCTTTTGATATTGCTCTTTTGGTTCTTGTTCTATCTACCATTGCTTGGAGTCTAGTTTTGAACATTTCTTGACCTTGTTACATGTTTGATTTTTCTTTGAAATTTTTCCTTCTTCAAGTCCTAAACCACCTTTATCCTTAGAAGGTTTCTGAATTGCAATCAACTCATCAAGCATTGTAGAACTTGTTTTGAATTTGTCTTCATGATCTCTTTTGTTCTCCAAATCTTATCTTAGGGTTACCACTTCTTGTTCAAGCTTAATGCATTCATCAGTCTTGCTTTGAATTTTAGCTTTCTAGAAATCCTCAATTCTCTTGTTTTCTTCTACTTGAAATTTTAGTACAATAATTTCATTGTTTTCTTTCTTCAACTGATCACTGACTTCTCTATGCCTTTCCTTGAAATTATTGATTTTCTCTCTTAATTTTTTGATGCATTCATTTGCTTCTTTCAAGTTATCCTTTAAAATTTCTTTCTCACTTTCAACTCTATCAAGATATTCAAGAGTAGTATTGAGTTCTTCTTTGTCAATTGTGCAATCATCTCTAGTGTATTTAATTACATATATTTCTTTTGGAAGAATAAGATACCTTTTTTCAGTCATGTGTTCAAACTCCAAGATCTTTCTTAAGCTATTAGGATTTTCTAGAGGAACCAGGTCTGATACTAATTGTTGAGCACCCAGAATAGTCAGAAGGGGGGTGAATCAATATTCTACTAAATAATCCAGCTATAAACCATCCAAACTTAAAGCACATCTAACTATAATTGTAAGTAAAGATATGAAAGAGATCATAACCACATAGCACATAAACACCAGGATTTTTACGTGGAAAACCCAAAATGGGAAAAAAATGTGGTGAGGATTAGCTCAAAATATATTATAACCGATTCTAAGATATTATAGTAGCACAATGCTAGGACACACTATCCTTGAAAGGATCACAACCTAAAATAATTACAAAATGGAGTGTGGCTCACTACCAAAAATTGAACTAATGGAATACACCTTTCATGTGCTGAATTCAGTTCCAATTAAGCTCTGAAATACAAAATCCTACATTGGTTTGTAGTCTTACAACATATACTACAATTTTTCTTGATACAAAACTCATACATATAAATTCACACACTATCACACATCACACATATATATCATATCTTCACTAGAAAAATGTTGCATATATATGTCTCATTACATCCTTACACATTAATTAGGTCTTCCTAATTAGATGTACACACATTAATTCAAAAATAGCTTGTCAATCCAAAAGCTTAAAAAAAATTTCCTTTCGTGCTTAAACCAAAATGTGCAAGGTATGATTTAGCGTTACACAATCCTAAAAAGGATTTATTTAACATCTACACAACATATTAGACTTCATACCACTTTATTCATGTCAGTCAAAGGAAGACTTGAGCAAAAAATTGTATGTCGAACTTTTGTCATTTATATCTTTCATCCCATTCAACCAAAATCACTGAAAACTTGTTCACATATACATCTAATAGTCCTGAATAATATACTAAAACCACATAGGCCAATATTCTACTATGAGAAATTCTAGACCAAATTACCAGATTAAGGTAACACAAACATTATTTATCAAATTAGGAAAAACTATTACCAAAAAATGTTGGCATCACTGACAACACACCGAAGGGTTTCTTCTTCATTATTCTAACACAAAAAACAAATTTCACTTGAACATAATCTAGAATATTCCACAAACACATTGAAATCCAACACACTCCTTCATAGAAACTTTCACTTGAAGAATGTACACACCTAGTACACTCTAACAACTCTACCATATATTGCAACTTAAGAAACTAACTTATGAAGCACCAAACCTCAAGAAACCTCAACTAAAGAAATATACCAACACTTTCAACACACCTTAAAATCCATAGGACCTAAAAACAAACTTCCAAGAAATGTGTAGAAAAAACATTTCTCCTAGACACCTCTACAATACACAGTTCACATACTACTAAACACAACTTCTTCTGCACAACGATCTAGAACACCAAATTCTAAATATCATTCCTTTGAACACCTCTAATCAACATATCTATAATGCACATGAAGATCTTCAAACTAGAAGAAATGTGGAGAAACACTAGAACACTACTCTATAGCCTAAAACAATATTACAACACACTGTTTCCTCTTTTTACCAAATTTTCTCAAAAGAACTTGGAAACCAAGCATTTGGAACACATCCTTGTCATCTCCATTACTTCCTCAACCATAGACGGAAGCTTATCAAGGAAACACTATAGGTTGACATCAGTATCTTAATAATGAAAACATAATGCAACTAATCAAAGCATAGATAACACCAACATACTCTTGCAACAATCTCCTCCAATAGTGAACTTCTTCCTCTTCATACAGTTGGCACAAATGACAACACAAGCTTGTTGACATCAATGATAGCACCAATCTGCTCATACTTGCAACAATCTCCCTCTTTTTCATTGATGGGAACACATGATGTGAAAAACCATCAAAACATAACAGCTCTACTCCATACCTATTTCCTTTTCTCTTTTCTCATTATTCATGCTCCCTCTTTCTATAATGTTCTCTCCCTCTTTTACAACTAAACATTTTCACATGATTCTCTCTCCCCCTTAACTATCTTCTTTTTCACAAGAATCTCTCTCCCCCTTTTACATCAATGTTAAAGGACAAAAGATCAATTATCCTTTTGATAGTTGCTCTGCAACTTTCTTTCCTTCAATGTTTAGTATACTCCCCCTTAGGAGCACACATGATACTACACCAATTAGTAACAATTGCATAATGACAAAAAATAGTCCCCCTCACTACAACAACCAACAATGTCACTACCTACTCCCCCTAAGAGGTAGCCACCAACATTAGTCCATAAAAAAGAATAGATCTTGAAATCCACTAGATTAATGCATCTCCTTATGCTTCTTGTTCATAGAAGGAGGAGAAATGACCCCTAAATTCTCCCAAATATACTCAAATGTATCCTTAGGAAGAGCCTTAGTGAATATATCAACAACCTAATCCTTTGTAGACACATATTCAAGCTTAACTTCATTCTATACAACCTTCTCTCTCAAATAGTGATACCAGATCAATATGTGTTTTTTCCTTGAATGTATTACCAAATTCTTTGAAATATTGATAGAACTTGTATTACCACAGAAGATAGAGATTGGTTCATCATATACCACCCTAATATCCCTCAATTTTTGTCTCATCCACAACACTTGTGTGCATCAATATGTTGTTTCAATGTATTATGCCTCTACAGTAGATAAAGATACTCAATCTTGATTCTTGCTTAGCCATGATCCCAATCTCCATCCAAGAATTAATGCACC
Source organism: Sequoia sempervirens (assembly GCA_007258455.2). Taxonomy (NCBI): domain Eukaryota; kingdom Viridiplantae; phylum Streptophyta; class Pinopsida; order Cupressales; family Cupressaceae; genus Sequoia; species Sequoia sempervirens. The sequence goes on along the minus strand of VDFB02358134.1, from coordinate 9,100,721 downwards.
ACCCCTTGTACTTTTCCTATCATCCACACAACCAGCCCAATCTATATCTATGTAAGAAACTAGAGTAAAATCAGTATCCTTTGGATACCACAAGCCATGATCTTGAGTTCCTTTCAATTATCTAAATATCCTCTTCACTATTGCAACATGTGACTCTCTAGGATCTTCTTGAAATATAGCCACAAGTCAAACTACATGCATGATATCTGGTCTAGTAGCAATTAGATATAGCAGTCCACCAATAATTGATCTACACTCTCTCTGATTATCCTTAATAGATTCATCATTTATCCTCAACTTGCAACTAGTAACAATAGTACACACTAGTTTAGAATATTTCATTCCAACTTTCTTTAGCATTTGTTTGACATACTTTGATTATGAAATGAAAATACCTTTATTTATTTGATTTATCTGCAATGCAAGGAATAAATTCATCTCCCCAAACATAGACATTTAAAACTCTTTTTTCATTACTTCTGTAAACTTCTTACACATATCTTCATTGCCTCCAAATATTATGTAATCAACGTATACAACCATAATCAAAATTTGATCTTTTCAACTATAAAGTAATGATATGCATTTGTGGTACCTTTTGTTAGAATTGTAAAATTTTGAAAATTTTACAAGTTGTTTCATACCCCTGAGTTTCCAAATGTGTCTTCATCATAAGCACAAAATATTCTCTTCACAACATTTTTCCCATATTTTGTCATTAAATCCTGTAGAATCCATCTAATCCTAAATATTTCACTATATAATTGCTATCGGTATGAGGTGATCAGGGTCTCCTTGATCCATAATGTATTTTTGCTAATATATATCTGTTGTAGGTCTATCGGCAAGACTTTAGAGATGTCACACCGATCGGAATTCATCTACAACCACCTATTGACAGGACACAACGCATTGTTTCGGCGACAGAGGAATCACTTCGGCAAGATGGCTATCATCGGGATGAGGTCTTACCGATTGCATTATGTCTTACCGACTGGCGATAGAAGGAACATATCGGCGAGAGATCTTTCATCAGGAGGAGTCATAGAGAAATCATATTTTCATACCGATCGGTGCCCGAGTAAACATTTCAGCCAAACCAAATGTCTTTGGTATGAGGTCTTTCTGAATGCATTTTGTCTCACCGACTAGCACACCGAAAGACTTATCAGCCAGACTAAAGGCTATCAGAATGAAGTCTCAATTAATGCACCCATTCTTGCTGACAAAGCATAAAAGGATTCAATCAAATGACTATCGGGGTAAAGTTATATAGTCCCACCGACCCATATGTTACATCGAAATGTTGTTTCATTGGTGAGAGAAAGATTATGTCTCAGCGACTAGAAAATATCACGGGGTATATTGGTAAGACAAAGTGATCTATGAGACGTCTCCCCGACTCAGATTTGTCACAGTGATACATAAAGACCAAAGGGATGACTATCGATGATACATTGGACTTCGGTATGACTACAGGGTATCTTGGCGAGTGTTTGGAAAATGTTAATAGAAGCTCGAATCTGACATTGGAATGCAAAGCGATGTGTCTTTAGGTAGAAGACAGTAGATAGGATAGAAGATAGATTAGGGGAAGATATAGTAGACAAAAAATGTCATACTATGAGACTATGATGCATGATTGAAAAATAATGGAGATTTCAATTGAATTTCTGATGTGGTGACATATTTTTGGTTTCAATTGTCTGTTGTGCTCATTGAAAGTATTACTAAAGTTGTCTCTAGGGTTGGAATTTTCTAGTTATTTAAATTGGTGTAACAAGTTTATATTCAGTTTATCAGTGCACATTTGTTGTATCTGTGTGGTTAATTAACTGGTTTTTTCAAGGAGAGATTAAATCCTTTTAATTGATCATAGTAATCAGGAGAGTTCATCTAGATTATTAAGAAGAACTTGGTAGTCATAGTCTTGCATGTTTATACAAGTTATAAACAGAAACATATGCCAAACAATTTGAGTGTTTTCTAGAAAGAAGTTGCCCATTTAGATTTCATTTGACTCTGCATACCCAATAAGGCACTAGTCTCTGCATTTTTCACCATTTAGTTTCATTCATATTTTTTTACATCTGTTAACTGAACATATTAGGTCTTAGTTTTAATATTGCTATACAATTTATACCAAATTTGATTTCATTTCACTAGTAGAATTTGTCAAATAAATGACTACATGACTAAAAAATTTAGTCGGGTGACAAACTTTTAGTCACATGACTAACACTTGTAGAATTTGGCAAATAAATGACTAATTTGGTCATTTATAAGTGACTAATTTGGTCATCAGGTAAAATCACAACTAAATGACTAAATAAATGACTAATATCAGACAAATAAAAATGACTAAATAAATGACTATTACTTATTCTTTTTTCTTTTGAATTTGATCATAATCCATAGAGCTTAAACCCCCCCTCACGGGACCCCTACCTATGCAGGCCATTTGGCCACCTAGGTTGCTTGATGCACCAAAAATACCTATTGCGTGGAAGGCATTGGCTCTCGGTGCAGTCTTAAGGCCTTCACATATTTTATAAAAAAAATTAACATTTACATTCTTTAACTTTTATTACTCATTATGTTAATGAATCATTAATGTTTTTAACTATGATTTGAAGCCAATTTGATTTTCCTGTTGTGTTAGCATGTCAAATGTATCAAAGAACAATTGTGGTCAATTTCACTAATAAAATATGATTTAAACAATCCAATTGCATTTTGAGGGCTATCTTTCATTTCAAAACACAAATAAAGATGACTAAATAATTAGTCACACATAAAAATTAGACAATATGACATTAAAGTGGTTAATTAAAAAAAATGAATTGAGGGAGTGTATTGTATTATCATATAATATAATAATAATAATATATTATATTACAATACAATATATTATAATAATAAATTATAATATAATATGATATTATAATATTATATTAAATACTAATATTATATATATAATATTATATTATATTATTATTATATATATAATATTATATTATATTATTAATATATATAATATTATATATATTATTATATATATAATATAATATTTATATTATAATATAATATATTATTTATATTATAATATATATAATATTTATATCATAATATAATATAATATTTATATCATAATATAATATTTATATCATAATATAATATAATATTTTTATATAATATAATATAATATTTATATTTATATTATAATATAATATAATATTTATATTATAATATAATATAATATAATATAAATGTAATATTATAATATATTTAAAAGTGATATATTTAATTTTGAAATCAAAATCAAATGAAGTAAAAAAGCGGGAAAGTGGGCGATGGTATTTGATTTTTCTAATAAAAATCATAAAAAGGTACCTATTTTCTTTAATACAATGTGAAAAATCAACCATTCGGCCTAGGGTAATGAAAAAACCCTAAATCAAAAAGAAACCGAGCCATAATCTCATTTCATTTTTCACTTGTATTTTTGGAGAAAACTCAACACCGCCATGCCTGGGTAGGGTTTGAGAGTGGAATGGTGACTCATTCTGTTGTTTCTGATGATTTTCCTGAAAAAAAATCTTGCAGAGGTAAGTCTTTGGTTTTGAAATGAAAAGTATTCTCCATTTTGAAGCATTTTATCAAGCTCACTTGGTTGCGACTGAGTATTTTCTATTGTATTTCCTTTTCTTACCATTTGTTGATATCTCTCCTCTTTGTTTGACCACCATTGGAGTATCTTTGAGGCTCATTTCTGAAGACTTTGGAGGGCATCTCCTTTACAACAATCTTGTGTAAGTTTCATTATTCTTATCTCTTAAATTTCTATGAGAATAGGCTCGATTCAAGCTCAGTAGAGGCAATATGATAAAAACCCTTGTATCTCCGTACACAAATCTTGATGGGTTACTTTCTTTCTATAGAAAATGTAAAACTTTGAACTCTCAACTTACTATTTTCATTATTTTGAGGAATTTTTGTGTTCTAATGGCCGTGACCTTCATAGCATTCTGGGTATTTGTCTTTCTGTTCATTTTCTCTTCCTCATGGGTGTGTGGTAGAGACCCAGTACTCAATAAAAAAAAAATTGTATACTTGACGTTTCCACAAATGAAACTCCAAAAATGATATAAATGGCATGCCCTAAAATTATTTCTTTAATTTTCTTTTATGCTTTTCATCCAAGAAAATTGTCTGATTGTGAATGGGATGAATGACAAATTGGACAGGAGCAGCCAAAGTGTCTGAATTCCCAGAGAGAACCTTCATAACTGAGAGAATTATTATATTTATTGGAAATCTTGATTTTAATAAAGGGATTTGTTTCAGCTTCTTTCCACTTAATATCACAACTTTTGGCATTTCCTGAAATCTTTGGCCTATTTTCATTCATTTTCAGATTTTGTTCTTGAAGTAGATTTTGTAAATAATCTAGGCTTGTATTATTGAACCCATTTTATTCTCACAATGCTTTCAATAATTTATTTTGAGCACATTCACAGCTTCATAGTGTATCTTCCATTCATGGTTGTAGTCACTGCTGATAATATACATTTAAGTTTTTTTGAAGGTTTTAGTTTTTCTTAAATAATTTTATTACTAGCTTAGTTTTTTTGAAGCAATCTTTTGTTTTTAGTTTTTCTTTTTCATTAGAAAAGAAAAATTAAAAAAGAAAGGTTGCTTTAATATCTAAATTAGTGATTGTTAAATTAGAAATTAGAATTTAATTTAAATTTAGAATGAAATTTATGTTTTTATTTTTTCTTAAATAATTTTATTACAATAGAATTTTAGTTATCAAGAGACATTCTAATATTTTTTTTAGTTTTTCTTAAATAATTTTATTACTAGCTTAGTTTTTTTTAAGCAATCTTTCTTTTTTAGTTTTTCTTTTTCATTAGAAAAGAAAAACTAAAAAAGAAAGGTTGCTTTTATATCTAAATTAGTAATTGTTAAATTAGAAATTAGAATTTAATTTAAATTTAGAATGAAATTTAAGTTTTTAGTTTTTCTTAAATAATTTTATTACAATAGAATTTTAGTTATAAAGAGACATTCTAATAATTTTTTTAGTTTTTCTTAAATAATTTTATTACTAGCTTAGCTTTTTTGAAGCAATCTTTCTTTTTTAGTTTTTCTTTTTCATTAGAAAAGAAAAACTAAAAAAGAAAGGTTGCTTTTATATCTAAATTAGTAATTGTTAAATTAGAAATTAGAATTTAATTTAAATTTAGAATGAAATTTAAGTTTTCAAGATATTGTGGTGATTTGATTTAAAGAATAATACAATAATTGAATACAAAATAGAAAAAGTAGAGATTATTTCTTTTGCAAATACATTTCTTTTGCAATATCACTAATTCTATGCATTTTTTATTTATTAGACTTACTTTGATAATCTAGTAATATATTTAAGATATTACTTTGATATTTATTCTTTTGCAAATGCATTTCTTTTG
>VDFB02358134.1:8439054-8495144 GCA_007258455.2 Sequoia sempervirens | reverse complement strand
CTAAAGGATATATGTCTAGAACCAATTTTATCTGTTTGGCCTCTACAAGGGTTTATTTTCCAAATAGTAATCTATCATTAGAAAAAAGGGTATGTGTTACTAAAATATCTAATTCTGGGATATGTATACCTTGCCACAAGCCCTGATTGTGCCTACCCTTTATTATTCTGCTTAGTGCCTCAACCATAATTATAAAGAGAAAAGGGGATAAAGGATCCCCTTGTCTCACCCCTTGCTTAGCACTGAAGAAGCCTGATGGTGAACCATTTAATATAACTCAAAAATTTGCTCATGATAAACAAGAAGAAATCCATTTACACCAATTTTTATAGAAAACAAACTTGGCCAAGACTTTCACTAAGAGATTCTAGTCAACTCTATTGTATGCTTTCAACATATCTAGTTTTACAATGAAGGATGATAGATGATTTGAATTAATAGTATGAAGCATCTCATGTGAAACTAAGGCTCCTTTTATAGTTTCTCTTCCTAGTACAAACACCCCTTGTACTTGTGAGATGATCTTTGGAATGAGATGCTACAGTCTAAGATATATTGTCTTCGTGAAAATATTATAAATAGTGTTGCATAAAGAAATAGGTCTGAAATCTACAAAAAAAGTTGGCTCTTTTTCCTTTGGTAAAACTGTTATGTTTATAACATTAAAATCCTTTAGAATTGTACTATTTTTTCAAGATGCCCCTAGAGCTAATAGCATATCAAATCCCAACACATCCTAACACTTCTAAAAAAAGAAATTTGTAAAACCGTCCAGCCCTGGTGCCTTATCTGACAAGAGTGAACAGACTACCCTTCTCAATTCTTCCAAAGTAAAGGGTTTCATCAAATTATCATTTGCATCTTGAGATATGAGGTTTGGTATTGCATCCATTAATACTTGCTCATCTTGATTTGACTATGTTGAACCATCCCGTGGTGGTGCTAGAAGATTTTCAAAGAACTTGACCCCTTCCTCTTGTATCTCCTTTTCACTTGTAATTAGATTTCTTGTTAATGCATCTTTAATTGAGAAAAATATTTGTGCAACCCTTTTGAATTGAGCATATGCATTAAAAAAAATTGTGTTACAATCCCATCCTTTAGCCATAATTCCCTAGACTTCTAACACTAGTAAAACTCTTCTCTTTTGCATAACTCCTCCCAAACCAATTGCAAGTGCTTTTATTTGTCATATGTAACTGAATCCAAGCCATGAAATATTATGTGTTAATGAACCTCTGCTAATTCTTTTTCCACCTCCTCTTTCTATAGAAAACTATTCTTAAAGACTTGGATGTTCCATATTTTTGTTTGCTGCTTAACATGCTATAAATTTTTACAAAAATGAAACATTTTGGTACCTCTCTAGAAAGGAGCACTAACCCACCATTGTCTAAGTAAGGGCAGAAAATGAGGATGTCTGAACCACATCTGTTCAAGTTTAAAAGAAGGTCTATGCTTTGTCATAGATTGCATAACTAATATAGATAATGAAATTGCATAGTGGTCTAAGCCTATAAAAGGTAGAATCTTTGAATTCAAATTATATGACCCTAAAAAATAGTGTTGTGATGCTAAGAATCTGTCTAAACATTTCGTGAACATAAAAAAATATTTCCTATAATTTTTCTACATAAATTTTCCCTTTGTAGGTAATATATCCTTCAATGCATTGTTTCAAATGAAAGAGCTGGAATCTTGCATTGTTTTGTGCAGTGGGAAAATACCTCCTTGTTTCTCTTGTAATGACAAAATTGCATTGAAATCCCCAACTAGTATAAATTTTTCATCTCCAAGCCCTTCAATAAATTTTTTTAGGGAATTCTATAATCTTTTCTTGTCACTAGTAGATGTTGGTCCATATATATTTAGCAGCCAAAATTTGAGATCAAAGCTTACCACTGTCATTAACTGTCGATTGCTATCATTACTGATCTCATCAGTGGACACTCTTTTTAGATTTCATAAGTGGACTAAACAACCAGAATCCCCTTTAGTAGGTACATGAATTGAATTCCATCTTGCCCACTTCAAAATTGATGCCTCAATTTTTTTTTGTGAAGTTTTGGTCTCTACAAGTGTCTAGCTGACACTTGATTTGGGCACGCTTTTCAAAGGAATTAATGCCTCTAACATTCCAAGAGATCAGTCTCATTGTGTTCGAGGAGATAAAAATGCTCTCCTCAACCTATGGCTTATTGAGATACTTCCATCTAGTGTAGTTTGTACCCTTGCATCAATATCTTCCTTTAACTTGGTAGCCTTCGATTATCTTCCCCTCTTTCTTGGTTACTTTTAACTATTGACTGAGAGGCTAGCATCTGTGATAGTGATAAGGTTTGTGAGTAATAAAACTCTTGAACCATTTCTGTATTAGTTTCCATACTGACCTCATTGTCTATTTTTTGATCATTTGTACCAATTTCCATGTTAAACTCATTATCTTTTTTTATTTATTTTCTGAAACTTGGGGATGTACTGATTGTGGAGATGAGAATTCATCCTCTTCATTCATAATATATTTTTCTATTTTACCAAAAAGATTTGAAACTATGGAGAAGAGAAGATTCTCGGTAAGTTCTTCCAATTTATCCTGACAATCCCTTTTCTTCATACTTAATGCTATGGGACTTTCAATATTTCCCATGGGTGGGTTTTCTTTGTTATCAAGGAGTATTTTTTGTTGAGGGTAACCATCTATCTTGAAGGAGATCGACCAATGCACCTCATGCATAAAAGGCTTTAAATAAATCTAAATGGAACCCCCACCAAACACCAGTCTATGGACAGTGTCATCCAATTGTGCTAATGTGATGGATGGGAAAGATGGAATGCAAGTGTTTAAACCCACACTATTGAGCTTCTTACACCTTCTATTTGGCATTGTAGGCAAAGTAGCGACTAGTTTTTTGCTTTCTATTATTTAAGAACACCCATTATCATCAGAGTGAGTGATAGATCCATTTACATTATCTCTGTGAGGTCCCATATTTTTAATCTTACCCTTTTTGGACTTAGGGGATGATTGTACTTATTCTGCTTGTACTTCAAAACTTTCCAATTCATGGCATGACATTGTGGTCTAGTCCAAATAATGACATAAATTGCATGTATTTTATGGAGTTTCCACAATGATAGCCTAAACCCACTTTCCATACTTAGAGTTTATATGAATTTGACTTGGGAAAGTTTTGATAGCATCTAGCAATACACAAACCCTAACAGGCTTTACTAGATTTTTGTAGAACACCATATCATGTTTAAGGAAGATCCCTACATGATTTTCCATAATTTCTATTAACTTTAGTTCCCTATATTCCAGAGCTAGAGACTGCAATTGAATTCAAGATAAAATAAATCTAGTCTCAAACTACTCAAATTTGAAATTTTGTGTCCATGATTGCATACAGGGGCCAGAGCCTTCAAAGACCCATGATTTTATCTAGAAAATTTTATCTCTATGAGCCTTTGTATCAAAGAGTATAAAAATATACCCTTTGTATGATCTAAATAAAATGATTTTGTAACCCCTTCCCATTCTTCAAATAATAGTTTTTTCAAAAAACTATATCTAATGTGAGGTTCCAAAACTTACAAATTATGGCTTGCTTTTGAAGGTCTTGCATTTGATTTTTTATTAGATCCTCTAGGAATGTGATATTACAATACCCTTTTGCAATGCACCCTCTTCATTCATTTGGGATTGTTCCTGTGAAACTTTTTCCAAAGGGCGTTATCCTTACTTTAAGTCTTTACGCCTCCATTGTAATAAAGCTTCACTACTCTTTTTTCCTTTTTTCTTGTTAGATCTCTTCTTACCCTTCTTTTGATGTGTGCTCTTTGAAGCTCTTGCATGGTGATCTTTCTTTTCAACCTTCTGGTTAGGCTATTGTTCCTTTTTCTGATGAGCGAGTAGTATCTTTTCGTTTGGTTGAGGAGATACAACTTGCTCATTCTAAATATTATAACTTTTTTCCTCCCATTATTCCTTTTATTTTGATCTCTAGTCTTCTTGTGAACATTCTGATCTCCAGTCTTATTTTGACCATTGTTCCCTTCCTGTATATCCTTGTTTTGATCTTCTTAATTTTCATATTCATGCTTCTCATGAAGATACCTACTATGTTGTACCATTGTCTACTAATCTTTTGGATTGAGGGGAAATCCTCTTTGCATTGATTCATTGTATGCAAAAGGTTTGTTTGGAAGAAAAGATTCAGGTTTTGTTGAAACCATAAATGTTGTCCATTTTACATTTTTGCTTGATCGAAGATCAAATTTTCTATCTTTGTAGAGGCAATTCAAAAATATTAAATTATTTTCATAGTGTCTTTGCTATAGCCCTTCCCCTTGTGAATATTGAGACCTGTCATCTTTACAAATATCAATAATTTCTTGTTTGTCTCTAAGAAAATGCCTATGAGATCGAAAAGGGACCCAAATAGATTTTGAGAATTTGTGTCTGATAGACCAATTCCTTTCATGTTGCCACATCAAACTTCAAATGGGTCCATGATGATGATGAAACTATATGTTGTAGCTTTGGAAGCCACAAGGAGGAGGAACCCTATCATTTCAAAGCTATTCACATGCACTTTCCTATAGCCATTCATGTGCACTTGCCTGAGGTTGTTCACATGTGATTTCTTTGGTGCTTCCCAAAATTTTTGACCCAATTTTTTCATGCCATGCCAAGCATACCCATGGGGTCTACGAGATTGAAGTAGCTTCCATGGTTGAAAGTTAAAAAAATTACCGTTATTAATTGTAGGCACCATTTTTTTCCTTTGTCTTCTGAATATTCTTCTTTTGTTTTACACTTAAATAAATCCATCATTGTGTGTTACGCTTTTGTCACTTTCCATGGTCCTTTTAGACTTTGAACTTCCAGATCTTGTCACTTTCAAACTTTCCTAAGTATTCTTCTCAAACTATTCAGTCACCTTCTTCTTTTGATCATTAAAACCTACTCTAGTTTTGACATGCAGAGCTCTTTGACTTCCAAAAATATGATCTAGGGGTTTAGTACTTTTACCTAACTTCATCTACAACTGCTGGTTCACTTTCTCAAGTTCTTTTCTTATTGTTACAATTTCTTCTTCTTGTTTCTCACAGTCTTTATCTCTTGATAGTAACTTTTCTGTCAGAACTTCTTCAATCCTTTTTTCCTTGTTTTGTCTAGGTCTTCATGTCAACATTCATGTTTTCTGATTTCTTCAATTCTTGAGATACATTTTCTTTAACTCTTACTTCTTCTACAATTTTGTTCTTAACCCTTTTGATTTCTTTTCTAGCACATATTAATTCTTCTATACAATCTACCTCTTCTTCATTATTTTCAAAATCCATTTTAACATCTCCATCAATAGTCTCAAAATCCATTAACACAACTTTATCTTTTTCATATCTATAGGTTTTTTCATCTTCTTCTTCAGTGGAGTAGTCTTCTTTTTCATTGGTGTAGAAACTCTTATGTTTTCTCCAGCCTCTAAAGTTTCTCTAAAATAACTTCTTTCCATTCTTTTTCTCAACACTATTAGTATTCCTATGGGGACACTTAACCATAAAATGTCCTAATTATCCACAATTGAAACACTTGAAAGGTAATTTTATTTTGTACTTATTGAAACATCTTTGTAGCTTCTTGAAAAAAAATTCTTCTTCTGGATTTGATCCAAAATCAAAATATTAATCAACCTACTTCATAAACACTTTGAAAGCAACCTTTTTCCTTATAGAATCTTCACTTTTAAATATAATCTCAAATGCAATCAAAGTTCCATGTAGTTCAATTAATTTTAAAGTGTTCAAATCCTTAGCTTCCTTATTAGTAGATATTTTAGGATAAAACCTTCTAGGAAGAGATCTGAGTACCTTCTTCACAACAATATTCTGTTCCAAACTCTCACTAGGACTTCATATATAATTGGAAACTTCATCAACTCGAAGCATGAATGTAATAATGTTTTCATCTTCTCTCATCTTCAAACCTTAAAACTGAGCTCTATAAGTTTTCAACTTTACTTCTTTGAATTTTTCATCACCTTCATAGATTGTCTCCAATTTATCCCATATGTCTTTTGCTACATTCTACACTACATCACTTTCACAAATTTAGAATTAGTTAGTCTACATAAAATAGAATTCCTTGCCTTAGCATTGAGTTCACAAGTCCTCTTTCCATCCTAATCCCTAGGAGGATTTTTAGGAGGATCATATCCTTCTACAACCAAAATATAGATGTCCATTCCTAAAGCCATCAAATAGAACTCCATCCTAACCTTCCAAAATACAAAATTGGATCCATCAAAGATAGGTGCTTTGTTTCTAGAAAAAAAAATTTGTGCCATCCCAAACCTAGCTTAAGAAGTTAGGCTTCTTCAAAGGAACTTCTCTCAAATACCAATTGAAGGGAACACCATCTACTAAGGTGGGGGTGAATAAGTAGATCAAATCTATTTAAAAATATTAACTCAAATGTACATATCAGAAATCACACTTAAATCAAAGTAGAAAGCCAATGATCAAGGAATAACATAAGCACACACATCTGCACAAGTGATCACCAGCTATACATGGAAACCTAGGATGGGAAAAACCATAATGAGAAAAAATTCTTGGACCTATTGTCCAAATCCAACCTCACAAAGTAGAAATACTCAAGTGAATCTTACACATTGAAGTAGGAACCAACCTACTATAAACACCAATCCCCTGAAGTGTATGTAGGTACCAATCTATTGGAGATACATCCCATTTCCCAATAAGATTGAGGGAATCCATTCAATCATCATTGAATCCTCTTAAAAATACAAGCTTCAAGGATTCTTCTGAGATCCTATTCTATGGGTTTTTCTTCAAGTAGAATTGGAACCTTTTACATAATCCTCCAATGGTTCATCCTCTTTTTAAGTCATTCTAAAAATATCATCTCTTCTCCTATCAACTCCTCTCAAATAATATTGGTATTTCTCCAATAATTTTGTTTTCATGGTGTCACAATTTGGAACAACATCTCTTCCTAGTCCCATAAACAATCTTAGGAAACATCCTTTAAAGTGGCAAGAAATAGCTTGATCTTATGAGCATCAATTTTGTAGTCATAGCTCCTACATAGGACATCAAACTCGAACAAGAATGTGTTTGGATCTTCAATTACCAAACCATAGAGGATTGGTAATGTTGGAGGGATATTCTTCAACATAATAGCCCTCTCTTGGTTGGTAATTAGAAATTCAAAAGTCACATATTTTGGTGGATCATCCATTGCTGCATCAACCATTGTTTGTGTTGGTGATTTTCTAGTTAAGCCTTGAGATCTTCTAAAAGGTAGGTGAACTTTATATTCAAAAATCACCAAGGACTAGTGGCCAACATGACAAATAGAGAATTATGAGGTCTCTATTCCTTCACTTTAGGCTCTTTAGGACCAAGGAGGGTATTCCTTAATGTGTACATTTGATACATTAAAATTTTAAGAACACTTCAATATAGATCCATTCTTATTTGATGCAAACACATTAACTTCACTAAAGATTTGGCAGAACTTTGAGCGAATTAATGTTCATTTTTTGAAGAATGTAGGTATACTTCAAATAGTTTGGAAGGTCCCCTCCGTATTTTTAGTAGATGTTGGTGAAAGGGAATATTCTTATTCAATAGTACCCTCACTTTGATCAATGTAGTTACCAATATCTACTCTAGCTTACTGGTTTGAGGGAAGAAATCTTCCCAAAGAGTTTCTCTTCCTCTACATACAATAGATATTATTTGTATAGCAACGGGTCTTGCACAATGTTAGTGAAATGCTATGGTATTTTAAGAAGATGAAACCTAATTATCCTAATACTAAAAGACAATTTTAGATTAAGAAAGCTTGAAAATGAAAGAAACTAATCTTTGAAAGTAGCACCATCCCCAACAATGGCACCAAAAATGTAGAGTCCCAACTAGTGTCTAGTAAACTTGATGGAAATGAAAAAAATTAGAGGGAAAAACTAGATGAATAGTCCACTTAACATTTGGAATGACCTTCATTGAATTATCAACCAGGGCTAGTAGGCATGTGTATGTGATTTCAAAGACCTAAAACTACTTAAATCATTCTAGTAAAGGTGTTACAATTGTTGGAAAATCACAAGACTGCAAAAAAATAAGGAAATTAAAGTTGTCTCTATGGTTATAGGTACTTACAATATAAGATTGTAGCTAACTTGTCACTTCTCAAACTTTGGTAAATTGCTTGATTTTACTTTAAATAGAACTGAAATATGAATGTGTGGTAGAATAAGTGTGTGATGTTTGGAAGAAAGAATAAATGAATGCTATTTTATTCTAGAAAAATGAATTGTGATGATTCTTATTTAAATTTAAATGATATAACATAGAGAATGATGTATTAGAATGATGAATTGTATTTCCTTGATTTATATTTTTGGACACTAATCTATTAATGGGTGCCTGAGTTTACATGAGATGCAGGTTTGTTGAAGACCAAGAGTGTGGTTGAGGTAGAGAAGGTTAGCCATCTGGTAGGGTTAATTTGGAACAGATCCTCTTGCACACACCACTTAGTAATCATATAAATTTCATTTAGGATGTTATTTAATTAATTATTTATATTGTTTTACTTTTCAATGTTTATTTAAATTAATTAGTGGTAATTTAAAATGCATAGAAATAAAAGAATTAGTTTAGTATATTTTTAGTTGAAGCTTTTATTTGAAAATTAAGATGTTATTTATTTTATTAAATTGAGGATAATGTGTTGCAAAGAAAACAAATCTTTCTTTCTTTTAAAATTAGATTTATTGGAAACCTTAGAATAAAATGGAAAATGGGACAGATTTTTGAAAACAAAGTGATAAGATAGAAGACATAAAAGTTAGAAAAATATGAGAAAAGATGATTAAAATTAGAAAAACAAAATAGAAAACAAAGCAAAATAAAGCTAGAAAAAAGGAAGAAAGTAATAAAAGTTTATAAAAACTCTTATTTCTCAACAAGAGGATTCATTATGAAAATTATTATTTTTCTCTATTATCTTTCTTCTTTCGCTTTGAAAACAAAAATGGATGAAAAACAAGAACAATAGAATTGGATAGGAATTGGGAAAAGAAGAAGAACTGGTCAGGAAAGGACTATAGAACCAGAGCAATTTCATCAAGATAGCACTGGATTCCATGTTTTTAATCATTATTCCACTGTGCTTTTAATTTAGTATGTGTGAATGAATGACCGTATTGTGGAAGTTTGATTTCTTTGTTGATACCATTTCTGTATTTCAACTGTACTCATGCATTGATGTTTTAATGTTTTTATTTTTCTATATAAGATTTAGCATCATGAGGTTGTACTCTTTGAGTTTTCTTGCTCCTTATATAATGCATATATATATATATATATATATGTATATATAACTTTGTAAAATATACATATGTATGTAAAAATTGTATTATCTTATTGCGGAGAAATGTATCCGGTATAGAAAAACAAGTCTTATGTTTAATGAATTAGTGAATTGTTTCCTTTATCTCTCTTCTTCAGTCAGTATTGAAAATAATAACATTACTCTTATATATATATATATGTAAACTGCGTGGAAATGTACCAATTGACATTGTGCATCTGATCCCAGAGCTACTAACATTGTTTCATCTTGAATCATCCTTTGGTCTAACCATTTAATCAAATACCCTTATCTGATTAAATTCATTAATATTCCTCTCTTAATTAAATAAATCAGTTATCTAATAAAGTCACCTCTTCTCAATAATTAAATTAACCATCTTGATCTAATTATCCTATTTAATTAAATAATTAATGTTATTTGATTAAATCTCTAAAGTCTATCTATTAAATTAAATAAATTAAAACCTTATTTTATTTAATCTAACAATCATCTCTTTTAATTAAATAAATCAAAATCTTTATTTAATTAATCTCTTATCACATTCCTCATATTTGATTTTAATAAATCCACAAATTTAAGTCAAATAGGTCACATCACTTAATCTTTCATTAAATTAATTAACTTTGATTAATTTAATCTCCTATCATGTCCCATCCTCCAACATCTACCACTTGCACATGAAAATAGATTTATTTGATTTATTAAATCTCTATTTTCCTCAACAAGGCATCTTTTGGGAATATTCTCCAAGTTTGAACTCAAAATCCAAGTTGACATGTACATCCAACAAGGAATTTACTCCATCTTACATGTCCTTTGCCTTGAGCCAAGTGGCATTCAATGCATTCTTTCTTCCCTCTTGCATGTCATTTCAACAAATTCAAAATTCAAAATAGGCATTTATTGGCACAATCCTCAAAACACACATCCTCCATGCTCGCCGATTTTGCAACCAGTGGCTTGCCGGATGAATGTTAGTACATTGCTACCTATTTTGGACATTCATCAACTAATCTCATCTATAAATAAGAGCTTCATTCCTCATTTGATCATCCACAGAATTATGCAAAGTTACTAAACTCAAATCTCTAGCCATTTTCATCAATACCATTGAGTTCTTAGCTTCGATTGCTTGGAACTTTGCATTTGAAGGAGCTCATCAAGCATAACAAAGTCAATCACTCATCAACATCGTCTTTTCTTAGGAATTGGAAAGATGAATTTCACATCAAATTAACATTTATGCATGGAACTGCTTTAGTTCTAAGAAGGATTCAATCTCTATTTTTTGTTGTTTTCATTGTGTTCTTCATTGTTTTTCTAATTTGAACTTTGTGAATGGATTTCATGGGGAATCCTTGTTCTTTACTTACATTACAAGGCATGAGGCTTGGAAGAGTGAAGCCCCAAACCCCACTTTGGATGGACTTTGGAAAGAGGTAAGCCCCAACCCCACTTAGGACATGGTGAAAGGAAAACCCCAACCCCACCAAGGCATCAGGAACCCCACTTTGGACTTGGTGAGAGGAAATCAACTGAGCCCCACCATACTAATACCTTTGTGCATAAATATAAATTTCTGAATAAAAAATACAAATTCTATCTAGGATATCTTTTATAATTCCACTGAATCCTTGTAATTAGTTAATGTTACATAATACCTTTGTGCATAAATATAAATTTCTGAATAAAAAATACAAATTCTATCTAGGATATCTTTTATAATTCCACTGAATCCTTGTAATTAGTTAATCCCATAATATATATATACACACACACATCTGTATATATATATACATTATAAAATGAGTATACAAAAGTTTTACTGCTATAAATTGTAATTCTTTATAAAATATATATATTTTAATATGTGAAATAGCATTGAAGATATTCACATTTTGTATGTAATTTGTTGAATAGAGGATGAATACTACTCCCATTAAAAAAAAATAATATATTAGTGAATGCTAGTTTATTCTTTTCTTTATGAGCTTGAAAACAGGAAAAGATTAAACTTTTTAATTACAGTCTATGTTGTAAGAGAGGCAGTACCGGGGAGAGGACAACAACCTCTCCACAGGCTATGGCTTGTGGAGAGGGCGCTTCCCTTCCCATAATAGCTGCCTCCATAAGGAAGCCATCGGCCCCTCTCTCCCTCTTCACAAGCAATTTGGCTTTTAAAACAATTACCTTGCAGATAGAATCTTGAACTTGGAATGAAACATGCACCCAATCTGTGTTTTTCCTATGAAATCTATGTAGACTATGGTTATATGTGTTGCAAATCATTTAAAAAGACTTATATTTGCAGATAAAAGCATATATGTGATTGCATTTTTTTCCTCATAACTGATCTGAGTTTGCAAATATATATATATATATATATATATATGCATAAGAATATATACAAGATACATTTTTGTTATCTCATAGTAATATGCACAAATTGTTGATTGAATCCCCAAACTTCATGTAATTCAAATTCCTTATTTAATTTTCTTTGTTGTGAATCATTCACAATACACTAATTTACTGAGAAGGAAATCTCTGAACATTAATATATATCTATATATACATATATGTATTTATATACCTGGGGTTCTATATAATTGAAGTATATACTGTTGTGTTTATTTCTAAATGATATATTTCTCATTCTGTAATTACTTTAGATGCAAAATAATACGTTTTTGAATATATGTGTATGAGAATGTTTTACTTTCTGAATTGAATAAGAATTTATTTACATCTGGAATAGAAGTCCTCTCTTGTATATATAGATGTAAAATTGTTTATCTTTAGATTAAACCACTTAGATTGGGAAATTGGTTAATATTGGGATTAGTATGCCAGTGGAAATATTTGTATAGATTCATATGTTTGCTATTTCGAATGGAATACAAGTAAACTTTAAATGGATTGAGTTGTTGAGTGAAATATAAACATGTTTAATTCTTTGGACTATTTCATTAATGTTGGTATTGCAGTATAGTTGGAAATGTAACATATATAACGAACTTTAATTTCATCGTGTTTTCCATAAGAACAAATGAGTAGAAATGCTTGATATTAGAAAAAACTATGTGGTTCCATGCATTATTATATATGGACTAAAAAGCCTAGAATATATATATATATATGTCTTTTCCACATCCTAATAGTGAGTAATACGTCATTCTAGTGTTAGGAATTGCATATAGGCTATAGGCTTGCATCGAGAGTTCCCTCTTACTTCTCCATTCTAGCTTGCTAGGCTTGTCGCGTAGGGTCGGAGTTTTCTTCAAGCTAGGAAGAAATTTGGGGAAGTATTATGCTTCGTGGTTGGGTGAAAAAGGTTCTTGGACCCACTCTTGGTCTCAGCTTTGTGGAAGACAAAGCAGTTTCATGGCAGTCAAACATCGAGGATTCCTCATCATAAGGATACTTATACACATTTCTTGTATTACTTTGTATGGCTTGCATAGTCAATTGTAAACTTAACTTGTGAACTTGAAGTAATCATTGATATGTACTTATATCTGTAACATTGAAATAGATATTTTAACACCACTTGGTGTAAAATTTTACATCTGACATTGTAATTTCCTTGGAGCAATCTTATTAACATATATATATTGTTTCATTATTCTTATGTGGAAATGAATCTCATATCAATATCCCTAATTGGAAATGTGAATAATTTTTTTGAGTTTTCCATGTTTAGTATGTGGGGACGATGTTCTTTACATAACTACTATTCAAAAATAAATGTTGGAAATTAACTGAACTAATAATTAATCCTATACTACACTCTGGAGTACAACACACTCTAGCAATTACAGTATAATTATGAATTGGTCATGTATTCATCAATGACTAAAACATAAAGAATCTATTTAACATAACTTGCATTTATGAAGTAACAACTAAAATATAAATAAAATAATAGGAAATGGAGTGAAGGAAAGTTAACTTGAGTGGTCCTTGCTCAAGTGGTTTTCTTTACTAATATAAACCAAATCTAACTTAGATCAACATAGTCATGATAACTCAACCATTCATTGCACAAATCCAAAAGATCACATAAGATTCTGATATATCTTTTTCATTAAAAAACATTATTGAACAATAACATTCTTTGCGTAAGAAAGAACAATTGAAAAGTTTATAACAACTATATTTTCTCTAGAACAAAATCCAATTAATTAACTAGCTAAAAACTAGCTAACTAAAGACTCAACCACCAAGCTATACATATAGGAATAGGGGAGCTTATTCAAAACATGAATCTAAATTGAAACCATTAATTACTACTCCTTGGATTTTAGAGTGTGACAAATCTTTAGTTAAATCTAAAATGCAACTAGAAAAGAAGAATAGTCCAAGTTGGATTTTGACTAGAAGTTGTAACAGAACTAGAACGTGGAATGCCCAAAATTAGTTATGTTATAATCCCAATGATAATAGGGTTCTTCCTTCTCTAGTGTCTTTATTGAACATCATAATGATTCCCAATCACCTTCATTGAGTGCCACCATGTTGTAGTTACTACGCTCAGTTTATTCTGGAACATCCCCGATTTTTCTATCTAGGAACTCCTTTGCCAATAGGCTACGTCCTGCAGTTGTTGCAGGCTATAATTCTCCCTCTGGTTGCAAGGGGTTAGTTCACAAAACATGTACACAATACTAAAAACCATGACTAGGCACATATATCCAATCACAATTCATACATATTCACACAAAAATCATGCAACACCATCATATCATAACCATATTTCCATATACTTAAACTAGGTTCAAGGTTTGCATAATAAGCATAAAAGATAGCATAATATAGCCCAATATGTATGGAATAATAGTCTAGTAATATTTGTAAGCATGCATAAAAGATATAAAACTAACTAATATCTGGACTCATTAGTGAATATCACAAGGAAAAGCTTAGAAGCTAGATGAAGTCATTAAATTCATCTACAATCATGGAGAATAAGATGTTCATGACATGCTTTATGTTGAAATTTGATAAACAAAGGGAAGCCAAATGCAAGGGTACATGTATAAAGACCTCTACAAGTAACATAATAAGTTCATTGAACTCAAAAGTGCAGTCTAATATATGTTAGTCTTTAAAGTAGTAAATGAAAACTTCCTTAAATGAGTTGTAGGTCTAATACTAAGTCTTTTTGAAGGGATTCCCCAACCACTAAGAGGATAGTGATAGGCTCTGTGTTTAAATATGATAAACAAAGGCAAAAAAATTAAGGGAACATGTATAAAGACCTCTGAAAGTACCATGAAATGTTCATTGAACTCAAATGTGTAGTCCAATATATGATAGTCTTGAAAGTAGTAAATGGAAACTTCCTTAAAGGAGTTTCAAGTTTTATACTAAGTGTTTTTGTAGAAGGGATTCCCCAACCCCTACGAGGATAAATTATGAATATATATAAGGTGTGGGAAACATGGGTGCATTTATAATATCATTTTAGGGTATTTATGATAGGGGTTATTTCATGTTTATTATTTGTTCAATAGGGTGAGATTGGTGCATGGGCATGTGTAAATGAAACAAGCACAATCCTACATTGTGCATGTGCCAGTTTAATTAATAACGCATGAAATATAAGTGTAATAATTAAGTGTTTAAGGTATAAGGTTTACTCTAGCATAGGAAAATATAAATGGTGGCGTGGTCAGAAAACCTATGTTTGTACATAAGGTGATAATATAGGTGCATGCTCCATTGGTATAGGTGAGGAAATAGGTTCGTAGTGGTGATGTAGGTCTAATAATGTGATGCCAAGATTCTAATGAAGAGGGAATGCATAATTTCTGACAAATGTTAAAAGGATATATATATATATATAATGATATCATAAGAGATGAGTGGGAAGGATAAGTTTCGCTCACTAAAATAGGCATGGTTTTAAAATCATGATAACGCATGAACCATGAACCACATACATGACCGACATTGTGTAAAGAGAAATTTCAAGGATAATCCTAGAAGATCAAACTTATAAGGCATGGACCATAGACCATATTAGAATCGGTTGTGTCCATAGGAGGAAAAGAATTGTAGGCAAGGGGAAAATAACACATGAAGTCTTAGTGCTTCTGTAAAAGGGATTCCTCAACCACTAAGAGGATAAATGATGAATATATATAAGGTGTGGGTGCCCATTCAAGAGGGAAATTATGGTTATGGAGCCTAGATGGGATAAGGAATTGGACTCTATCCATCACATTGGTTTCTTAATTAATTAGATGATAAGCTTCCTACCTCAAAATTTGATGAGAGGCCACATTTTGAAGTGAATGCTTATTTTAATATTTTCCCAAATTATGGTGATTTAAATTCAATGAGGTTTCTTCAAGAGCTACTTCACCTCTAAGAGATCTAGCTTGTGTTAATCTAAAATTTTCACAAGTATATGCTCATATATCAAGTGTCAAAGCTCTTAGGAAGGTGTGCCAAGATTTATTGTATACATTGTATCAAAAATTTTATGAGTTTTATTAGTTCTTCTATTTATTTGAGTGATAATGTTTTTATTATATTAGTTAGTGAACTAAAAAGTATTTTATATTTTATTCATATTTCTAGAATTATAAATTACGTTGGTAGGCTAATATTTCTTAAGGATTTAGATCCCATAATACAATTATGAGATCTAACTTGGTGCTTCAATTTGATTAAAATTAGGGTATGATATTTGTTGCTACTAGTCTCAATTATGTAGTTGGTGCATCAAGTGAAATTATAGTCTTAGTTTCTAATGTATCTAGAGTTTCAAGTTTAATTGTTGATTTATTATCCTCATTCTTCACCACAATAAGATTTTGTGTCAATATTTTTGTCTCTATGACTTCAATTACTATGCCAACTATTATTAGCACAATTTCTCCACACTTGGATTCCATTTTAGTATTTTTCATGCTGAAAAATGTAACCCTTTACATTTTCACACTTGTTTAGGCCCTCCTAATTAACATAAACTTAATAATTCCTTAATGTAGTGTTGTAAAATGTACCCCTTTACATTTTATCACTTGTTTCGACCCTCCTAGTTAAAATGGATTTAATAATTCCTTAATTTAGTGTTGTAAAATGTATTTATTTACACTTTCACACTTATTTAAGGATCCCTTAATTAATTGAGCTTAATTTGGTATTAATAAGCCCTATAATTCATCTACAAGCCCATTTAATTACATTTTCCAAAGGGGAAACCCAACATTAATCAATACCTAGACATGACACCTTACATTGAGTGATGTGTGTTCCAGGAATTGGGGCCTGGGGTCCGTTCACCTCCCTAAGCCTTGGAACCCATTTTTAAATAAGTTTTTGGTGATATTTTTATGATCCTAAATTCAAATTTCAAACGTCAGCTTGTAATGTTTGAATTTCTAGAAATTAAGGATAGATGTCTATAAATACAAGGCCATTTCACTATGTTTCACCTAGCAAGTTTATTAGATTTCAAGAGCACAATTGAGAGAACTTTCACAAGAGAAAATATTATTGTCAAGAGAATTCAATAGTTTATTTCTTCATCATTTGTTACAACATTCAAGATTTCAAGTATCATGTCAAAGCTATGTTCATTCATGCATTTTTTTGGAGCTAACATTATGATGTAGGTTTTAAGATCTAATTCAAGCATTCAAGTCAAAGATTCAAGGAAAGATTCAAGCATCAAGATGCACATCCATTGAGGCTATTTCATGCAAGATCAACATAAATATTTCAATTTTCCTAAGGTTTATCCAAGGGTTTGGTGAGTTGCAACATTTCATTTGTTCATTAATCATTTCTTCATGTTTCATTGTTTCATTTCAAGGTTTAATTACCAAAATGGGGTTTGACCAAGGAAAACCCCCATTCACCCAAAAACAAAAATTTTCCCCCTTTCTTTGTGTGTTTCAGATTTATAGGTTTATAAGTTTAAGAAAAGTTGAAGATCTCAAAAGTGAAAAATTATAAAGTTGCATTTGTTGTCATCTCACGGAAACTCAAATCCCAGATTTATTTTTGACTTCTCGACTGTGAAACTCAAAAAATATGGAAGTGCATAAAGAGGAGAAGAGGACCCATAAATAAATTTTGGAAAGGTGAACAAGGACCCATTTGCAATGGGTGAATGAGTCTCAAGACAACTTCAAAAAACAATGTTTTGTGAGAGGTACACAACATTTTCTATTCCTAGATTTTCCATAATATTTTTTGTTTGTGTTAGTATTATGTTTCATCTACAAAATACAATGTTTACATGTCATGAATGAGTGCATTTGGTATTTTAATCTTTCTCCCAAAACCCCTGTTCAATCATTTCGGTCAAAAAGCTATCTTGGGACACTTTGCAACCAACAAGGACACTTTGCAACTCTTTTTGAGATAAGTTTTAAGTGTCCTCCACTCATCTGATTTGCATGAAATAAATTGTGTCTATTATCTCTATGTTTAATCTACTTAGATCCAGTCTTACATTTCATTTTTTATTTGATTTACTATTTTTAGTGTGTCTCCCAAAAGTGTTGTTTAGTGCACACACACATAAAGCAAGTTGCAAGATTCCTCAAATAATTCACTCACCTAAAGGTTGAAAGTGGATTTTGACTTGAGGGATATCATTTCCTAAATAAAATAGAAGAATAGGTAGGTTCAGTCACCCCATTTTTCCCTTTCTATTTATAGTAATCTTGGTGAAACATTCCAAATTTAGTATAAAACCCTACGTGTATTGAACCCCTATCCCATTTTTCTATGTTTCATTTTGGTGAACCCAAGTCTTGAATATTCTAATTTATGATTTGGAGTGCATTCAAACCCTAGATCTAGAATTTGAATTAATTCAATGCATAAATTTTCCTTAAAGTTGCATTACATTTTAGGTGTAAACTTGCATTTTGTATTCATTTTAAATCTAAAAATTCAACAAAAATTGCATAAGGTTAGATTGATTTTGCATAGTATTTGCATAATAGCATAATTTTAGTCACTTAAATAAAAGAATTGGATCAAAATTGCATTTCAAAAAGTTTCATATACTTCATCATTTATCCTTTATTTCACTTGCATTTAGACATCAAAATTTGGAAAAAATTGTTACAGAAGTACTAGTCTAAGACTTAGAACAGAGAACACATATAATCACTTAGAAATCACATTCTTCGTTTTTAAAAAACCTCTACAGGGACCCATTCACCCATGGGTGATTGACTCCTTCAAGGCCTATAAAATCCAAATTTTTGGAGTTTTTTGTGG
Source organism: Sequoia sempervirens (assembly GCA_007258455.2). Taxonomy (NCBI): domain Eukaryota; kingdom Viridiplantae; phylum Streptophyta; class Pinopsida; order Cupressales; family Cupressaceae; genus Sequoia; species Sequoia sempervirens. Next base: position 8,476,480 of record VDFB02358134.1, on the reverse strand, counting down.
TTTTCTTCACTTCCCAGATGTCTTAGTAACCCATTGTATTAGTTTGCAATGTTTTAGGAATTTATGATTTCTGCATTAAGGTCTAATCATCCATTTAATTTAGGCATTTAAAATTGAAAAAAAATGTTACATTTCAGATTTGTAAAGAAATTATTGCATCATGTTTTCATTACAAAAGTCTTAGTTATCATACTTCATGTTCTATTTTTAGATTTTGTTGAAAACTCTAAGAAATTGTTGTTAAAAGCATATGATTGTGAATTCATTTCTCCTCTTTTCTTGTTCTTCATTGATCCCTCTACTGTGTGTGAAACTAACTTAGTGAAAGAGAATACAATCTTGGAAAATCATGACAATCAAGCTTGTTCTTCCCCCAATATCTCTCATATTTTTGAAGAAGATATTTTGGTGTTAGAAGAACCCCTCAATGAGAGTTGTGAGAATCCTATTTGTTTCTCTTCTCCTACCCCTCCTACTTGGGAAAATATTGTTAAAAAAGAGGATGCCATCATTGATAAGCAAGAAAATACAACCATTGATAACTCTTCTACTTGTGATGAAGTCATTTTAGAAGAACCAACCTTTGAATTTCATGATAATATTTCTTGTTCGTCTCTTAAAAACTCTCTTACTAGGGAAGATATCATGGTGCAAGAAGATGACTGTATTGATGCATGTCTTTCAAATAATAGTAATGTGGCTTCCTTAGATGAAGATGATGAAGTGACATTAGACTCCCCTTCACTAAGAGATCATGACAATAAGGATAAGTTTTTTGAGGCTATGAACATTAGAACTCCCTTGAGTCCTATGAATGGTGATCTTATACCTACACAAAAACAACAAACAATCACACAATTAGCTCATTATGCATGTTAAATCAAGATTCCCCACAAAATTATTTTGAAATGCACAAAACACGAAATGGAAATGAAGAACACAAATGAAGACTATCAAATCCTATTTAATGCAACAAACTCCTAATCCCATGGGGGAATTGGTGCCATTTTGATGTAGAAAATGTCCCTTTCCCAATCCCTTGTAAGCTTGAGTGATGATTTGATGAAGATTTGATGCTCCTTGGTTGAATTCCTGCATAACCTAGCTATGAAAATGTAAAGATGGATGAACAATGGATGAGAAAATTCAAAATATGAAGATAATGTCTTTGCATCAAGTTGTGGATCCAAAATCCAAATGAGAGCCTCTTATTTATAGATGAGAGTGATGGAGAATGAGGAAAAATGGATGAATGTGGGATAAAAGACCAACCAATGACCAAGTACCACTTGCCAACATGTGAGTGGACAAAGGTGGATTACACTTTGGTCATTGTGCAATTAAATGCAATTAGGTGGAATTTCAAAATGGATGAAATGACATGTTGGAGGGAGGAGAAAATGAAGTTAATGCCACTTGGCTCAAGGAAAAAGGTTTAAATGCATTGTTGTATGTAAAAACCCTTTTGGAGGGATTTTTCAAATTTGGAGAATATTCCAACATTGATGCCTTTTTTAAAGTAATTGAAGATTTGGATATGTGCAGGATCATGATGGGCCAAAAAGTAGAAATATGATGGGTATGTGTAGGGTATGTGGTTGATGAATTTTTTTTAATCCAAAATTGATGAAATGAAAAGGGTTTTTAAAGGAGATTCTCAGCTTTCCACCAATATAAATTATGCTTTACTTTGAATTTAATGATAATTATTATTCATTTTTTATTTGAATTACGACTAAAGTCCTGATCGATAGGCTGATTGAAAAACATCTATAGCTTTCAAATGGTATCAAATTTTTGAATCCAAAACTTGTGTCACATTCTATGCTTTGCATACTATAGGATTAAAAAGAGAAAAAAATGAATTTCATGAAATTTTGACCAAGTTAAGGTGGTCAGACATACGAGTTTTATATTTTAAAAGTTGTAATAAAAAATCATATAATTAATTATTTACTTTGGAAAAAATTATAAAAAATATGCATCACATTGAGACATGAGTCCTCTACTTATATCTAAAACCTTATAAAAATATATTATCATTTTATTGTGTTTAGGGTGGTCAGATAAACACCTACTTCTTATTTTTTCCCTGAAATTCAAGTACTATTGCATTGAAATATCAAATTTTCACCAAATAGATTATTTAAAAAAAAAAAAACCTAGTAGTTTAGAAACTACATTCAATTTTCTACAGATTCTATTCTTACATATTTTTGAAAAATTATAGATAACTTATTCAAATTTTTACATCAAGTTGCCTAACTCTGATTTTTCTGAATTTTTTGCCAGTTAAGGGCCTATTTTTTCCATGATGATCTTGCACATTCCCATTTAATAAATCAATTGAAATAATTTTCATGAGCAAGTTGCAAAATCTAGAGGATTTAGGTGATTAAGATTAATATTAATCAAGATTTGATTAATTAGAAGAGAGATTAGTTGATTTGACCATTTTGACTTAGATTTTTGGATTGAAATAAATCAAAATGAGAAGAAAATTAATTAGACTTAATTAAATAAAGATTTTGATTTATTCAATTGAAAGGAGATGATGTTAGATCAAATCAAATAAAGAATGATTTATTTAATTTAATAGAATGACTTTAGAGATTTAATTAAATAAAATGAATTATTTAATTAAAGAGAGACTATAGGATTAATTAAATAAAATAATTTATTTAATTAATAAGAGATGATGACTTAATTAAATAAATTGATTTATTTAATTAAGAGATGAAATGTGATGAAGTTTAATCAAATATAGATTCTTCGATGAAACGATTAACAAAAGAGATGACTCAAGATGAACTAGTGTTAGTAAAATTAGGATCAAGTGCATGAGATCAATCAGTACATTTTACGTGTCTACATTTTTCCCCTCTTTGAAGCAATGTACCGCTACATTGGTTCAAAGAATAAATTGTCCCAATCAATATTCAATTTTTTTTCAATTTTTTAAATGCTTCACTGTTGCCTCGGTGACAAGAAACATGCTGATATACTACCCCCTAAAGAGATCGGATGAAAATTTTGATTTTTGGGTGATCTCGTGAAAAAAGAGGACAAGGTGCCTGATGGGTCCAAAAAGGCTCTAGGATACCAAAAATGTGCAAAAATGATGCAAAACAGCCTTCAATTAGGAAAAAATGGGTCTGGGGGTCCAAAACCCTAGTTGGATGGCTAAATAGGGTTAAAAACCCCTAACTTTCAAGCTTAAATAGGCCTCGAGGGGCCACTTCCAATTCATTTGCACACCTAGCCTTTAGAGATTCTTGCGATTTGAGCTTTGAATATTGATCGAGATGGCACAACGCATGCTTCCATGACACACTTTTGAGTGCGTGTGAGTGTACCAGAGGTTTCTTAGCATAGGACCAGTGGTATTTCATCTTGTCCCGACCTTGTTTTTCATTTTTTTGAGCACATTAATTAGGGTCTAGAGGTCAACCAAGTCAAGTGGCATTGTTTAGCGCCATTGAAAACCTTAAATCAGTGCTAAGTGGGCATAAAGTGTGCTACTGGTGAGAGTTGTGCCAAATGAGCCCAGAAATCTTAGGGTTTAGCTTGCAGTGCCCACATTGGTACTTCAAAATTCCGGTATTCTACGCAAATTGAAACTCCAGACCAGGGCCAAATTTGTGAACGGCCGTCGGAAACGTTTTGAAAAGGGCTAGTTTGGGACTTTTAGGGTTTCCAAAGAAAAGTACTAGAAGTTTCAACCACCACATTTGTTGTTTTATTGCGCAAATTCTAAATAAGATCTGATTTTAAAACCGATGTGGTATCTTTCCCACCGCAGGAGGCCATGGTCATCCGGCCTCGCGAAAGAGCACAATCTTCCATTTTGAGTAGAGATTATCCCAAATATCTTGCTTCAATGAGGCCCTGCATCACCTCGGGAAATCGACACAAGTGCGGCTGATTGCTTATGCCCCAGCGACGTGATGCACTTCGCATGATGACAACATTTAGCAGAGTATGAGCAGGACGGTCTGGTCACTCCTTATTAAAAAGGCCATACGACTTTATAATTTTGTGCGGTATTATGATCGCTGATCCATGGAGAGAAAGTCATTGCGATGTGGATAGCTGCAGTATACGCCCGCTTTTATGGATTATGGGTCGACGGGCGATCATTTCTTTCAGGCTAGATCAAGCTATAGTGGTGCTGCAACATCAAGGTAGTGATTTACGACTGCATTTGACCGGTGAAGCCGCCATCATTTTATCTGGTGGCACCGTGATCGCTGCTACGATATCGAACCGATAAGCTCCGCTCTAATATCGGGGTCGGAAGTGGTGCTCTTTGAAATGCAGCGATCCCAGCCCCTGACCTGGCGCGACCTCTCATGAGTTTGTATACCTGCGACAATGGCTATTTGGATTAGGGTCACACTACTGGCTAATTACTTGGTCCTAGGAGTACATCACTGAAAGTGCTCACCCGCCGAAAGTCGCCGCACCACCGACATGGTTTCGTATTTTTAATCTGGCCCTGGACATACGCATGCATTGATCTTCACACATTGAGTAGCCAACATCCGACACTAGCGGAGGGTCATCGACAAGATGGAAATTTTCACTTGGAGGCCTTGGCTCGGCATGCTTGCTTGGTATGATGATGTTCAACTATTGTTCTTTTCCAGGCATGACTGTTTGATGTAGGGAAAAGAGCATATGATGATAGAGCAGTATCTTCTAGATCAAGTTGCCCGACAATTTGGAGATGCATAGGACCATCCCGATGACTAGTACGTGGCCATGTTTGCATGTACTATGAGAGAGATGACATGGGGTCATACAATTATTGCAGATGAGGTAGTTGATTCTTTCAGATAGCTAGTGGCCAGGCCATGGCGTTGTGATCAGGGACCAGTAGACCCAGGCATACAAAGTTTGGCTCTGTCTGCCAGTGAGATTGGTAGTTCCCAATGCATTATTGCCATGGAGTAGGTCCAAAGGCCAATCTGTAGGGTGGGGGTGGGGCCAAGGAGGTAGGGGAGACAAGGATGGTGACAAATATGGAGAAGAGGATGGGGGAAAAGGAGGAGATGGACCACCTTCATGACAACAAGAGAAACAACCTAAGTAGCATAGGGATTAGAGGGATGCCCCTAGAGACGGGCATTAGGATCAGCCAAGGGATGGTCATGAGGACCAGGATAGGTAGTGGGACCCACCGAGAGATGGTTGCTAGTCTAGACACCATTACAGCCAGACCTGAGGGATGGTCAGATTTTGTAGTTAAAAACTCATATACAGGTGCTTACCACATAGAGGGACCAAGCAAGACAACAAGTCTTGTCCCTGATAGCCAAGTGAGATCAGGTGATCTAGTAGCGGCAGGCTGCCAAGCTGCAGGAAGCGTAGGAGATGGGCTGACAATAGCAGCTGGAGAGTATGGTTGCATCCTCCTCCAGGAGCACATTGTCTATGCGGGCATACCGAGAGTCCATACGAGAGGCTGAGTATTATCACGTGCATTACCACTAGGCAATTCCTCGACCGACATGAGTTCTATATTTTTCATAGTAGACTAGATACAAGCCTCCAGAGGGTCATGAGGAGAGGTAGGGTAGTGAGGGGAGCAACTAGTAGGGCTAGCTCATTCACTTTTTATCAGAGAAACTATTCTTTTGAGGTCCACGGGCTCATTTTTTATAGCCTCGTGGATGATTGTACTATATTGATTGATATATATATATGATCCTCATTTTTGTACCATGACAATGCATTATTATTTTGATGATATATGAGATGATATGGTTTGATCTGATATGATGTGTCCTATCTTTTTTATGCATTATGGATGGATTTTTTTACTTTCTCTATGTGATGGTCTATATGTGATGCGATGATTCTATCTTATGTGATGCATGTATGCTTTTTATTCTATGAGATGTAATGTGGTGTATGATGTTCTATATGATGTTATGATTTGATGTAGTGATCTATGGATACATTTCTTTTTTCAATATCTTTTCTATGTACTTTTTGATAATGTATGGATGATGCAAACACTATGATCATGCATATGAATGATGATGATAGAATGTATGAGATGATGATATAAGGAATGGTTCCAATGCTTAGACTAACAAATCTATATTATGCACCTAATGATGATGATGGCATGTATGAGATGCAATGTCATATTCTTTTTCTTTTTCAATATGTTTGTTATGTATGATATGGTGGTGCATTTATGAATGACATGATTATGCACATGAAATGATGATCCTTTTATCATGATACCTATTTGATGATGTCTATGTATATGACATGATATGATGTACATGGTATGATTATTCTTATATGATGATGCAAATGTATGTGATGTTATATGATTATGTAATGGATGCAAATGTATGGTTCGTGAAATGCTTAGAATAGCCAATCTATATTATGCAATGATGAAATGTAACACATGTGAAATGATTAGTACTTCCTATATGTCATGATATTATGTTGATGGTTATGTGGATGTAGGATGGATACATTAGTGATGATTTGTGATTAACTGTCATTGTACCATGTTAGCGCGGAGAGAAGCAAGAAGAAAGTAAGAGAATCCAACAAGTCAAAAGATGATGATGATGATTTTCTTACCAATAATTGGGAATTTTAAAAGGGCTATTTACCTTATGTTTGATAATACACATAGGCACGATGCATCAAGGTATAAAGAACCAGGATGTCATTGCACCTATTGTGATGGACTTTGACTCGAAAATCATATAGGAGTACTCCTATTCACACTTGACATACAAAACCTTATTCAAAATGCAGTTCAAATATTTCAAACATCTTGGACCAAAACATAGGAAGGAAAGCCTTCCTATGTGGTCAACAAGACACCTAAAACACCCTCCCTACACCCAAACAAAGCACGCATAACCAAGGTTATATTACAAAAGTATCCAACAAGCATATTAGATAAAAATATAATGATTGTTGCCCCATTTATTTCTCTCTAAATCCCTTCATTTTAGGACATCATCGAGAGGTCATTGAAATGAGTGCAAAAAGATAAGCCAAAAAACAAAGATAAAGTAAACAAATAAGCTAATGTTCTTCAATACTGCTAGCCAAGACTAAACTATGGTGATGCTTGATGTTGATGTCCATTGTAGGAAGGATGCATCCTAGGACATGATGTTATCAGATGATGATGAGACTTGATTGGATGATGAGCTATTAATATCAAGAGTTGACCAACTTGTTTACTTACTGACATAGAATTGAGACCTTGACAATTGAGTTTTCACTTTTAACTTGCCAGAATTGTTTTCAACTATTTCACCAAAGGTTGAGGATGATGATTATTTATTATGAGTGGATGTTTATTGTAGGTGATAGTGAGATGGGACAAATGAATTTTTTGGTTTTTTTGAATGTTTTTGAAGTTTTTGAAATGTTTTGAGGTTGTTTTTGGGTATCTTCAAATGTTTTTTCAAATGTTTTGATTTTTGAATTTTCCAATGTTTTGGGGTTTTCTGAGATTTTAACCAAGAGACTAACCTAAAGACCTATCCTAGGGGCCTTAGGGGCTGATCAAACAGATTATCTTTGTGTACATTATACACGTAGAGACCACGTAGTATGACTAACACATACTCGATTAGTGATGAGATATGAGCAAATGGATTGCCAGTTTATTGTGATGGACTTCTAAAGGATTGACCTAAGTGTCTCGAGGGAAGATTAGAGATCAACATTTCCTATGTTCAGAGCTTAGAGACCCGTAGTTTGACAAGATGACTCCATTTTTTTTCTTTTGACTTACTTTTTTACCTATTTTTGGATTTTGATATGTTTTGAATGTTTTTGGATTTTTGGATTTTTTGATGCTTTTGGATTTTTTTCATTTAGGGAAGACTTCAAGAATATACATGAACTTGATCCAATGAGAACATGCACCCAATATAATGCAATAGACTAGTCTGATATAGGTAGGACAAACTGACTTGAAGAATGGGCCGAGTAGTACTAGGAGGGATCATGACACGAACACAGGACCAAGCTATGATGCAGACACAAACGGGTGATGGATGGAGATAGATGGAATGTGATGGATGGATGATGCAGAACAAGCCATGAAGATCCTGGTGGATGGAAAGTGTTTATTTACACAAGGAACCTGCTTTCCATGTTTTCACCAAGGTACTTGCCCAAATTTCCACCAAAGTGGTTTTCACTAAAGGATGATTTTTCTCTTTAATATTTTTAATCTTTTTTTTTATTTGTTTGAATTTTTTATGTTTTTTTAGTTTTTGATATTTTTGGTTTTAAACCTTGAAAGATTAGGCATAATTTTTTTTGAGATGGGAGCTATTCACGGGCTCTTGCAGAGGTTCTCCTTTAGGTGTTGATAACTGATATGCCCCTAACTTATAGCTTGTTGTGATGACAAATGGTCCCAAAAAATTGGGTTCAAATTTTCCCTTGCTATCTGGATTTGGAACATTCTTCTGATTCTCCTTCAGCACAAGTTCTCCGACTTGGAATGTCTGACTCTTGATCTTCTTGTTGTAGCTCTACTTGAGTTAGTTTTGGTACACTTGTAAATGGTTTAAGGGATCCATGCGCCACTCATCTAGCAGTTCTAGCTCGTTTAATCTTGACACCTAATATTCCTCTTCTGTGATGAGATTTTGTGGTGATATTCTCATCGATAGGAGCTCAATCTCAATGGGGAGTATGGATTCTAATCTATAGACTAGGTACAAGGGGGTGGCACCTATTGGTGTGTGGATACTTTTTTGATAGGCCCATAAGGCAGGATTCAATTAGGGGTGTCAATCACAACCAACTTCATTGACTGTCTTCTTAAGGATTTTTAAGATGGTCTTATTTGTAGCCTTAGCTTGGCCATTTCCTTGGGGGTAGTACGGGGTGGAAAAGTGATGTTGGATTTTAAACTTGTGGCATAGGTCACGAACATCCTGATTCTTGAAGGGTGTACCATTATCTAAGATAATGGCTTGAGGGACACCATAGTGACAAATATGGTAGTTCAGAATGAACTTGGATATCTACTTTCCAGTGATATAGGTCATGGAGATGGCTTCCACCCACTTTGTGAATTACTCAGTGGTGATGATGAATTTATGTCCACTAGATGAGGTGGGGTAATTTTTCCAATGACATTGAGCCCCCATTGCGAAAAGGGCCAAGGTGTGACAATCGGGTGTAGCTCTTGAGCTGGTGCATGAATGAGATCCCCATGGTACTGACATTGCAAACATCTTATAACATAGTCATGTGCTTTTATTTCCATTGTAGGCCAATAGTACCCTATCCTTAGTAGTTTCTTTGCCAAAGTCATACCACTTGAATGTGAACCACATATGTCATTGTGTACCTCGATTAAGATAGTCAATTCCTCCTTAGCATTTGGGAAATGTAGTAGGATTGCTTCAATGCTTCTACAGTAAAGGGTATCTCCTAGGATGAAAAAATAGGATTCCTTTTTGACAAAGGCTCTTTTGAGGTTTGGGGTTATGTCGGTGGGGAGGAATCCTATTCTTAGGTAAGTGTATATATCATGGTACCAGGGATCACCAGGACCAATGATTTTGCACACAAATTTAGACTATGGTACCTTGAATGCAGGTACAAGAAGCTTCTCTATGAGGAATTCTTACTTTGGAACATTGCGTTGGACATCTAGGAGTGACCCGATTGTAGCCATTACATCTGCCACTCTATTGTTTGCTCTTGGTAGCTGCTCAAATGTGATATCAATGAATAACTCCTTAAGACTTTCCACCAATTTCTTGTATGGAGTTAGCTTGTTGTCTTTTGTTTGAAACTCATTGTTGACCTGGTTTATTATGATTTGTGAATCTATGTAGACCTTAAGTGACATGATCTGCCATTGCACTACAATTCTTAGTCCTATGACGAGAGCTTCATATTCTGCAATGTTATTTGTGCAAGGGTATGATAGTTTGTATGATTTTGGAATGTAATATCCTTGAGGGGTGATGAAGAAGATCTTTACTCCCGACCCATGTGTGTAGGATCCATCAAAGTACATTTTCTAGTGATCCACTACACTTAAGTTGAAGATTGATTCATCGGGGAATTTTGAGATAAGTGGATTCTCTGAGTATATTGGTGTCTCCACCAATTGATCTACAATTGCTTGTCCTTTGATGGCCTTGCATTCCACATACTCAATGTCATGCTCTATCAGCATCATAACCTGCATTTTTGTCCACCCTACAAGCATTGCTTTGAAAATAAAATACTTAAGGGGGTCTATCTTTGCGATGAGCTTTATTTGATAGGCTAGCATGATATGTCTGAACTTTTGTACTGCAAATACAACTACCAAACAAGCTTTCTCAATAGATGTATATTTCAATTCATGTCACACCATAATTCTACTGATATAATAGATAGCTCTCTTTTCTATTTTCATCATGTTGTGCTAAGAGAGTGTCGAGAGCTACCGTTGTTGTTGATATGTATAAGATCAAAGGTTTGCCTGGAATTGGCAACATGAGGATTGGTGGCATGAGTAAGTACTCCTTGATGTTATTGAAGGAATGATCACACTTCTCATCCCACTTGTATGCTACCCCCTTGTGGAGTAGATGAGAGTAGGGGATAGCCTTATCTACTAGTTGTGCTATGAATCAACGGATGGACTGGAGTCTTCCTTGTAAACCCCTTAGTTGTTTCAATGTTTTCAGTGCCTCCATTTTTAGGATTTCCTTAGCCTTAGTAGGATCTATTTCAATTCCCCTCATTGACATAATATACCTGAGGAGCTTTCCTGACTATACCCCAAAGACACACTTCTTTGGATTGAGTCTGACTTTGTATTCATCTAACCTATCAAAGATGGAGCTCAATGCTGCTATATGATCTCGTATTTTATTTGATTTTTCAAATATATCATCCACATAATCTTCCATAGTTTTTTGGATCATGTCATGGAAGATTAGTGTCATGGCCCTTTGATATGTTGCTCCTGCATTCTTCAACCCAAATGACATCATATTCCAACAATATGTACCCCATGGGAAAGTAAAGGTCATTTTATGTTGGTCATCTTTCACTATCATGATCTGGTTGTAGCCCGAGAATCCGTCCATCAATGATAACATCTCTTCTCCTACCATCATATCCATGATCATATCAATGTTTGGTAGTGGAAATTCATCCTTGGGACATGCTTTATTTAGATCTTTGAAGTCTATGTAGATACGAATTCCCCCAGTGGGTTTTGAAATAGATACAAGGTTTGAGACCCACTCTGGATAATCGATTGGTCATATGAACCTTGCATCTAAGATTTTCTGCAATTCCATTTTGACCAACAATGCTATCTGAGGATGCATTTTCCGAAGATTGTCTAATAGGCTTTACTTCAGGGTATACAGCTAGGTGATGAACCACAACCTCTGGATCAAGCCTAGGCATGTTAGCATAGGTCCATGCAAATTTTATCTTTCTTTCTTTTAGGAACACAAATAGAAGTTCCTTTTCTTATGTGAGAAGTGACTCTGCATAGAATGTTATGTGTGGTAGTTCATCTATTCCTAGGTTGATTGGATTGCACTTATCTTCTAGGACCATTGACTTCTCTTGATGAATTGCAGTGAGGAAGATTGAATCCTTCATTCTCCGGTGCCTCAAAGAGGTTTTCACCATTGGATATGTCCTTTATTTTTACTATTTTTGGGTCTAAGAGTGCCATAGTGTGGTTTTCACTCAAAGATCTAAAGATTATTCTTATATTTTCACATTTATGACTGAAGGCTTCAATCGTTTCCCTGTAATAACCCTGTGTGTCTAGTATGATGTTAAAGCTAGCCTTGTGATCTCTGTATGGTATCATGCCTTGCAGTCCCATGAATTTTGAGATTGCCTCATCATTTTTGAAAGAGTCAAAAATTGGTGGTCCTCATTGGTTCTAATCTATGAGTTGAGGGTAGAATAGGTTTATTTCATGGGTTTGATGGTCTAACTCAAAAGACAACCTGTACTAATCATGAGTAGGGAGGAATCTTTGAAAAGCATAGGCAAGTCAGTTATGAGATCCTCATCCGGGCGGGGGCCCTAGCTCGGTTGGCTAAGTAATTCCGTTGCGGCTCTGCTGGTCACGAGTTCTAGTCTCCCCCGTCCCGTGGTACCGGAGGGCGTGTCGCACCAGCGCCACCGGTCACGTTAAAAAGTTTACCAGGCGCACTGCAGTTTATAGGGGGTCGTGCTACCCGATTCCTGCAGTCTAAAAAAAAAAAAAAAGTTATGAGATCCTCATCACTACTACACACATCAATTATGTCAAAGGTAAAGTTGTCTATGACTTGACCTGTGGATACTGGTAATTGAAGGGTGGATGCTATTAGCTTAGCGAAAATTTTGAATTTCTTAACTAGGGCCACTTTTCCAAGTATGGTCACCTTCAGAGGGGTACATCTGAGGCAAATATTCCTTATACACTTCTTAGTGACAACGGGTTCAAACATGCCATTGTCATTCTGCCCGAGTTTCTTGTTTTTGTCATAGCCTATATCGAGCATCATTTTTAGACCTTTGTTTCTCTCATCCGTTAGAAGATCAGGCATGGGCCTTTCATCTTGATATAGGAGACTAGATATGTCTCTTTCATTAACTATTTCCTGACTTAGATCCCCCCAACTTTTGAATCTAGAGGGGTCCACTTTGAAGGTATGGGATGATGTTTTAGCTGGTTGGGGTTGCGTGTGAATCCTAGGAGATTGAGGTAACTCTCCTATCACTAAGGTACTTTTCTTCATTCTGTAATCCCCACACCTATTGTCTTGGATAATGACCTTGATTTCGGATATATCAGGAATGGCGGGTGTCTTTGTCTCAGAAGTGGAGGCTAATGTATTTGGGTCTACATATGGAGTTGTGGGGCCTTCATCATTCTTTGGGACTTGGGGGATTTTATAGTATTTTTCTTCTAGGATCTTGCAATAGGCAAAGGGTTCAGGATCACCATGAACCGCGACCTCTTGATTTCAATATGGGAATTTGATGCACTGATGGAAAGTTGATGCAACTGATTGCATCCCATGGATCCACAGATGCCCTAGAAGGATACTATAAGGTAAATCAAGGTAAAAGACTTGGCATGTGGTTTCCATAATGGTTGGCCCTACTTGATTAGGGAGTTAAATAGTTCCTTGAGACAATCTTTCTTGATCATCACATGCTTTGATTGTGATGCCCTTACCCTTTTCAATGGCATCCTCTGAGAATGCCAGATTCTTTATTAGTTTTAGGGAACAAATGTTTAGACCTGCACCCCCATCCACCAAGACCCTTTTGAATTTGTTTTTATGAACTAAGACTTCAAGGTGAAGTGCACAATTATGAGATGGTTGGGAGGGGAAGTCTTGATTGGAGAATGTAGGAGACTCTAAGTGGTGATATTTCTAACCATAGCTTGGAACTAGTTAGTGTCTAGATTTGTGGAGATGGTGGATAAAGCCAATGCTTCCTCTAGGATTTTTCTATGTGTGGGTGATATCTTCAGCAACTCCATGATGGAGATCTGAGTGAGGGTTCTTTTCAATTAGTCTAGGACATTGTAGCCATGAGGAATGGACTTCAGATTTGAGGTGGATGCCCTAGGTGGCTTTGATGGTCCAACAATGGTGACTCCATAATCAACTTTGGCTCCTTTGATGCTAACAACAGTTACCATTTCATCCATGGATGCAATAGCATGATCATACACATGGTTTAAATTGGAATACTTGGTCTTTCCATAGTTGTTTCCTTGGTTATGATTTGGCATTAGATTCGTGCATATTTTTAAGTCCCGATTTCTAGCTGGTTTCTCAATGCTTATGGCCTTATCATCAATGAGGTCTTGGATTAGATTTTTCAATCTCATGTAGCTTATTGTTGTGTGCCCTTTGATTTTATGAAAATCACAAAGGTGATTCTCATTGTACGTGATTCTCATTGTACCACAGTGGTTTCACTTGGGTTCTTGATAGTTCTCATAAGTGGGAATTTTGATGAGATTTTTATTTATCAGTTTCTTCATGATTGCTTCAATTGGTTCCCCAAGGGCAGTGTACTTCTTCTTGGTGGGATTTATGTTTCATGGGGGTGGTCCCCCTTGATTGTTCAAATCGTTTATTTGATTGTTGGGTGGTTGTTGTGAGACCACATTAGCCTACATGTTTCAATTGTTGTTTTGTGGTTGTTGGTAGGTATGGGAGTTTTGTTTTGGAGCATTGATTACGACCTTAGCATCCACCACACCATCATTTGTGATGTTTTTGTTCCTCACCCACATGCGAGGTTTCTCATTATAGCTAGTGGATAGGGAATTATCTTGATTTTCTTGATATGTAGGTGTTCATCCTTGTGCAATAAGGGCTCGTTCGATCCTAAGTGCCTTGGGGATTAGTTGGTTGTAGGTGGTGATACATTGCACCTTAAGATGAAATGCCAAGGTTTTCTCAAGATTAGTAATGATGCTACAAACTTGTTGTTCTTTTGGCATAGCCCATTTTCTCCTATTGGCCTTGGATCACCATCTTTACAAGAAGGAAGTGAATGATTCTCCCTTAGCTTTTTTAAGAGTTGATAGTTCCTCTAGGATGACATTCATACCGATATTGAAGGTGTAGTTTTTTATGAATGTGTCTATAATCTCTTGGAAATTTTTGATGCCAGGGGAAAGGCGAGAGAACAACTCCATGGTAGGACCAGCCAGACTTCGAGGAAATAGTTGCATCAGATATGTATCATCATATGCGACCTCCATGCAATGTACTTGGAATTCCCTAATGTGATCTTTAGGGTTTCTCATGCCATGATATTTGTCAAATTTAGGAATTTCAAACCCCTTTGGGAATGATACCATTGCAAAGCTCTTGTTGAATGGATAGGGACACAAGTTGCTTGGTGTCTTTGTTATTTTCCCTGATTGGAGATGGAGCACTTGTTGTGAGAGAAATTTGATTTTTGCTATCATTTTGTCTTGCAAATTAGGAGGTGGGGTAAATGTGTTTTGAATTTGTCGAGGTGTTTGAGTGATAGGTGGAGTGTTGGCTGTGTTGGTGGGAGTTTGTTGCAAGCTTTGCTGATATTCCTACATTTACTGTTGTGCCAACAATGTTTTTTGTTGGTCTTGTTGATGTTGTGCCAACAACGCTTGTTGCTAGTCTTGTTGTTGTTGTGCCAACACCGCTTGTTGTTGGGCTAGTAATGCTGCTTCTTGCTGCATTTGGTACTATTGTAGGGCTTGTTGATATGCTTGATACTGGGCTACTTATAGTTGTTCCTAGTATTGAGCTTTCACTTGAGATTGCTAAGCTTGGTATTGGGCTTGAGCTTGTGCTTGTTGGGAAGTTTATGCAACTTGTGCAGCTTGTGCGGCTTGAGCAGCTTGAGCTGCTTGCACAGCTTGGGAAACCTGGGCATCTTGGGCGGCTTGATCTACTTGTGTAGCTTGGGTAGCTTGTTGTTGTTGTAATAAGGCTAGAGCTTGATTAGCCTATTCTACTTGTTGTTCTTGTTGTGCTTGTTGTGCTTGTTGTGTGCCTTGAGTTGCTTCTGCTTGTTGTGCGGCTTGTTGTGCAACTTGCATTTTTTGGGCTTGTTGCACTTGGAACTGCTAATATGCCTTTTATAGGCCTGTTGTATTCCTTACAAAGTGATGCTATATTGATTGGCCACATTTGGTCTTGGTGGCAGTGGCGGCGATGGATTAGGAATGGTGTTCATTGTTGTGATGAGAGGTACCATTGTATTAATGGTGGGGATTTGTGTGGTGGATGGTGCGATTGATATGCTTGGTCCTTGGGAGATCATGTTTATGGATGGTGTCATGATTTCTTGGGTTGCTTGGATGGTTTCCATCTATTGTTGTGATATTGATGGAAAAAGTGGAGGATTTGATATGATGTTTTGATTGACGATTGGGGGGTTGTTTTTATTTTGTTGATTGAGTGGTGGTAAAGGAGGTGGCCCTACATTCAGGGGTGGTGTGGATGTTAATGGAAAAAGTGGAAGTGGTGGAAAGATGGGTGGGGTGTTCCCTTGAGGAAATGATGATGATGAGGGGTCAAAGATTCCCCCTGGTCCAAATAGCCCACCTCCTCCTTGCAAGGTCATAGGCAGGGAGATTTGTGTGTTGAGAGGTGCTTCATGAAAAGATGATGATGGGTCATTGGGGTCCTAAAAGGTAAGTGAAACATATGGGTGTAACAGATTCAAAGGGACTGATTGACCCAATAAGGTGTTTGTGTCCAAATCTTGGTTATTCATAAGGGGGTGTGTTTGTAGTACATGAAGCAATGAGCTCCCCTTGTTAACAATAGGTTGAGTTTGAGAAATGGATGATGTGGTTTGCAAAATGCTTTGAGTGATGCTTTGGATGAGATTGTTGGTGTGGGTGAAATTGGTGGCATGATCCCAAGAGGCTTTTCTACAAGAGTGCTTAAATCATAGTCGGAAGGGAGTTTAGCTCCTTTCGCTAATTCAAGCATGTATTGTGAGGGATTGAGTTTCATCATGACATTGACAATTTTGTGGGTTTCAAGATTTTGAACCATTTCAATAATCTCATCTTGAATCATCCCTAGCACATTGTTGGTGATTTCCTCCACTTGGGCACCTTCCTCTTGATGATCTTGTGGAAAGGGAGGAAAATTGAGCGTGGGATTGCTAGACCCAACGGGATTGATTTTGGAAGTGGTTTGACACAAGTCACTTGAAGTTGATGTTTCTTTGTTGGTTTCCATTCTCTTCTTGTGTTGAGATCTAGTTTGAACCATAAAATAGGGATCAATTTTCAAGAATGTAAGAGATGAATCTCTAATTCTTTGGATTGATCTAATCTTTAGGTACCCAAAAAAAAGTCTAAGATATTGAGGATCAAAGGGATGATGATGGTGATAGTGAAGGATGGAGGATTGGTGGATGATTAACTCTTATGAAACCTTGAAGAGGATACTAAACTTTAGGACTTTGGTTTGATGTTTGATTTTTTTATTTTGATTTTGGATTTTGGGTTTGATTTGATTTGATTTGGATTGGATTTGGTTTTGGATAATGAACTCATACACTCCAAGAGGTTGGATGTTGTCTTAGATTAAATTTATCCATAAGATGATAATTTTACTAAGTGTGTAAAGAAGGATTCATCTACACACACCTAGTCAAACAAGATGATTTGGATTTTATTTTTATTTTTATTTCAAGAGGATTCTACCCAAAGTTTAACATAAAGGATTTTTTCAAAATTTACAAGAGCTTTTTGTGAGGTGATTTTTGATTTTGATGTTTGAAGGATAGATGAGAGTGCTGATTTTTATCCTAAGAGACTTAGAGAGACTTTGTTTACTAGACCAAGGTGTTGAAGAACATTCTAATACTCCCTATGTGAGATACTCAAACCTTTGAAAGAGACTTGGATTTTGACAATAGTAAAATGAATACAAACTTGGATTGTGCACGTTTGTAAAAGTTGAAGGTCAATCTTTCTCTAAATTTGTAAAGAATAGACAACCTTTTCTTGTGAGCTTTTTGACTAAGACCTTTGGACTTTGGTTTTTGAATTTTGATCTTTTGGGAAATCATTTGAAAAGCACATGTTTGGGGTCCAATTGTTTCTTATCTTTGCTTTATTGAGTTCTTTTTACCACACACAATTCTTGATTAGGTTTTCCAAACTAAATGTCTAATGTCCCAATTTCTTCTCATTCCACAAAGTCCATTATGTGGAAATCAAGGAAATTTAGGAAAAAGTTCCCTATTGTTAACTTTAGTGAGCAAATTGAGATGTAAATTCAAATGTTTAGAAGCCTCAAAGGATAGAATCCCTAGGGAAAGAAGTAGCACTTGAATTTTGTTAAAGGTATTTGCTTCCTAAAGGGTTTGAAATTTGATGATCATGTTTGAAAGTTTGTTTTCCAATGTTTAAGATCCAAGCAAAGTGTTTTGATTCCAAGAACATGTAAAACCCTATGGATATTGAGATAATATTTGTTGAATCCCCACTTGGATAAATCTAGCTACGCCTAATATTAGTAGATGATTAGATGCTTAACCACACTAGCTCCCCTCCATGACACACACTTCTTAGGTCAGCCAAGCATCAGTACCCATGAAACTCCCATGGCATACTTTCCATCTCTACTAAAAGCTGTAAAAATGTGCAGCAACTTTAGAATGACCATTCTTGCACCAAAAAATAGATTAAGGATTTTGGTCTTTTAAACAAAGGGTTCTAGTGTAGGAATTCTATTCATGGGGGATAATCCATACAAGAGACCATTGTTGTCCTTTTTGTCAGAACAACTCTCGTGATACTTGAACTTTCCCTAAATACCCACACTTATATACTAGTTGGAAGTCGCTTGGCTTTAGCATGTTCCCGGTTGGGTCATTCCCTTGGGTGATTACTTTTTCCCACAAGGTAGGCCCTCTAAAGATAAACAAAAGTGAGCAAGTACATCCATAGTTTGATCAATATTTGTTGAGAAACAAAGAGATAACACATGCAATATACTCCACTCACACTCACAAAATTTTGTTCAATTTTAAGAATCCAAATTGAAGTGTGGAGGAAATCACCTATACAACTTAATGTCACAAAAATCTTTTTGATTCTCAAGATCACTATGAGGCACAAGAGAAGTGCATACATCTTTTAGATGATATTACTCTGGATAAGAGATTACAAAACATAAAATCACATGTTCATTTTAATCCTTCAATGCAAGAATTGGATTCTTTTTAGGAACCAAAAGGAAATATGAGAGTTGCTTGTTCAATTGTTAAACCTTAAATAAAATCTAGTAAGTTGCCTAAGGTTCTTTTTAATCCCTTTGTGTTGTTATTTCTAGAGCCCAAATGAAATTTATTGAGTTCTAAAAGCATGAAAGATAGAAAATACTTAGAAGAGGGATTGTAATTTCTCCCCAAAGTGTTTAAACCAACTTTGTACAATGAGATGATAATGCCATAGAGAATCCTTTTTCTTCATTTTCCTCCACCTTTGATCAAGCCAACCTACAAGAACTGGTTAAAACTTCAAAAATAGAAGCCAAAAACTAGTTAGTAGTCAAAAGCAACCAAAATGAAAAAAGCACATGTAAAAATTAATCTGAAAAGTTCCTTGTACCCAACTCTAGTGGTGTAATCTGCAGAGGCAGTGCAGTTTGAAAAATTCAGTGGCACTATATAGCACCGCTAGGACTAATAGCGACGCTCTATAGTAAATCCAATGAGTGCAATTGTGGCGCTATTTCAATCAAGTGACGTTTGAAATTTGGATGCTCGGTGATAGAAAAATGGCCCAACGTCACAGTTTGAAATTCAAATTTCTGGGTGAGAATGACTCAACATCGCAGTTTAGACTTTGATAGCGGCACTATATGGCGCCACTGGATTGATAGCGGCAGAATTTATCTATTAGCGGCATTGCATTCCTATAGACACAAAAAGTTCAAAAAAGCCACAAAATTTTGAAGAAAAACATGTTAAAAAATCTTCAAGTAGGCCCTCCTTCTAGTGCCAAAATGTGAATGGTGATCTTATACCTACACAAACACAACAACAAATCACACAATTAGTTCATTATGCAAGTTAAATCAACATTCCCCATAGAATTCTTTTGAAATGCACAAAACAAGAAATGGAAATGAAGAACACAAATGAAGACTATCAAATCCTATTTAATGCAACAAACTCCTAATCCCATGGGGTAATTGGTGCCATTTTGATGTGGAAAATGGCCCTTTCCCAATCCCTTCTAAGCTTGAGTGATGATTTGATACTTCTTGGTTGAATTCTTGCATAACCTACCTATGAAAATGTAAAGATAGATGAACAATGGATGAGCAAATTCAAAATATGAAGATAATGTCTTTGCATCAAGTTGTGGATCCAAAATCCAAATGAGAGCCTCTTATTTATAGATGAGAGTGATGGAGAATGAGGAAAAATGGATGAATGTGGGATAAAAGACCAACCATTGACCAAGTGCCACTTGTCAACATGTGAGTGGACAAAGGTGGAGCACACTTTGGTCATTGTGCAATTAAATGCAATTAGGTGGAATTTCAAAATGGATGAAATGACATGTTGGAGGGAGGAGAAAATGAAGTTAATGCCACTTGGCTCAAGGAAAAAGGATATGTAAAAGGTTTAAATGCCTTGTTGGATGTATAGACCCTTTTAGAGGGATTTTTCAAATTTAGAGAATATTCCAACATTGATTCCTTTTTTAAAGTAATTAAAGATTTAATAAATCAATTGAAATTATTTTCATGAGCAAGTTGTAAAATCTAGAGAATTTAGGTGACTAAGATTAAGATTAATTAAGAGAGAGATTAGTTGATTTGACCATTTTGACTTAGATTTTTGGATTGAAATAAATCAAAATGAGAAGAAAATGAATTAGACTTAATTAAGTAAAGATTTTGATTTATTTAATTAAAAGGAGATGGTGTTAGATCAAATCAAATAAAGATTAATTTATTTAATTTAATAGAATGAATTTAGAGATTTAATTAAATAAAATGAATTATTTAATTAAAGAGAGATTATAGGATTAATTAAATAAAATAATTTATTTAATTAATAAGAGATGATGACTTAATTAGATAAATTGATTTATTTAATTTAGAGATGAAATGTGATGAAGTTTAATCAAATACATATTATTAGGAGTTAAATGATTTTAGCAAGAGATGATTTAGGATGTGAATTGTTACTAAGAGTACAGTTAATTTGTGTGATATAGATTGAATATAGTTAGAATAAGGCAACTAAGCAAAGTAATGCAAAATAACATAAAACAACCTACACCAAAGATTAGAAAGCTTAGTTGGGACTTCAACACAAAATATAAGGAGAATAAATAGACTTTTTTCATTCTAGGTCCCTTTAGTTTGGCCTTCTAGGGTCTTTAGTATGCTCCCTTGGATGGCAAGAGATACAAGCTAGATGATGGGTGTGAAGATGGATGCAAGTGGACACCAAGCATACAAATGTCTAAGTATTATGGATTCTAGAAAAATTTGCTTGTAAAGTTTGGCTATATGCATGATCTCTAAAAATGAGAGGAGAAAAGAGGGGTATTTATAGAAGTTTTTGGAAATCTCTAGGGAAATGGAGAAAGGTCAGATTGAATACCAAGATCAGATGTAGGATAAGGTGAGTTGAGAACTCACAAGCCCTCACATCTTGGCTTGTAACATGTGATATAACAAAGGGGTGAGTGTGTGTACATGAGGTGGAAGGATAGTACATGACATGGAGGGAGTACAAAGTACCTTGGGATTGGGACAAGATCTCCTCATAAAGGAGGTACTTGTCCCCATGTGGGGGAGATGACAAGTGGGGAATTAAAAATTACTCAAATATTCTGATAGGGATGAGAGAAGGAATTTAAAATTCCTTTAAATGCATTGGGAGATTAAATGTGAATTAAAAATTCACATAGGGAATGTAGATGCCTTGTCCAAAAGGAGAAAGCATTTAATAGGGTTGACTAGATTAAGTGATTAAGGTTGTGCAAGTGCCAGTGGGAGCTAATTAGCAGATGTAGAAAGGGTTAGATTTCTACATGACTTGATGTGACAAGTCAAAGATCACATGAAGAAGAGAAAAAGGTTAATATTCCTTGGAAGATAAAGGAATAAAGATTCCTTGAGAGGTTGGTGGCTAGTTAATGAAGAAGGAGGGTTAGGTGGCTACCAAAAAGGAGAATTAGAAGCCCAATTTGCCAAAGTTGAGTGCTTGTTACATCCTAATCAAGGATTAATGCACATCCTGTTGGGATTAGAGATGGATTAGATTAGATAAAATGATGGAGGGATGTGACATAAAGGGAATTAAATAAATGGCATATTTGGTTCATTTGATGAAAGGTGGAAGGTATTTAATTATTTAACTAGATACCTTGGGATTAGAAAAGACTTTAGAGAAATTAGTAAATATTAGGTGATGTTAAAAATTGGCCACGGATACAGAGGATGTTTAGACAGAAGGGGGGATAAATTTGGATAAATTGGAAGTGTTCCCAAATTTAGGTGTGTCTATTTTCCTCTTCTCTTTGAGAGATGGTGTTATGAAGCAGCATCATTTCAAAATATTAAAACATAGAACCTAGAAGAGGCCAGACTGGGAAAGATGCAGTCATTGAAAGGTGACTAGGAAATTGAAGGCTGGTGGGAATAAAGTTAGTGATTTGAGGATGCCCCCTCAGAAGAGGGACATGGGGTTCAGAGAGAACATGGGTATATACAAATGGAGAGAGATGATGCAAGGATATGAAGAAGATGATGCAAAGGCATGAGGGTGAGGAGGGGAGAGTGATGAGGATATAAATGGATGGGGGGATTTTGATAGATGATAGGATGGAGATAAAATGCAATCCAAATGCAATTTTCCATCGTTAGGAGCATTAATTTTTGCTATAGCAGAAGACACGATACACCAAGGTATAAAGGACCAAGGCAGATTAGTGTCTAATGCATAAAACAAACATAACAAATAAGAAGGCTATCCGAACACCCCAAAGTCGTGGTGACCTTGGTCGGGCCAGGTATTGGGATAACTACAAGCACACAAGGATGCCCCAGCGTAACACAAGACCTCAGGGATCTTGGTGGGTTTTCACAGACAACCAAGAAGACAACAACAAAGAAAAGATCAAGATACACCCCTATGTTGACTAGTCAAAGCACACCATGATATGATGGATCATGGCGACCATGACAAGTGATGGTAGGGAGCTCAAATGATAAACAAAATCCAAAAGCATCAAAAGATCACAATCAATTTCAAATGTCCTTTGCCATAGGATCAAGGGGATGGACAGGATTGATGAGGTCTATTAGGAAGGATGCATCCTATTGAGATCAATGATGGATACTAAACTTAAAAGATCGATATGACATAGGATATTCAGAACCGATTGGATTTGATGATACAAGTGGATTTTGTTTGTTAAGAACCAGCTAGATAAGGGCATAGTTCAATGACAAGAGACATGACACAAGATGAACACACCCTAAAGACCTAGGGGCTTAGGGGCCGATCAAAGATTAGCCTTGCCCACATGGAAGCGTAGAGCCCTTGTAGTTCGATAAAAGGTTGATGACAGACCATGATGGAGACTTCAATGGATGATGAAGATAGGATGGAGAAAAGGAGAAAAGTGGACAATATGGAGTGATGATGGATGGAACCCTGGGGGTGGATCAAATGATCGACCTTGCCTATGTGAAAGCGCAGGGGCAACGTAGTTCGAATAAAAGCCAAAGATAAGTGATGGATGAAAGATGATGAGATAACCCTAGATAAGGGGATAAAATGATTGGACCAACATGATGGGACAAGATAGACATGCAGGATTGGATCAGAGGATGGTGGCTACACAAAGTTCAGGGATGGGATGGTGATCCAAATCATCAAAGATTAAGTGGGAGGATGATATGACATATAGATGAATGATGAAGTGATAAGATAGACGATCTCAGATTGTATGGGGAGTAGCCAATGACAAGGGATTAAGAGATGTGATATGGATAGAGATAAATGGATAGGAAGATAATGAGGGGGAGACGGAAGGGATGCTATGATGGATGGGTAGGGGGATAAGGATAGGGAGGTTAAAAGGATTGTGTGGAGGGATTGGAAGATAAGGATGGGGAGATGGAAGGGATTGCTCTAATGGAATGAATGATTTCTCCAAGGAATATATCACAAAGGAAGATTGATGCCCCCACTCTAGGTATTCCATGTGTGAGGAGGCATGAAGGATGCAATAGAGAAGGATAGGAAAATAAAGGAGTCAGACGAATGAAGATAGGATGCATGGATAAGAAAGGGAGATTGAAGGGTAGCATGGATAAGGAGGGTAGCTTGAGTGTGTGGATGAGGGGAATGTATGCTAAGAGGTGTCCAAAGCATGTTTATATGTTTTCCCCTATCTTTATCAAGATCACAAGGAGGATGGAAGGATTGGGATAAATGAGATATGCCAAATGGGATGTGTAAGCTCAATAGGATGGAGGGGATGGACGAAAAGGATGTATAGCAAGAAGATGGGTGCATAGTCGAAAGCGTAGCAGGAAGCATAGCGGATGGAGGGAATGTATATCAAGAAGCTACCCCTGAGTGCAGATGGGGATTTACACATGACGCTTGCTAGCTAGGTTTTCATCATGGTACTTATCCAAGGCACTTGTTTGCCAAGTTTTCACCATTAGATGGATTATTTCTGTTCATTATTTTATTTTGTGATTTTTTTTATTTTTTTTACTTTTTTGGATTTTTTTGACTTCTTGGATAACATGCATAAGGAGATGGATAAGGATAGGGAGGCGAATAAGCAGATTTGGAAGATATGTGATAAGAAGGTGGGTGAAGGACTTAAGAATCAAGTTCCATACGAGGTATTAAAAGCCCATGTGTGAAGCGACTATTGGATGTTGGTACAACCTTATTAGGATAAATGGATTATGCTAGAGGATGAATTAGAGGGATTTGATGGGGAAGACATGCAAGATAATGGATAGGATGTTGGAAATGGTATGGATAGAATGATGGGGTGGATATGTGATGGGGAGATGAGTTCAAGACCAACATTGGCACATGTGGGGGTGGATGCGAAAAGATAAGAGGATTAATGGATGGATAATGTGGGGATAATGGAGGAGATGGGATAGTGAATTTTGGAACATAAGGACCCAAAACAGATGTAGGAGATGAGAGGGGTGTATGATTAGATTTTGGATTAGCAACTTTGGATGTTCTTATATATTTTTCGTTTGATGGCATTGCATCTTTTTTCTTTGGGATCCACATGGTTTTGATCTTTGCTTTCGTGGGCCTTTGTGGCCTACGGATTTGATTTGGATTTAGATTTTTCTTCTCTTCACCATGTCTTTTAGAGGGGACATGGGGAGATTTAGATTCATGTGGATGTTTGGATTTATGCATTTTTATGTTAACATCCAAAGTGTTTTTAGTATCAATGGGATGGGTGTGAGGAGATGGATGATGTGGAGCAATGGAGGTAGGGGTATGGGGATTACGTGTAGATGGAGGATGTTTAGGTATGTGCCTTTGTTGATCCCAATTATGGGATATGCGAGAGGGATGTTTATGATGGATGACATGGATAGGTTTTGGATGGATGAAAGGATGAGATGGAGGAGGAAATTTTGGGATATAAGGGCCCAAAATAGACTTAGGACTTGGAGGATGTGTGAGGGCGGATGGAGGGACATAAGGACCCAAAATGGATGGAGCAGATGAAGGAGGAATATTGATGGTTGTTTTGAGGCGATATGATGGAGGAGGAGGGATATCAGCATATGATCGGGTGGAGCGATGGGAAGAGCCGACATTTCTTTTAGAGAAGGCTCATTGAGGACATCTAGAGGTTGCACCAACATCTTTAGATTGTGAGTCTTGGGAAATAGGTCCAAAACCTTGCATGCAGATTTGTTCTTTGGCTTGGATGGGCTCTAAAATACCTTGCTCATGAAGGCCAAGACCTTTTCCTTGATAGTTCATGTTCTTGAGCATGCGATCCATGATAGGATTTTTGTTATTCTGAAAACATGATGTGAGTCCGTTATTAGGTGGAGGATGATGGGTGGTAAATACACTGTATTTTTCTTCTACAAGGAGGCCACCATGGAAGAATGTGAGAGCACCAAGGGGATATGCAAGTGGTGTGGGGATAGTAGTTTTAGGTGATGATGGGGGATTATGAGAGGGAGATGATGGGATAGCAACATTTGGATGGGTGGTATCAGGAGAGGGATTAGTGGATATGATAGGATTTGAGCATGTGGTAGTGGGCTCATGCGATGGAGATGGAGATGGAGCGGTGGAAGCTTGGATGGAAAATGGATCATGGGATGGAATGGATGGGGGACTGTGATCTTGAGGTGGACTAGATGGGGTGGTAGGATCTTGATCTAGAGAAGGGGATATGTTGGCATGCTTTGGATCAGGCTCTTGGCATGACTCATCGTGTGTGGGAGGCATGATAATAGAGTCTTGGTGGGACTCTTCAAGTGGGGAAGATGGAGGGATGGAGGATTCAAAATGTTCACAGGAATGGATTTTAGTAACACTAGGAGTGGAAGGAGTGGATTGGATTAGGGTGTTGTTGATGGGTTCGACGACTCTCAGAGGAGGAAGTGGGTGTTTAATGGATTCATTAGATGTGATGGTAGGAGATGGAGGCTCAGTGGATTCAAAGGATGTGATGGTAGGAGATGGGGGCTTAGTGGATTCAAAGGATGTGATGGTAGGAGATGGGGGCTCAGTGGATTCCAAGGACGTGATGGTAGGAGATGGGGGCTCAGTGGATTCAAAGGATGTGATGGTTTTGATGGTTTGAGTGATACTAGGGGTGGTATCATCAATGATAGGTTTTGGGTGGAGAAAGGTTTCGTCACTAATGGCTATGGATAATGGGTTGGGATGGCATGATTCCACAATTTCAAGGTGTGGAGTGGGAGATGTCTTCTTTGTTATAAGTCCTTGGAGAACTTTTGAAATGAGAGACTTGCATACTCTAGGATGAGATGGTGTGGTAGGAGTGGATGAGGGATTATGGATTAGTGGGGAATTAGGACTAGGGATTGGTGGACAAGGATTAGATGGGGGAATGTGATTGGATGAAAGACTGGGAATAGATGGGTGATTAAGATTAGATGAAGGGTTAAGATAGGGGTATTGGCATGGTGAATTAGGACACGAGGATGCGGGTGGTGGATTCTAGTAAGGGTATGGGGATGGTGGATGAGGATGGGAAGATTGAGGTGGCAGATGGAGATAGGGAACTACGGGTGTCGAATTAGGATAAGCGGATGTGGATGCTAGATTAGGATAGGTTGGTGTGGATGTTGGGTTAGGGTGAGTAGATTGGTATGGAAGGTTGGGGTAGTGGGTATGTACGGATGAAGGATTGAGATAGGAGGATCTGGATGGGGGATTAGGATAAGGGTATTGTGATGGCATACTAGGATAAGAGGATGATGTAGATGAAGGATATGATGGATATGATGGGTATCCCTTCAAAGGTAGCATAGGGAGCATGATTAGACATGGATGAAGACATAACAGGATAACTCAAGGGATGATTGGATTTTGGAAAGCGGTGGAGAAAACTTACTAGTAAATGATATGTCAAGTGGGATCTATGTCACATTCTTCGATCACAAACTTTCATATCATCAACGGTAATTAGGGTTTCCATTGATCACTACTGATGGAGGATAATAATTCACGATGGTGAAAGGATAAAGAGGATGGATCAAAGATTATGGATGGAAATAGACTAAAGCTCAAATAAGGATAGCATGCTCAAGGATGATTAAAGTTCTCAGATGAGATTGGATTTAATGGATTGATTCTGATGATTGGATTGGATCATCAAAGGATGACAACACCGAATCTCGAGATGGAAGTAGATCGATTGAACAGAGGTGATCGGATAGGATGATTAGATTAGATTGGATAAGATTGATCAATGGATTGGATTGGATGATGGAAGGGACTGTAAACCTTGTTCAGAGATTACCCTAGATGACGTTGGATACTGATTGATCGGATTAAAGGATAAATGTATGATTGCAGCACCGAATCCACTTTGAGATTGAAAATGGATTGATTGGGCCGACCATGATGATTAACTTAGGATGGATGACAATCCTAAGAGGATGTTGATGATGACGATCAGATCAGATACTTTGGTCAATTTGGATAATAACCTGAGACGGAGTTCAGGGGATTTGGATGATTTGATTAGAGGAATGAATGATAAAAATGGATGAATGAATACTCAAAACAAGTAAATGATTGATCAGAATGAGTAAACAAATGATCGGACTGATCGAACGAGAGTTCAGAATGATGAAAGGATGTGTTAAATGGATGAACGTTTACTTGGAACGAGTAAACGGATGATCAGAATGATGAAAGGATGCGTTAAATGGATGAATGTTTACTCGAAACAAGTAAATAGATGATCGCAATGATAGAATGAGAGTTTGGAATGATGAAAGGTACGTTAAATGGATGAATGTTTACTCGAAACAAGTAAACAAATGATCAGAATGATAGAATGAGAGTTTGGAATGATGAAAGGATGTGTTAAATGGATGAATGTTTACTTGGAACGAGTAAACGGATGATCAAAATGATAGAACGAGAGTTCAGAATGATGAAAGGATGTGTTAAATGGATGATCGTTTACTCAGAGCGAGTAAACGGATGATCAGAATGATAGAACGAGAGTTTGGAATGATGAAAGGATGTGTTAAATGGATGAATGTTTACTCAGAACGAGTAAAAAAATGATCGAAATGATAGAACGAGAGTTCAGAATGATGAAAGGATGCGTTAAATGGATGAATGTTTACTCAAAATGAGTAAACGGATGATCGACATGATAGAACAAGAGTTCAAAATGATGAAAGGATGTGTTAAATGGATGAACGTTTACTTAGAATGAGTAAATGAATGAGAATGGTAGGGTATGCCTCCCTCGAGGAGGTGGATGGGGAAGAAAAAGGTGCCCCAGCCAACTTCTCAAAAGTATGAAGTGGTATATGTCATTGGAAAGAGCACGAAAAATTGAGAAGGTTGGCGCTCGAACAAAGGAAAATGGGTAAATAGTGTGCAAATGGCAAGGCATATATGGTTGTCTGTCAGGTTAGGTCTGCCTTAGGAGAAAAAGCTAGTCAAATCCGGCTGAGTAGAGGTCAAGTCTACCCCTGCATGGGTCAGGTCCACCCAAGGAGCAAAAACTGATGAAATTAGGTCCAAAACAGGCTTGAAAAGACTAGTTTTAGGGCAAGTCCGCCCCTAGATGAGGGCAAGTCCACCCAAGGATGAAAAGCTAATGATCCTAGGTCCAAATCATCCTCCAAGGGACCAATTTTTAGGGCAAGTCCTCCCCTGGATCAGGGCAAGTCTGCCCAAGGATGAAAAATTGATGATCCTAGGTCCAAATTAGGCTCCAAGGGACTAGTTTTTAGGGCAAGTCCGCCCCTGGATGAGGGCAAGTCCGCCCAAGGATTAAAAAACTGATGATCCTATGCCCAAAACAGGCTCCAAGGGACCAATTTTTAGGGCAAGTCCATCCCTGGATGAGGGAAAGTCTGCCCAAGGATGAAAAACTGATGATCCTATGCCCAATATAGGTTGCCAAAGACCAGTTTTTAGGGCAAGTCCATCCTTGGATGAGGGAAAGTCTGCCCAAGGATGAAAAACTGATGATCCTATGCCCAAAACAAGCTTCCAAAGACCAGTTTTTAGGGCATGTCCGCCCCTGGATCAGGGAAAGTCCGCCCAAGGATGAAAAACTGATGATCCTAGGTCCAAATTAGGCTCCAAGGGACTAGTTTTTAGGGCAAGTCCACCCCTGGATGAGGGCAAGTCCGCCCAAGGATTAAAATTTGATGATCCTATGCCCAAAATAGGCTGCCAAAGACCAGTTTTTAGGGAAAGTTCACCCAAGGATGAAAAATTGATGATCTTATGCCCAAAACAGGCAAAGGCAAAGGACTCAAAATATAAGAATCATCAATCAAAAGACTATGGCTGAGTGAAATAAATCAGATAATCACTAGTACCGCACAAAGAAAACAATTCAGTCAGCACAAGCCTAAGTTTAGTAAAGGGGTATAGCCGACAAAGTCCTCTAATCTAGGATGAACATGGTTACTAGGGAGTCCTCAATATACACCCGGTACGTGAGGCCCAAATCATGAACACCAACCTATTACAAGCATGAGTCGGGAACCGAAAAGGCTCAGACCAACTCTTCACATCATCTCGATGCTTTGCCAATTACAACATGGTTGGATTGAGGTACAACTTTCGCTCTCCCCCCTTTATATACCCTGCTGGTACACGTGGTTGGAATCATCCCTTGGGGTGATGAAATCCCCAAGCAGGTCTTGCTAAGAAAGATAAAATGGGTAGACTCAAAGGACAGGGTAAGTTAAGATTTCTCATCACCTAGGATCGCCAAATGGCGCAAGGAGATTGGATATGTCAAATAACTAACCAAAAACACATCATACAAGGTAGATTGACACCTCTTAATTAAACTATGTTGCTAATTAGGGGTCAAGAACCCTTAAAATAGCCAAAAAGTTGCTAAAAAACAAAAATTTCACCTTTTGAAAAGCCGCCAAGGGAAAATCCACCCAAGGAGGGAAAATTAGCTGTTTAGGCTCATATCCGCCATCCGAGGGAAAATCAGATGTTTAGGGCTCTCATATCCGGCCGTCTGCGGAGGCAACCAGCCGCTTAGGTCACATATACCGCTTTGTGAGGGCCAAATCAGTCAAATGCTTTTTAGGTCATATCCACCGCGGCTCAGACTGCACTGGCAAAAAGGAAAAATTTAGGAAAACGCGGAGATAAGAGACCCGCTTTGTGGTCCTGTAATCGCTGCAGTAGAAATGTGATAGGTTGAATATATGTGTTAGAATATGAGAAGCAAGCAAAGTAATGCAAATAACACTAAAACAACTTACACCTCAAGATTTCATTTAGTTTGGATTCAACACTTAAGATTAGTTTGCTGATTCAACACAAAAATAAGGAAGATAAATGGGAACTTTTTACCTTGTGTCGAATCGATCCTTTGGTTGGCCCTTCGATCTTTGATGTGTATGCTCCTTAGATGGAAAGAGATGCAAGCTAGATGATGGTGTGAAGATGGATGCAAGTGGGTGCAAGCATGAAAATGTCTAAGTATGGATTCTAGGAAAAATTTGCAAGAGTTTGGCTATAATGCATGATCTCCCCCAAAATGAGAGAAAAAAGGGGGTATTTATATATATTTTGGAACTCTCTATGGAAATGGATGGTCAAGATTGAACCACCAAGATTAAGATGTAGTGCTAAGGTGAATTGAGAACTCACAAGCCCTCACATCTTAACATGTGACATATGATATGGCTTAAAAAGGGCACACGATGTGGAAGGATAGTACATGACATGGAGGGAGTAATAGTACTGGGATTGGGACAAGATCTCCCATAAAGGAGGTAATGGTCCCGCAGGTGAGATGGACAAGTGGGGTAAACGAAAACAAATGCAGCATTCTACGGGGATGAGAGAAGCACTTAAAATTCCCAAACGCATTGAGATTAAATGTGAATTGCAATTCACATGGGAAATGGATGCCTCCGTCCCAAAAGGAGAAAGCATTTAATAGGTAATGACTCTGATTAGCATCAGGCCAAGGCAAGTACTTGATTAGACTAATTAACGAAGATATTAGAAGAGAAATAGATTTCACATGTGACTTGATGTGACAAGTCAAAGACTGCCATGAGAAGAGAAAAAGGAATTTAATATTCCTGAGCATGTACAATTAAAATTCCTTGAGAGGTTGATTAGGCTAAAGTCAAATGGTGATTGAGAGGAGGGAAGAAGTACGGAAGAGAAATCAGGAGGCCAACTGCAGCCGGAAGATGACACATCTCAATCAAGGATTAGACATGTGCACATCCCTAATGATGGATTAGAAGATGGATTAAGATTAGATAAAAAATGATGGATATGACATATACGGGGAATTCAAATAAATGGCATATTTATTTAATTCATTTGATGAAAGGGGGAAGGTATTTAATTATTTAACTAGATACCTTAGGGATTAGAAGAACTTTAGAGGGATTAATTAAATAATAGTGATATTACGTAATTAATGTGGATAAGAGGATGTTTAGACGAAAGGGGGTAAATTTGGATAAATTAAGTGTCCAAATTTAGGTGTCTACAAGGTGCATGATATCAATCAATACATTTTGCGTGTCTACAAGTCCTATAATTCTTAAACCTTCTACATTTCCTTTAATTATTAGACCTCCTAAGTCATCTCCTTAGCCACTTCTTACCATCTACCCACCCTCACATGAAAACCAAGTTCAAAAAAAACTTGTGCTTATTCTAAAACCACCTCAACACAATGTTTTGCATCAACTAGGTTATAATATTGTTGTTCATACATATAACACTAGAAATAATCAACAACCACAAACAACTCAAATGTCCCTTCCATTACCTCAACCATATCTCCCACTTGGACCTAATATCTTGTAGTGTAGTGGTAAAGAGTATGATCTTGTTGAACAACTTAAAAACACTCTTGCTAAGATATCCTTTTGGGACCTTATTCAAGCCTCCCCTAATTAACTTAACATGCTTCAAAGAGCTTTACAAAATGTTCTTATCCCTCCTAGTGTTCAACCAAATGATATAGCAACCCTAATTCAAGGAATGAATGCAAACATTATTTTCCACAAAATTGAGCTCCCTCCTTTAGAAGTGCAAAAAAAAAAACAAAGCTTTCATGATAATTTCTATTATCAATAAGAAAGGCATAAAGAGATCCCTTGTTGACAATATCTTTTCCCTTAGCATGTGTAGCATAAACCTTTTGGACAAGATTGGAGTAGAAAAAAGCCAAATACAACCAGAATCTTTGTCTATCTGTGGATTTGATAATGTAGGAAAACAATCGCTTGGCGTGATCACATTACTAGTTATAGTTGGAAAGGATACATTGAAAACTACTATCCATGTTATGCCTCAATATATTTCTTATAATCTTCTTTTGGGATGATCATGGATTCATGAGATGCACGTAGTGCCTTCTACTCTTCATCGTATAATGAATTATGTTTATAAGGACAAGGTTTATAAGATAAAATTTGATGTTGAGCCTTAAAATTGTTTACAAATTGAAAAAAGAATGATAAATCCTCTTGCAACATTGACACCAACTACACAAGTGAAACCCACGAAAGAGAAAGAAAAAGAAAATCATATTCTAGAAGTCACAAAGTTATTGGAGGATGATTGGGGTTCCTTAGATTTCACACCTAAATTTGATGGGAAACCTAAGATCATAACAAAAAAGATTGAAAAGGGAAAAGAACCAATGGTAATGTCAACACAAAATTTTGAAGAACCATTGAAAGCATCCACTTCAACCACTTTAGGATAAGAGGCAACATACACAAAAATCTTTGATGAAGTTGATTACAAACAACCACCAAATCAAAAGAAATAAAAAATATTTATGGAAGAGGTTATGAACTTATGAAACAACTTGGTTATAGTGGGAAAGGATGTGGTGCTAGAGAAATAGGTATCTATGTCCCTATAGATCCTAATACACAAGAAACAACTAGTGGTCTTGGTTATTGTCCTTTGAAAAAAACAAAACCATCACTCAACACCAACACTATCACAAAAGATTCTCCTAGAAAAAAATTAACTTTGGTACATCCTAAATTAATAAATACTACATGTGGGAATATCTCATTAGATATGCATACTTTATCTACCCATTATAATTAATAACATTAGTTTTTTCTCCTTATCATGTGGTAGTTGTAGTATCATAGCATATTCACTACCATGCATGAGGGTATAAATTTGGCTTTATGCATTCATACTTTCTTTTCACAAGGAGCAAAATATCATCATCCATTTTTGGCTCACCTTTTTTCCTTGGGGGGCAAAGGGTTAGGTAGCCTTGTCCTAGTATGGCACTTGCCATTTTCTCTTTTTGGCTAGTTGACCACCTTCCATGTGTATATAAGAGCAAGCTTGGGATGTGGACGATATGCCTTAAGTTGGCTCACATGTGACATACTTTTATTTCTATGCTATCTTTAGCAATGCATTTTGGGGGAAACCCCTTATTCATGACGTAGCTTCATTTGGGAACATATCACTTGGCATAGGGATTTTCAAGTAAGCTCTCATGTCTTCTTTATTGTAAATTATTTTCTACTTTAAAGTAAATTTCTTACAACAATGGTGTTAGAAATTTCTTTAAAGTGGGGGCATACATTGGCATTATCATTTTAAATTTTTTGAATATATATTATGTTGTCATATCCTATTTGCATTTTGTTCATAGGTTCTTAGCATAACACAGCTTGTTAGGCCTTATGAAGCTCGAAGTTCATGTTTGTTTTGTGGTATGAGAGCCTAATATGATTCTCTCATTTGCCACCCTTGAGGGCTCACCCAATCAACAACCAAATTTCCATTAGCCTAGAGTGATCGTGCATCATTGTTTGCATAGTGGATAGTTAGAGTTTCGCTTACAAACATTTTTGGACAAACAGTTGAGCCCTGATCCACATCGAGTTGGATAGATTGTCGAGTTTTGATCCACCCCTCTTCTTCTTTTTTTTCTTTAAAAAGTCTTTGAGATTGTATGTTTGTGTATCTTGTCTTGTTGTTGCATATCATACATCTTGTGTGTGTCCCTTTGTGCTTATGTTGGTTTGACATAGGATCTTGATCTTGGAGGCTTGGACACCTACTTAATCTTTTTTATTCTATCCCATCAACATTCATACACTTGGACCTCTCTTGACACGTATTTGTCTACTTTAGTGTGATTTTTTTGCTTGTGCTCATCCTCTCACTAAAGTGGGGACTAAATGTAGTGTCAAAAAATAAAACCCTTTACATTTTCACACTTTTTTGGTCCCCCTAATTAAAATAAACTTAATAATTCCTTAACGTAGTGTTGTAAACTATATCACTTTGCATTTTTGCACTTGTTTCAGCCCTCCTAGTTAAAATGGATTTAATAATGCCTTAATTTAGTGTTGTAAAATGTATTTATTTACAATTTCACACTTATTTAAGGCTCCCTTAATTAATTGAGTGTAATTTTTCCTTAATAATCCCTATAATTCATCTAAAATCCCATTTGATTACATTTTCTGAAGGGGAAACCCGACATTAATCAATGCCTAGACATAACACCTTATATTGAGCAATGTGTGTTCCAGGAATTGGAGCATGGGATCCATTCCCCATGGGAAAATTCATTCTCCCTAAGCCTTGGAACCTATTTTTAAATATGTATTTGGTGGTATTTTTATGATCCTCAATTTAAATTTCAAAGTTTCACTTCTAATGTTTGAATTTCGGGAAATTAAGGATAGATGTCTACAAATACAAGGCCATTTCACTATGTTTCACCTAGCAATTTTATTAGATTTCAAAAGCACAATTGAGAGAAATTTCACAAGAGCATTTGACAGAAGATTTCTTCATCATATGTTGTAGATTCAAGATTTCAAGCATCATTCCAAAGCTATGTTCTTTCATGCATGTTTTTAGAGATAACATTATGATGTAGGTTTCAAGATCTAATTCAAGCATTCAAGTCAAAGATTCAATGCAAGATTCAAGCATCAAGATCCACATTCATTAAGGCCATTTCATGCAATATCAACAACAATATTTCAAATTTCCTAAGGTTTATCCAAGGGTTTGATGAGTTGCAACATTGCATTTGTTCATTCATTATTCCTTAATGTTTCAATGTTTCCTTTCAAGGTTTAATTAGAAAAATGAGGTTTGACCAAGGCAAGCTGCCATTCACCAAAAAACAAACATTTTCCCCCTCTCTTTGTGTGTTTCATATTTGCAAGTTTATAGGTTGAAGAAAAGTTGAAGAAATCAAAAGTGCAAAATTGTAAAGTTGCATTTGTTCTCACCTTTGTTGTAATCTCACGGAAACTCGGATCCCAAATTTATTTCCGAATGCTCACCTATGAAACTCAGAGGATCTGGAAGTGCAGACACATAGTAGAGGACCCAAAAATCAATTTTGGAAAGGTGAACAAGGACCCATTCTCCACTGGGCAAATGAGTCCCAAGACAACTTCTAAAAATAGTGTTTTGTGAGAGGTACACAACATTTTCTATTCCCAAATTTTCCCGAAACTTTACTATTTCTATTAGCATTATGTTTCATCTACAAAATATAATTTTTACATGTCATGAATGAGTGCATTTGGTATTTTTAATCTTTCTCCCAAAACCCATGTTCAGTCATTTCTGTCAAAAAGTTATCTCAGGACACTTTGCAAATGTTTTTGAGATAATTTTTAAGTGTTCTCCACCCATCTGATTTGTGTGAAATATATTGTGTTTGCTAGCTCTATGTTTATTCTACTCAAGTTTGATCTTATATTTTAGTTTTGAGTTGATTTACTATTTCTAGTGTCTCCCCAAAGTGTTCTTTAGTCCACACACACACATAAAGGAAATTGCAAGATTCCTCAAAGAATTCACTCACCTAAGGGTTGAAAGTGGATTTTGACTTGAGGGATCTCATTTCTTGAATGAAATGGAAGAATAGGTAGGTTCATTCAACCCAATTTTCCCTTTCTATTTATAGTAATTTTGGTGAAAAATTCCAAATTTAGTATAAAACCCTGTGTATTGAATCCCTACCCCATTTTTCTATGTTTTAGTAATTACTAAGAAGACTCCTAATAACAATTCATAGTCAAGCTTATGGATTTCCATAGAGGAAACATTGAATCTAAGAGCTTAAGGGACAATTTAGTAGTCAAGTAAATTTTAAATTCAACTATAGAAATTTCCTTAGTGGTTTCTTATTACAAAAGTACTAGGAAGGTAAAAAGATTACTTAAGAGGAAAACCTAGTGATTGGGAGAAAATGTAACTATGGATAATAGGAAAGAATTATTCTTAGTATCTAAAAATTTTAAGAAAATAATTGAAGAACTAACTTTGGTGATTAGGGAAATGACATATGTGGTTGTGGATAAAGCTCAAAATTTTATTAGGGAGAATAATAAATTAAGGAAAATAGCTATCATAGAGGCGCTTGAGGAAAATAGATCATTAAGAATAATTATATAGAAATACACTTAACCCTCAACCCTATACCTTGAAACCTAAACCTTGCACCCTTATCCCTATACGCTATACCCTAAACCCTAAACATTAAACCCCAAATCCTAAACATTTAAAAACCCTCAAACCTAAATAGATACTTGAACTACCCTCAATCATAAACATAACACCTTCAACCCTCAACCCAATATCATAAAACCTATTCGATATGCCCTATACACTTAACCTTATACCCTTAACATTGAACATTATCCATCAACCCTATACACTCTCAACCCTTAACCCTATACCCTATACACTTAACCTTATACCCTCAACCCTAAACATTATCCCTCAACCTTATACTTAAATGGGATAAACCCTACACTCTCAACCCTCAAACCTATGCCTTATACCCTCAACCCTTAGATACCCAATATCCTAAACCTAATCCCTATACCTATACACTTAACCCTATACCCTCAACCCTAAACACTATCCCTCAAACCTCAACCCTATAACTTAAATCCTAAACCCTACACCCTCAACCTTCAACTCTATACCCAATATTTGAAACTGTAATCCCTATACCCTATACACTTAACCCTATACCCTCAACCATGAACACTATCTCTCAACCCTATACCCTCAACCCTACACTTGCACCCTCAACCTTATACCCTCAACCTTGTATCCTAACCCTATACCCTAAACACTCAATCCCTAA
>VDFB02358134.1:8415335-8437776 GCA_007258455.2 Sequoia sempervirens | reverse complement strand
CTCTCATTCATCTCTTAATCTCATTCACATCATTCATTAAGCAAGTTAGGGCTTTCAAATTGCAAGTCATCAATTTAGCTTCCTAAGGCATTCAAGGGTAGATTCTACATGTTATGTTGTAGAATTTCAAGATCAATCATCATGGTAAGGTAATCTATTCCATTGTTGCATGTTTCATTCCTTTCTTTCATCATTTTAGTTTAATTACCATGGGGTTTGACCAAGGAAAACACCCATGCCTTAATAATCAACATTTCTTCTTCTCTTGTGTGTTTGTAGATTCAAGTCCTTTGGAAGCTTGGAAATCATTGAATATCAAGTTGCAAGGTTGTTAAAGTCCTCTCTTCATTCAATAAGTCAAATAATCAACAAAAAGTCACTTTCAGACCCAAATCTGACAATTTCAGAAGCAGACACCTATAGGAAGCAAAAGTTTAGATCTAGATCCATAGAATCAACTCCTGAATTTGTAGATTCCTATAGGTGGATTAATTCACCACCCATGGTGAATGAGTCCCACCTATAGGCCTAAAAAGTGGTTTTGTCAGAATTCAACTCCTAGCATCAGAATCCTATTTTTGCGACCTTTCATTAGAAGCAAGACTAATTCACCATGCATGGTGAATTAGTCCCATTGGCCATTAACAGTGACTTCTGGAACCTTCCAACAATATTAATCTTCCTCCAGGTGCAATTTGATTAGTCTCATCAATTTCTGTTTTCATTTGTTTAAGTTTCTAGTTCATATTTGCAATCAACATTATGTTTTCCAGTGTCTTTCATTAGGTTAGTTTACATTCATTTATTTGAATTTGTAAGCATTCAAACACCTTTACACACACTTCACATCAATATTCCATTCATCCTCACACTAATCTTGAGTGAAACATTGTGCATTTTGGACTCCTATTTCTCCTTTTAGGTGAAAAACCCTAGAAGTGTTAGAAAGCAAGTGGGTACCAAAATCCTTCATTTCATTTTGGTGAACCTACCGTTTAAATTCACTCCTTTTTTTATTTTGGATTCCATTAATCATTCTAGAGTTGCTTGCGTTACATTTTTCATTATTTAGCTTGCATTCTAGAGTTTCATCTTTGCATGTGTAAAAGTGCATAATAGGTTGCATTTTTGCATCTTTAATCATTGAAAAGTTTTGAAATTTTGTATTTTTCACTTAGTTCTACATCTTAGCACTTAGAAAGCATCAAAATCAATTCCAAATTTCTGAAAATTCTGACAAAAAGGTCCATACTGGGACTCATTCACCACCTTGGGCGAATCAGTCCCTTCTGACCCTTGAAACAACATTGTACAAAACTCAAAAATTTAATTTTAGACTTTTGTTTGGTGTCTTAACATGTATATATTAGTTAGTTGCATTTCTATAGCATGTATTTTGTTCATTCTTGCTTCAATTATCTCATTCCATGCATTATTTAATTTAACTTTTTGCATTTACCACATTTCATTCTCACATTGTTGCACACCAACACTTAAGAACTAAAAATTGCATTGCATTGTACTTTCTTTCAATTTAGCATGTTTTCTTTCAAAATATATGTTCTTGCTTGGATTAAACATGGATTTTATACACATAATATCCCCTTTTGTGAGTTTTCTTTTAACTACCATAATAGGGAATTTATGAAACAATCCATTAATTCAATCCTCAATCTTACATTATTCATTGGTGAGAATGGAAATGTAGACAATCATAACACACATACTTGTTCTTCTTCTGATACCTCTCCTATTAGTGACGAAGGTATTTTGGTACAAGAAGTCACAAGCCTTAAAATTCTTGATTTTCCATATCCTTATTCCCCTTTGGATGACCTTACTTAACAAGAACATTGGATCCTATACACATTCCTTAGCATCACCTTACCAAGTCTTCATGGTCATGACAATCAAACTTGTTCATCTCCTAATATCCCTCCTCAATGTCAAGAGGATAGGTTGGTATTAGAAGACACCCCTATCAAGAATCATGACACCCTTGATCTTCCCTTCCCTAATGTCCCTATCCTATGGGAAGATCTATTTGACAACCATAGTGGTTCTTCTCTTGATACCTCCTCCACTTGTGATGAAGCTACTTTACAAACCTCAAATTTGGATTAACATATTACAAGCTCTCCTTGTAGGGTAGATAACATGGAACAAGAGAATGAGCCTATGGACATTCACCATTCCCCTATTGGAAATGAAGTCATTTTGGAAGAACCTAGCCTTATTTTTCCAGAACATGTGGCTTGTTGTTCCCCTAAATAGGAGAATATCATAGCATTGGACTATGGCAACCAAGTGGTTCTTGATTACCCTCACTTAGAAATACATCAAAATAAAATTGTTGTGGATATGAATGCACAAGTGTTCATTCAATCCCCTTTGATCAATGAACCACATACATATCCCATAGGACATCTTCATAATCCTCTCATCCTTTACCCACCTTCATTCAGTCTCATACACCATATCCCTATCTCATCCTTCACACCTAATTTATTTGAACATCAACCTTCTCAAAACATTCAAAATGTCATCTCACAAAATGCTCATGATTTCAATTCGTTAGATTTTCTATCCTCCTATGATGAAGAAGAAAAAATATCACAATCTACAGAGTCTTCAGTAGGTA
This sequence comes from Sequoia sempervirens, assembly GCA_007258455.2. Lineage (NCBI taxonomy): Eukaryota > Viridiplantae > Streptophyta > Pinopsida > Cupressales > Cupressaceae > Sequoia > Sequoia sempervirens. The sequence continues at coordinate 8,435,135 of VDFB02358134.1, read as the reverse complement.
TGACAACTTAGCAAGATGTATCTTTAACCCCAATCACACAACCACATTTTCCTCTCGATCAAGAAGGTATCTTGTCAAGACTTCTCCATGATCAATTGATCAACCTCCCTCCCAGAACTCGTAAGAAATGTTATGAAAAGACTTAATTTTGTGCATATCATAGAGTTCATGGTCACTCCACTAATGAATGTAATACTTTGAGTCGTAAAATCCAACATTTTCAGGAGTTTGGTATGCTTCCCTATGTGGGTGCATCTAATTCCTCCAATTACTATTGATTTTCACTCTAGCATACCTCTCATAAACAATTATGGCTCACCTTTGTCCTACACTAAGTGGGGGCAAGGGGTTTGGTAGCCTTGTCCTTGTATGTCACTTGTCGTTGCCTCCTTTAGGCTAGTTGTTAACCTTTCATGAATACATAAGAGCAAGCTTGGGATGTGGATGACATGCCTTAGGTTTTCTTGCATATGACATACTTCTCTTTTTCATGATGTGGCTTATTGGAAACATATGACTTGGCATAGGGCTTTCCAAGTAAGCTTGCATGTCCTCTTATTCTACTTTAAAGCAATTGCTCACAATACGGGTGCTCGCAACTACTTTAAAGTGGGGGCATACATCACCACTCACATTTCATTGTGTGATTTTCTTTTTCTTGAGATTCCCTCTCTTGGAAGCATTAGGTGCAATGTTTCCTAGGATGAGATTGTTTGCATTTATCCTCTCTTGAAGACATTGAACATGATGTTACCTAAGATGAGACATTGCATGAACAAATCAAAATCCCTTTGAACATTCCTTACATTATTTTGCATTAAACAATGTTTACAAGTATAAAAATAATTTCATTTTTCCTTGTGGCACCTTGTTAAAGTTATCAGCAAGTATAACTTTAATATGGTTGAATAGGAAGCCCACCTAGTGGCATGAATTTTCCCCATAGAAACCTTTGTGTTTTTTAGTGCATACCAAATAGTGTATGTTTCTCACCTTTTGGGATTTCTCACCCTGCATACAATCAAAAGTTTCGTGGCCCCAGAGTGAGTATGTTGTGGCCTTCTCACCCCATGGAAAACTAGTTTTGTGGCCCCAGAGTGAGTACATCTTTTCTTCTCTTTTGCTTTTGTCATTGTATGATTTTGTATCTTGGGGGCTTGAAGTACATGTGGATCTCTCTTGAATGTCTACTTTAGTGTGAGTTTGAAGCAAGTTCATCTTCTCACTAAAGTGGGGGCGGGCTAAATGTGTCATAGAAAAAAGGACCCTTTGCTTGACATGAGAATAATTCATGATAATTGGACTTAATGAGGCCTTGATTTAGGTGTTGTGAGACATTTTATACATCCACACTAGGTCTTGGACCCTTTCAATTTGAATAAATTACATTTAATGATGCCTTTTGAAGGTGTTGTGAAGTGTTGTAAGACATTTCTACATTCTTCTAGACTCTATTAATTACAATTCACCTAAAAATCACCTTTTTATTCATCAACAAGTCCTATTTCGAAGTGTTGTAAAGTCTTGTAGCAAGCTTTCATGCTTTTCTAGGCATATCTTCACTATTTATCCCTTTGTAATGCTTTGTTTGACCCCTTTATGCTCTCATATGCCTAATTAAGTGTATTTTTGAGTATTATCCTGAAAAACAACATTAAATACAACATATTTCCCAACACACATTTTCAAGTCCTAGGTGGGACCCATTCACCATGGGTGGTGAACGAGTCCCCCTTGGCCCCAAATTCAAAATATTTTAAATTTCCTTTCAGGATTTTATTCAAAATCACTTGATGTTGGCCTGTGATGAGGCATGAATGGTTAACTAAGGCACAAGTGTGTATAAATATGTGATTTTAACCTCATTTTGACATCTATCTCTTATCTTCTAATCTTTTATCTCTCATTCATCTCCTAATCTCATTCACATCATTCATCAAGCAAGTTGGGGCTTTCACATTGCAAGTCATCAATTTAGCTTCCTAATACATTCAAGGGAAGATTCTAAATGTTATGTTGTAGACTTTCAAGATCAATCATCATGGAAAGGTAATATATTCCATTGTTGCATGTTTCATTCCTTTCTTTCATCATTTTGGTTTAATTACCTAAATGGGGTTTGACCAAGGTAAACCCCCATGTCTTAACAATGAACATTTCTTCTCTTCTTATGTGTTTATAGATTCAGGTCCTTTGGAAGCTTGGAAATCATTGAAGATCAAGTCTCAAGGTTGTTAAAGTCCTCTCTTCATTCAAAAAGTTAAAGAATCAACAAAATGTCACTTTCAAACCTGAATTTGACAATTTCAAAAGTGGACACTTGTAGGAAGCAAAAGTGTAGATCTAGCTGCACATAATCAACTCCTAAATTTGAAAATTCCTATAGGTGGACTAATTCTCCATCCATGGTGAATGAGTCCCACCTGTAGGCCTAAAAAGTGGTTTTGTCAGAATTCAACTCTCGACAGTCAAAAACCTATTTTTGGAACCTTTCATCAGAAGCAAGACTGTTTCTCCATGCATGGCGAATCAGTCCTAGTGGCCATTAATAGTGACTTCTGGAACATTCCAAAACCTTCCAGCAATAGTAATCTTCCTCCAGGTGCAATCTAATCAGTCTCATCAATTTCTATTTTCGTTTGTTTAAGTTTCTAGCTCATATTTGCAATCAACATTATGTTTTCTAGAATCTTGCATTAGGTTAGTTTACATTCATTTATTTTCATTTGTAAGAATTTGGACACCTCCACACAAACTTCACATCAATATTCCATCCATCCTCACACTAATCTTGAGTGAAACATTTTTCATTTTGGACCCCTCTTTCTCCTTTTAGGTGAAAAACCCTAGAAGAGTTAGAAAGCAAGTGGGTACCAAAATCCTTCATTTCAATGACTCTCCCTCAACCATCAACCCTTTACCTTAAAACCTAAACATATACTCTCAATCCTCAACCCTATAACTTATGTACCCTCAACCATAAACCCTATACCCTATTCCTAACATCATCAACCCTATACCCTATACCCTATACCCAATACCCTTAACCCTGAAGCCTAAACCCTATATAGGTAATCTCAATGCTAATCCCTATACCTTATACCCTCAACCCTATACCCTAAACCCTATACCCTTATTCTTATACCCTAAATCCTATACCCTAATCCCTCAATCCATACATACATACATACATACATACATACATACATACATGCATGAATGCATACATCCATACATCAATACATACACATACATACATACATACATACATACATTATAACCTAAGTTCATTATAATACACTCGTATTTTGGTCTTCTTTGGAAATTTCCAAGCCTTTGGCTTGGATTTGCCTTGGGCTTCCAACCCATAGGCTTGGACTGATTTTCCAATGCCCAAAGAATTTTTTTTTGTAGATTCTTAAAAAAATGACATAATCTTGAGCATGCTACCTATCAAGTTTGCATGTTCTTCAAGTTCAAGTCAAAAAAGTACCATGGTAATGTGAAGCTCTCTCTTAGTTGTCTAATCATGTAACTTTTTTTCATATTTTGAGTATCTTAAGTGTTGATATGTGGATCTTGATCAGACTTGACGTGTATATTTTCCTCTCTTTACCTAATGTGTTTTCTGCCCAAATTAATTAAGGAGGGTTAATTTTATTAAAGGTATTTTATTATCGGTTGCTCATTGAAATTTTGTTAAAAATAGTTGAAAATTTTCCCGAAGAAATGAACAGCTTCTAGCTGCAAATTGGAAATGAATGTCACAGATTTGGATAGTCATGACATGGTTTTGGATTCACATTGATGTATGGAATTGACATAGATGTGAGAATGAAGTTACTGGAAGTCGTGTGGTGTAGTGCGAGGAAGTAATAGAGATTATGCAGGTTCAATGTTGGGCACATGTAGCACTATATGTGAGAAAAACGAGTAATGAATTCATGGGTTATTTTCAAGACGTTGCAACCCTTTGTTGTAGGTTATTTTTAATGTGTAATTGTTGGAATTTATTTAATATAATGGGTTTTTGTTTGTGGATGTAGCCCTAGAATTGGATGAACCACATTAAAACTTGTCTCATGTTTTCTATAATTATTTTCATTCTTCTATTCTATTTTTGTTCATGTTTAATTAATATGCACATAATTAATAATTCAATCCCTCTATTTCCTTCTTGCAATTCCTAAAATCAAGGTTTTCATCTTTAATTTCTTTGTTGGTATATCTATTTTTTGTCAAAACCCAATGTTTGGTATTTTTTACTTTATTTTTAACCATTCATCAAAATTTCAAATGAATTACATTTTCAGAAAGTAGACTCCATTCTACGCATATTAAAAAAAATGATTAATTTTCAAAAAAATTAGGGGGGAGCACGCTCAAATTTCTATTTTTTAGGATGTGTCCATTTTGAAAATCAGTTAAAAAGTCATATATTCATTAAAAAATTAGCAAAAAAATCAAGAATAAACTACATGGTGTTAGCTAATTTCTTACTTTAAAGAGATTTTTAAAATACTAAAAAAAAGTTAACATTTAAGGGGGCCACACTAGACTCTATGTTATGTTTTTTTGTAAAAAATAGGATGAATTTTTGTGGCCCCCCTTTTTGAACCCCTTAATCTCTACCATTTTTTTTTTTTAAATAGTAGTTTATAAAGTATATTTGGAGCACTACGACTCTTGTTTTTGTTGCATCTTAAAATTTTGAGTCTAAATATCTTCAATTTCTCATCCAAGGTTAGCCTTTCCTAATTTTAGAGAAAAAGTGGCCACTTAAGACCCCTTTCTGGTCCCCCATATGTGCACTTACCCAAGTATCACCAACTAGAGATATAGAGGAGACTCAACAACTATTAAACTCTCACATAATATGAAGCTATTTAATACATAATTGTAATACAATTCCCTCATAAAATAGGGTTTCCTTCTACAAAAATAAAAGATAGTATAATCTCTACCATCAAATCTATAACCTAATGATGAACGGTCCAAATTTATAATAATAAAATATATAAAAAAGTGTGGTTTTTGGGGGCTAGGATGCACAAACCCCAAACCCCTCAGGGGGTACCCCTACACTCAAATAATTAATCTATTATAATCATATGATCGTAAGGTTGAGACACCATTTTTTTCTAAAAGGTAGGAGTAAGTAGAGATGAAGAGTAGAGAGAGAGGGAGAGATATAAAGAGAATCTCAGGGATATGGAGAGAGAGATGAAGGATGTCATAAAGAGAAGTAGAGATGGAAGGAGGTAGGGAGAGGGAGAGAGAGAGAGAGAGAGAGAGAGAGAGAGAGAGAGAGGGAGAGAGGAGAGGGAGATGTCTAAGGAAAGGATTGAAAATACTTTTTAATAGTTACAAAGTTACCTTTAGATAATTGCAAGATGATAGGAGTCTACTAAATACTAAAATTTGATTATATGTAAAAAAATTAAGATCTTCTAAAACCTAGAATCTACATTATAACTCCTAGAGATCTGAAATCATTCTCAAACATCCAAAAACTATATACATGAAATATAACTTAAAGTTTAAGAAATTAAATGTCCACATGGAAACTTAACTTATAATTAAATTCTTATTTCATACACATATAATCTTAGGAAGATGAAGATTGTGAGCTATGTAAGGATGTAAAGAGAGGTGGGAAGAGAGAGATACATTTCTTGAATCTTGGAAACTCTCTCACATTATAACATACTCATATTATAATACACTTGTGTTATGGCTTGGTAATGACCAAGCCATGTAATGTGAACACACTATAACATGCTCACATTTTTTTGGGGGAATTTCCAAACCTTAGGGTTGATTTTTTCTTGGGAATCGAACCTAAAGGGTTGGACTTACATGTCAATGACCGCATACATGTTTTTGTAAAATTCTAAATAATGACACAATATTGAGTGTGCTCTCCCTTAGTTTTGCACATATTTCAATGTCAAGTTAAAAAATAACATAGCAACATCAAAATTCTTCTTAGCTTTCTAACCATGTAGTTTTCTTTACATTTCGAATATTAAGGTTTTCATTTTTAATTTGTTTTGCCAGTGTCTCCATTTTTTCTCAGAACCTATGTATGAATTTTTTTGTCTTAGTTCTTACCTGTTCATTGAAATTTGATTTCAAAAAACTAGAACTCTTCTTTCCACATTCAAAAAAGTATATCTTATTTTTTAGTTTCCAAAAAATTTAGGGGGAGCATGTTAAAATTTCTATTTTTCAAGATTTCCAATTTAAAAATTAATAAAAAAATCATATATTAATTAAAAAATTAGCATAAAATATGAGCATAAACTACATGTGTTAAGTATGTTTTCACCAAAGATATTTTTTGAAATACTAAAATAAAATTTAACATTTCATGGGGGCAACACCAGATTCTATGTTATGTTTTTATGAAAAAAAATTAGAGAGTTCTTTGTCTGGCCCCCCATTTTAACTTTGTAATATCAATAATTTTTCAAAAAAAAGGTAGTTTAGAAAGTAGATTCAAAGCACTACAACTCTTGTTCTTGTTGTGTCTTCAACGTTTAAGTGTAAATGTCTCAAATTTCTCATCCAAGATCATTTTTTTGTTTCAAAAAAGAGTGGCCACTTAAGACCCCCTTTTGGTCCCCCATTTCCTTGCACATACCCATGAAACCTCTTAATATCCATATTTTTTTAAAAACTAGTATTTTAGATAGTAGATTCAGAGAACTACAATTCTTTTTCTTGTTGCATCTTCAAATTTTGAGCTTTAATGTCTCAAATTTCTCATCTAAGATCAATTTTTTTATTTAAAAAAAAAGTGGCCACTTAAGACCCCCCTTTGGTCCCTCATATACTTGCACATACCCATGAAACCTATTATATTTTATCAGATTTAAACTATAAAGGAATTTTATGCTACCTTAAAGGTGAGAGTGACATCCAAATTTCAAATGAACTCAAGATAAAAAAAGATTGAAAGATAAATAACTCAATTTCAAACTCAACAAGTACTCATTTTCTCTTCAATTTATCATTAATTTGATGAATTAAAACACTGACACCATGCAATATGATGTATTCCTTCCACTACAATGCTATCTCTAAGATCAAACAATCCAAAGTGAAAAATCTCTAACAATTTAATTTTTTTCTAATATAGAGGGTTTGAGAACTATTTTTTCCAAAAATGCAAGAATACCAAAATTGAGTTTCCTTTCCTTAATGCCCTTTTTCTAATGTCACATTTTCCATTTTATTTTATTTATAATTTAGTTTCCTTTTTCCCCAAAATATATTTCATGATGATTTAAATTTCTCAAGATATTTCCCTTTTTTTTCAATTTTTAAATAAAATAATTAAATCTATTAAATTATTTCATATTCTAATTAAATATTTCTAAGATAAAAATACTAATTGCAATGTAATTAAAATATAATCTCCTAGAAAAATTAACTTAATATTATTTTCCTTTTTCCCCAATCTTGTAAAAAAATAAACCAATATTATGCAATCATTAACTCATCCAACACATTTACATGCAAATGGAAATTAAAACAAGAAATTATGGGTAACCCACAACATGATCAAAATTTAGAATTAATTATGATTTAAATCATGGTTTACACAAGGTCACTCATTGCACACCTCATACTTAATTGGACTATGATCAAGAGCAATGATAGAAAAATGATGAAATTTGATATCTCTAAAATAACCACCATTAGAGAGTAGCCCATATATACAAAATTAGATGGAGAGATACCTTGTACCTACATCCTCAAGGAACAAGTCAAGCATACTTGGCCAAGATATAATAGTTGAAACAATGCATACACACCCAATATATTACAATATCCCATATATCATATAGGCATGGAAATATGATCATCAATCCATCATATAGTATCAAAAAACATACAAAATATAATTCTTAATTAAACATCCCATTGAAAGGAATAGGTGGGAATTACACCCTCCCCCTAGGGGATGACTTGCACCTAGAAGTCACTAAGTTCAAGACGATCACACATCACCCACAAAATTTCCTCACACCCAAATCAAGGGAACAATGACAAAGCACCCAAAACATATGAAATAACATGTGGAATTAGTTGCTAAATAGAACTCAAAGCATGAAATATCATATACTATAAAAGCATAATTATTTTGTAAAGAAATATATTATTGATTAGATTTCAACGTGTAACATAATTAAATGATTGATGATCATTTAATTTCACATTAATAAAAGCAGTTACACATCCTAAATCATGATTAAAAATGCCAACAACTCATATATAGCTATACTCAATGTAAATAATTTAATACAACACATAAATTCATTTATCTAGATTGTAGGGATAATAACACAAGGCTCACATATTGATCCATGGGGATTTCATGGTCACCTCCAATTAGCAAAGAACCAATGTGAAGAACCACATGGAATGATGGTCTTAGAGTCACATGCACATATGGTTCTCTCCATATAATTCTAAAAGTGGCATACCTCATATTTGTGTAAAGAGATTATCCTCTAAGAGATAATCATCAAGAATCAATACAAAGGTAAGTGGATCATAGATACCCATACAACCAACACTTACCGACTTCCTAAAACATTTCCCTACATGTACTTCCTTATGCACACATATCTAGAGGTTGTCTCTATTAACTTGGAAAGGGATCACATCACCACACAAGACCAACACTTAGAAAAATAAAAGTTCTAGCTTAGACACCAAAATATCATAAATACCAAAGAAAAGAATTTGAATTCCAACAATAAGAGAAATAAATATGCTCAATTCCAACACCAAATCAAACATAACAACAAGATCTAAGTGAAAGTGGAAATTTACAAACCATGGCTAAACTAACTTAGAAAATATAAAATAAAATTAATAGCCAACAAAAGAAAAATAAAAATGATCAACGATAACTAAAATAAAGTTCACATTCCTCAAAATTATACATTGCATAACTATGTGACGAACACATTATCTGCCACATAAGAAAGGAGGGAATTCATGGTCATGACTATCACAATAGTCCTTCATGCACATATTTATGGCAAGAACACATAAATGCACACATGGTATGACAATGTACATCATAGAAAAGGCATACCTAGGCCATACAACACAAAAAAATGGCTATGACAATAACCCCTCATGTGCACATTTATGGTATGAACATACAAAGCCCCTCACGGAATTTTAATGCATGCCACAAAAATAAATGCCTAGGCCACATGCTACATAGTAGTATGCCTCATGGATTAGACACATTCAAGCCACATACCATATAGCCAAAGTTCAACATGATAAGGCATGATAATATATTACTAAACAAAACCTATTGTAGCAAGTATGATGTCCTCTCTGCTAGTGGACAAATGTCCCCACACCATTAGGAAATAAAGTAGGAATAGTATAAATGCACCTCTGTGTATACAAACATGGAATCATTTCCTTGAGACCATCTTGCTACATAAGTAACACATAATTGTCACCTACACTATATTATAATATTAATATGGTGTGGCATAATATCTATTCAAACCATGTTGGAACATGTGCAGATATGGAAATTATCATAGCATGGTATAAATCAATCACCACATGCTAAAATCAAGATATAAATAAGATACTAAAGTAAAAGAAAACCTACACTAGGAGCCATATAACAAATGTTGATAATGTCATCAGGAACAATTTAGGATATGTTAGCACTATAAACCACTTAATGGTCCATTCCATAAAGAGAAGTAGGGGAACTCTCTCTTGGAAAGGCATGGGAAATAGGGCTACTCCATACCAATGTAAAAAAAAATCACCATATTCCATAATGTCCTAATTTTTTTTCTCTTCTACTTAACTCTACACATATTGAGTTCCTTAAACCCAAGGATGGCTCTCAAAATGGTTCCCAAAAAAGAGAACGCACAATAATGAATCAATCATACTTGTATCCAAAGACACCATCCATGGATGGGTACCCAAATTCACATCCCATGAGTACACAATTCATGTATAGGATGTTCACAATATAGAACATGAGCACTAGCATGGGGTATACACATTCATGAGTACAAACATACAAATTAATTTTCCAATTCATTACCTAGTGTATAAGAACAACTTCCTTACACAAAATTAATCATCAATTACCATAAAATTTCTAAGAAGTTACCACAAACACCAATTAGAATTAAGCTTTCTAAAATACAAATGGAATTTATCCATAGCTTCATGATTGAAAACATCACAATTCATCCAAATAAGCTCAATGATACACGAAAATAGATATACCAAGCCATAGTTACATCAAAAAATTATCCTAATTAGATAAAAACACTATATTCCTATTCACAAGGTGGTGCATCACAACACAACACACACATGGCAAAATTATCTTTGAATAAAAATTATACTAATAATATAACAAGGTACAACAATTTTAATCATTTAACAATGAAGCATATTAACTAACGACAAACATTAAGAAGGATTCAATTGGGGACTTAGGTCTTTACCCATCATCCTGCTAGGTGGTACACATAATTGTAATAAAAGCATCACTTAGTAAAGAGTATTCAAAAGTCAAACTTATAGTAGTGAAAGCATAATACATTGGTTAGAACCATAGGCACAACCGTTCTGTCACAATCCTTTTTAACTCAAAAATTAGATTACACAATTATTTATATTATTTTGATGTCATTAAGGGTGCGGTCCCATGAGGGGAGCTTGAAGATCTATTTTGAAGGAGCAAGGGGTCTCATGAAGCAAAAAAAAAATGCTATAGGATTAATTAGAGTCTTTTCCCCAACAATAGCAGCCCCTACTTTTTAGTTCAAAAATTTAAGCGGGTGCAAATGAGGTGGGGCTGAAAATTGCCCCACCAGCTTAGGCCTTTTTTTTGCCACTTGTCAGTCATATGAAGTTTCTAAATTTTCACCAATTAATTTTTATTTTATTTTATACTTATTTACTCTCTTGAATTGAATATGCAAAACAATAAATATCATGAGACCCCAACTTCCATAAATTTAGGAGCTTAAACTTTAAGATTAAACTACACTACAAAATTCATGGGACCACCCACTTTAAAATAATCTAAAAAAAATCTCAGAATTTTTTTTAGAAAGCCCCCCTCCATAAGATCACACCTTAAATAATAATATGAAATTTCATTTGCATATTAATCAATTTAATTAAATTTGTCACTCCAATATACTCTCACATTACTAATAAAAGGAAAGTAAGAGTTTGATATATATCTATAGCCACCTCATGCAGACCGTTAGACTCGAAGTTAACAAACCCTAAGCGCCATGCATCCCACGACCTTAAGTTTTACGCACTCCATTCAATTTATGCTTTAGGCGCTTATGAGGGGAAGGGAATAATATAATATTTCCATCAATAGGAGGAGAGAAAGCACATTCGTTCTTCCTATTTATATTTCAGTCATTCATAATATTTTTAACTAACAAATATTTGCATCTCCCATAAATAAGATGTGTTCACATTTTGGAACTTATTCATTTACTAGATTTAATTAAGATATAATTCATGTTTTGTTATATAGATTTTATGTGTGTGGAAACGCTTTATGGATAATATATTAGATCAAAATATGTTCATAACTTAATTATTATATTAAATTTTGGAATGAATGGTGAATTTGTATAAACATATGATCAAGAGTTTAATAATTATGGACTAGGTCTTTTAGAATAAAGTTAGAGTTTCAAATATTAAGTCATTATTACTATTAGATCTTGGAGATGTAGTTTTATATCAAATGCAATTAGAGAATGAAATGGATTATATAAGAAGGTTATTGTGCAAAATTATATATAGTTAAAGGTTATTGTTTTTTATTAAAAAAGAAAGGGAAGAGCCCAATAAAATGACAACTATAATGCACTATAAGGTTAGTGTTAGTTTAAGGTTAATGTTAATGATAACTATAATGCATTATTATGCTTCTCGTAAATGAATTAAATTTTAAGTCACTTCTTATATTGTCTTGGTCACTTAAATCAAATAACAAAATACTCCTTCTATTTGAACATAGATGTTGTTGGGGGGACAAAATGATTTATAGATGCTTGGTGGAGACTTTAACTCCCCACTGTTTCCTTATGATAAACTTGGGGGTCTGGATAATTATAGTGGTAGTATATCAAACTTTGCTGATTTCATCTCCTTTGTTGCTTTAATTGATATTGACCTGGTGGGGTGTCATTTTACTTGGTCAATTAGAAGACAATGTGATCACTTAATTCGGCTCAAGCTAGATTAGTTTTTGATTTCTAGTAATTGAGATATTTTGGCTAAGCTCTCCCTATTGGCCTTTCCTAGGTTAGGCTTAGATCATAATGTCCTTGTGTTATATTGGGATGATTATGTTCTTAAATGACCCTTTCCTTTTAGATATGAGATCATGTGGACCTTTCATCCGGAGTTTCAAAGTTTAATAGAACAATGGTGGAATTTCCCTTGCAATGGTACTCCAATGTACTACCTAACTCAAAATCTTAAGAGGATAAAACAAAAGGTCAAGTGCTAGAACAAAATTTCTTTTGGCAATATCTTTCATAGGAAAAAGACCATTTTTGAACATCTTAAAGAAATTCAGGATATTATGGAAATGGACCTCCACAAGTACATTGGATGAAATTAAATAAAGAAGAGGAGATCTTTTGGAAATAGAAGTCTAGGGTGTAGTGGCTTATAGAAGGAGACAAAAACACAAAGTTCTTCCATCAGTCTACTATGAAGCATCATGGAAGAAATGGAATAAGGAGCTTAATGAAAGATGATGGAACTATTGTCATGGAGGATAAAGAGAGTTGAAGTTGTTTCTTTCTCTAATTTTCAAAACTACAATTGCTCTCAATCTTTTGGGTTGGAAGAGCTGCTTAATGTCATCCCCAAAGTTTTCAATACTTTTGGGACCTTGTGTTACCTAACCTCCTCAATATTGCCAAGGATTTTTTTAGATTAGGTAGGTTGCTAAAAAACATCAATTCTACATTTATAGCCCTTATTCTAAGAAAATACAGTGTTTCTTCTATGCAGGACTTCCACCCTATAAGCTTATGTAACACAGTGTATAAGATTCTTCTAAGCTTATAGTCAACATGTTGAAAAATATCTTAAATAAAATGATAGTTGAAAAGCAAAAAGAGACATATTCTTGATGTTCTCACTACTCATGAAATCATCCACTCGATGGAGTCAAGTAAAAGACCAGAGATGGTCGTTAAGTTGGATATTTAAAAATATTATAATAGGGTGTCACATTGGCCTTTCCTCTTGGTTGTTTTGAAGAAATTTGGTTTCAAAGGGAATTTTCTCAATCTAATTTTTGTCTATGTTACCTCACCTAGCTATTTTGTTTTGTTTAATGGTGTTCCTAGGGAATTCTTCTCATGTGGTAGAGGTTTAAGATAGGGTGATCCTCTCTCCCCTTACCTCTTCATCATTGTTGCTAAAGTCCTTGGATGAAATATTCAGAAAATGCTAAATAGGAGGATTATAAAGGGGATTACAGTTGCTTCACCTTTGCCTCCTAATTCTCATCAACAATTTGTGGATAACACATCATGTTTGGTGTTGCCTCTATTATTGAAGCCAAATGTTAGGCCAATTCATAAATTACAATAAAAGAAACATTTACTTCTTTAATGTGGATCAACAGATTGAAGAGAAATTTATAAATATTTTGGGGTGTCAACTTGTTTTTCCAACCACCTATCTTGGTCTTCCTTTAGTCACTAGGAACCCAAGCAATACTTTCTAGAATAAGATTATAGAGAGGTTTAAAAAGAAATTGGTTGGGAGGAAAGGTAAAATTCTAAGACAAGCTGGTAAGCTTTAGTTACTTAAGGCTTCTTTGAAAAAAAATCTTGTCTACTACCTTTCATTGCTGAAAATCTCTTTTTCTATAGCTAATAAAACTGAAAAAATCCAAAGGAATTTTCTATGGATAGGAGTTGAAGAGCATTCCAAGATTGCTCTTGTGGGTTGGGAAAACATTTGTCTTCCTAAACAGTATGGAGGTATTGCTTTAAGAAAGCTTGAGATTTTTAATAAGGCTCTTCTCTTGAAAATTTGTTGGCAATTCCTCCAAGGAGATAAAGACTAGGTGAAAATTCTAAAAGCTAAATACCTCAACAATGGGGAAAAAAGGTGCTTCATTTATGATACTGAGCTGCCTAATGGCTCGGTCATTTGGAATAACATGCTGAGAATCAGAAACATCTCAAGAATGGGGGAGAGAAGAAGAGTGGGAAATGGTAGGAAAACAACTTTATGGGATAATGTTTGGACTAATGGCCCACCCTTATCCAATATTAACAAATTTTCTAATATAAAACATAGACTAATTAGAACTAATGGAAGCCAACTTCATGATTACCTTTTTTTTATTGGTGGTAAGCCAACATGAAAAAATTTAGAGAACATTTTTATGGGGATTAGTTGAGAAGTGGAATACAATAGAACTGGGAGATGGATATTAAAAACCTATTCCAATGTATAGGTAATTGTATGTTTTCTTATAGCAATAGGCAGGATGAATGGATGTGGTATTTTCATTCTTTAGGATCCCTTTTAGTTAATTCAACTTATTCTATCCTAGAAAGGCCTCTCATTGCTAATGTTGAACTTGATTAGAAGAAACTTTGGAACCCTAAACTTATTCCTAAGGTTAACTATTTTTGGTGGATAGCTATTCATAGGAGTATATTCACAATTGGAAACCTTAAAAAAATGGGTTTATGCTTTGTGAATAGATGCAGCCTATGCTTGAATTATTTTGAAGATATTGACCATCTATTTTTTCATTTTCCTTATGCTTATGACATCTGGTCCTGTATTCTTTCTTTACTTAAGATAGATTGGGTATTTTCTAAGTCTATTTTGCAATTTGTACAAATTTGGATATGTTGTTCTTTCTCTCATAATGTTATCATAGACCTTTGGAATTAGATACCCCTTTTATTGTTTGAGGTCTATAAAAAGAACACAATAACAAATTCTTTAGAGACACTAAGAGAAATAACAATGAGATTTTCTAGTCCATAAAACATAAAATTCAAGAGAATGTAAATATTGGTGTTTATGGTTACTCTAAAAAATTTCCTTCCTACAAGGAAATTATAATTAAATATAATTGGGGAATCATACAAGATTTCATGAAAATTAATTGGATAACTAAATTCAATAGGGAACATCCTATTGGTTGCCTCCTAAAGATGGTTGGGTCAAATGCAATTTTGATGGTTGTTCCAAAAGGAACCCTAGATTGGTTGGCGTTGGGGGAGTGATTCGTGATCATCAAGGAATGATAATCAAAGTTTTTACTAAAATTTTTGGGACTACCTCTAATAACTATGTTGAAGCTATGGCTACTTGAAGAGGTATCAAATGATTAAAAGATTTGGGGTATTCCAAGGTGATAGTGGAAGGAGATTCAAAATTGATAATTGATCATATTATAAATGGGAAGGTTAGAGGACCATGAGACATTAGATATATAATGCAAGAGTGTATTTAGATCCTTGGGTGCTTTCTTTAGTCCAGGGTGGTTCACACCTACAGAGAAGGTAATGGAGTTGTAGATGCAACTACTAATGAAGCTCTTAATTATCATTTTTGGGTTTCTTGGAATTCAAATAATATATCATTTCATATAAAACTATTTAATTTTGAAGGAAAGATATGGTGTGAAAGGTATTAATGACACAAATTAGTGCTAATATATGTGAATTTTTGTATCTTAATATGGTGTTTAATATAATGATGATGGAGTATGGTGATAATTTGAATAATATTACTAAAAGAAAAAATATGTATCTTAAGGATAGTAGAGAAATGATTACTTATGCTAAGGCTCATAAAAATCATCACCTTTCAATTCTTGGGGGTGTCCTTTGCCTCAGTGTGTTAGTCAATTCATACATGTAGAATGATTATATGATAAGCTCCCCTTTTAATGTGTTGAGTTCTAATACCTCTCTCATAGGTTTTTTTGAAATGCCTTTTAGTCATGTTATAGATCATTCAAATTCTCTTCTCAATTTCATAATTACTAGCAAGTATACTAGAACCTTTTTACAAATACATGAAGCTAGTTTTAGTTTTGACACTAAAGAAATTATTGTTTTGCTGATCTCTATTGCAGGAGGTAAAGGTATTAGTGAAGATTTCTTGTTCTTACGAAGGAATTGTTTGGTGGATGAGGGTTTAATGGGGGGGCTCTAAAAAGGTGTAAGCTTGTTCATTGTGATTCTCTCCAACCGAATGAGGAGTTATGGGATATGTTCTTGAAGGTGGTCTTTACTTCCTTTTTTCAAGCAATGCAAGGCTATAATGATGCCCTTATTGCTAAGTTTACCAATTCATGGAGTAATGGAAAAGTGACGATTGGTGGCATATAGTTTATAGTTTCTCCTAAGCTGATAGCGTAGGCAACTGGGTTGCAGTATGAAGGCCGAAAGGTGGTGAAAAAGATCTCTAGAAACTATCAAAATTTCATAAACAAATTCTTCAAATATAATGAGAAGTCATAAAGATTTCAAAATGGGTATGTTAGACTGAAACTCCCCCATCCCTATGCTCTTATAAGCTTGCATATAATGACGTATTTTACTCTTGAAGGCTCTTATATGATGGTTCATGGGTATCACTTCCCATTTTGAACCATGTAAGGAATAATGATAAGATAAATATTCCTTTTCTTTTGTTTTTCTCCCTCCAATAGAATATTGAGCATGGAGCCAACCCCCCTTTGCACTAGGGTCTGATAAAAGCCCTTTATAAGTTTGTTTTAGCCACCACCCCTCAAAGAAACTTTCTGGTCAATCTGTTAGAGAATACCTCTCCCTCGATTTCTTCTATTATGCTTAAGTTTGTAGAAAACCAATCCCACTCCCATAGTAGAACTCCTAAGTAGACTAAAAATTAAATTTCTTTCTCTACCACCCTCATCCCTTTCACTAATGATCTTCAAAAATTCACCCCAAAAATGCAAGGTCTTCCCTCTCTTTCTCAGGTCATCTAACACAAAGCAAGGTGGACTCTAAGGAGGCTAATAAGAAATGCTTCACTATCACAATTTTTGATGATCAATAGATTAGCCTGGAGACTGGAAATCCCTCATGCAGTTATGCTCTTTTTGGAGGACGAAGGTTTGTTCGGTTCACAAAGGATACCTCTAAGGATAAGAAAATAAATAAATAAGGTAAAAATAAGGTTGAGGAGGGGGATATGGAAACCTCTGAGGAATATTTTATTCCTGATAGTTTAAGTGAGGTTGAAGAATCAGAGGATGAGGAGGAAAGTGACACAAAAATGGAGGAAGAGGAGTTTCAGGAGGAGGACTACACTATGGAAAGAGATGGTTGGAATGAGGATAGAGAGGAGAAATATTATGGGGAGGAGGAGGTGGTTGAGGTTAATAATGTGAACCCTATGACTAAGGAAGAGAATGACACTATTTAACAGAACTCCCCTTTGTAGGATAGTGGCAATGAGAGGGAGTTAAATATCCATGATTCTAAAATTGAAGTCCTTAATGAGCACTTGACCTAGGTGGAAATGCATCTCGATGATGATACCAAATCTAATTTTTTTAAGGAAATGGAGGTGTAGACATCCAAATTTGGACACTTAATTTATCCAAATTTATCACTTTTCGTCTAAACATCCTCTTATCCGAGTTAATTAAATAATATTACTATTATTTAATTAATATCTTTAATTCTGCCAAATACCTAAGGTATTTAATTAATAATTAAATACCTTACCCTCTTTAATCCTCTTTTCATCAAATAAATTAAATAAATATTACATTTATTTAATTCCTCACATGTCATTTTCATCTAATCCTAATCCTTTTCCTAATTTCTTCATTAGGGATGTGCACATGCCTAATCCTTGATTAGGATGTGTCACATCTTCCAACTTTTGCAAGTTGGCTTCTAATCCTCATTTATCTTCTAATTATTGATTAATTAAGCCTAATCATTCTCCAAAGAATTTTTAATTCCTTTTTATTTTCCTAGATTCCCCTCTTTTATATGTGAATTTTTAATTCACATTCCATCCTTCCAAGGCTTCTAGAACCTTGGACTTGTCACAATCTCCACATGTGACCAACCTTGGACTTGTCACAATCTCCACATGTGACCAAGTCCCACCTTTTTGGAGCCCACCTTTTATCCTCTAGATCTCCTATGAGTGTGAATTTTTAATTCACATTTATATCCCCAACCACCTTTCCTTTTCCCATGTAGATTTTTGAGGAATTCTAAAATTCCTCAAATGTCCCTTTCACTCCCACTTGGGGACAAGAAATCCCTTTTTGTGGAAATCCTCTCATCCCCCAAGGTGCATGTCATTTTCTACCTCATGTACCTTTTTGACAACTCATTTCCATCTCATCCACCCTTGGCCACTTCACCCTCCACATGTCAAGATGTGAGGGCTTGTGGGTTCTCAACCCATCATAGCCCTTCATCTTGACCTTGTTGGAGCAATCTTGACCCTTGAATTCTCTAGAGAATTCAAGATCCTCTTTAAATACCCCCTCCTCAAGGGCATTTCCAACATTTTTTTATTTTGAGCACCCTTATGCTGCTAATTTTCCTTCTCAACACTTTGCACTCTCATAACTACATGCTGTCCATTTGAATCCTCAAGCCTTTTTCAATCATTCAACCATCTTTGTTCATCATTTTGCATATTGAAGCTTACATTTTAGTCACTCAATCCATCATCTAAGGAGCATACAACCAATCCAAGCAAGGGCCAATCAAAGAGGTATCAACAACAAGGAAGGTAAAAGTGTTTGTGTTTTTTCTTGTTTGCATTACTTTTCGTTGTATCAATTTTTTGGCTAATCTTGAGGTGTCCTTGGTATTTTGTTATTCATGTTTCTTAGTTATTTTACACCTTTAGAGCAGTAGGAATTCCAAGGTATACATTTCTGGCACGCCCGGTGGGACCCACACACGGGTCTTGCATTTAATGTTTCTTTGAGTTAAGATTTTGCAGGAAAAGCTCACAGAGTTGCGGTAGCGCCCTTCACAGAGTTGCGGTAGCGCCCTCGCAGAGTTGCGGCAGCGCCCTCGCAGAGTTGCGGCAGCGCCCTTCACAGAGTTGCGGCAGTGCCATTGCAGAGTTGCGGTAGCGCCCTCCACAGAGTTGCGGTAGCGCCCCTCGCAGAGTTGCGGCAGCGCCCCTCGCAGAGTTGCGGCAGCGCCCTTCACAGAGTTGCAGCAGCGCCCTCCACATAGTTGCGGTAGCGCCCTTCACAGAGTTGCGGTAGCGCCCTCGCAGAGTTGCGGTAGCGCCCTTTACAGAGTTGCGGCAGCGCCCTCCACAGAGTTGCGGCAGCGCCCTCGCAGAGTTGCGGTAGCACCCTTTATAGAGTTGCGGCAGCGCCCTTTACAGAGTTGCGGCAGCGCCCTTAACAACATAGTTTGGAGGGTAAAATGGACGTTTTGGCTTTGTTTTTGCTCTAGTTTTTTGCTATATTCACGTGATAACTCTCTAACGTTGTTCTGGCAAGAATATTGCTATTTTTCACTAACGTTTTTGCAGCATATTGTGGCAAAATTTGACTAAAGGCTAAAAGAAAAGAGGACAACTAACATTTATTTGCAGGGTCATCTACATAATCAGACTTTCAAATAATTATCTCTGCTGTTTTCAAACATAGTCTAATTAGGGGGATTAAACCTCACTATTTGTTGTGGTTGCTTATTTTTGTGTTACCCAAGTGGGCATTGA